>CM038220.1:151331902-151908620 GCA_021442155.1 Cymbidium sinense | reverse complement strand
TTCTAAAGCTTATCTAATCATTAGAATTTGGAGAGTACGCTTTTGTATAATAGTTAGTTATAAAATAACTATTTTGAGATTTAGAATTTGTTAATCTTTATTTTTCTAACAAAAAAACCACTCAATACTTTGTTTGAAAATGAAATTTAGGTTATGCTAATCTTTATTTGTATTGTGAGTGAATTTATCACAAAAATAGAAAAATTTGAAGGTTTGTTGAAAAATTAATGTAAAGCAACAAGTAATAAAATTACTCTTAAACATTTTCTTGGAGAAATTCATGTATTTATTTTCATAAGATTACTTTTTAGTGTATTTAATTTTTAAAACTAGGTTAATATGCAATAAAAAAAATTTATAACAATAATAGCGATTTTAATTACTGCTATTATATACAATGGCTATTGAACCCGATCTAAGTCTGTGTTATGACTAGATTAACCCAACCCAATCAAAGATGGGTGCACAAAAATTACTCTATTTTATAAAAAAAATTATTATTTATTTACATTTAAATGGGAGTCATAATTAAGCAAAGAAAAAGTGAAAATATATTTTTGAGCAAGAATCATTTTCTTTTTTCATAATTAGAAATTAAACAAAAAAGAAAATGTATTTATTACTTGTTATTATGCCTAAATTAATATTATATTTTTATATAAATTATTGCATATACACATATATGACAAAATAATAATATTTATTTTAAATTTTATTTAATCATCAATTAAAAAAAGATTACTATTTTTCTTTGAAATTTGTTTTATTATTTTTTTCTTTTTTATCTCTATGGTGGAATAAGAGAGTTAACTATCAAAACAAGAGCCATTACGACTCATGTTTTAGGTCGGATAAAAATCATTCGATTTGATCTCTGTCATACCCAAATCCTAGCGATAAGCTTGCTTGATGCGTCAAAGGGATCAATTGGTTAGCTCATCCTGTCCGAACTTCGCTTCCGATTGTTAGCCGTGGCTTTCGAGGGCTTCATGCTGCCTGGTTTCACTGAGTTTCTGCTGCTTCGACAATCGAAGCGCCAAAGATGGAGGTAACTTCACTCGTGCCTGGAACTCCGTCATGGGACTCTTCTCTCGCATCAACTGCCGAAATTGGTGTATGGAAGCCGGAGATTGGCTTGTTAAGAGGCATTGGAAGCGCCAGCTTGCCGGAGAATTTCTCGGCGGAGGACCCGATCGACGGACGCGATGACGAAGGTTGAGAACGAGGTGGAGGGAGCGCAGTTAAGTTCAATGACCGCTAGTGGATGTATGGGGGAAACTAAACGGGGGATTTACACACGGAGTGAGATGGAAGCGTTAAGGTTTCTAAACGTCGATGCACAGATGCGGATGCGGAATGCAGTCTATGCTGGCCTTAAAGCAAATGTTGCTCGCGAGTACAAGAACCTTCTGTTGCCTAAGGATCAAAAGAAAGGGAAGGAGGGAAATATATTATGGAACAAGTTCGAGGGAAAGAATGATGATTTAGGAGATCTGGGTATGAACGTGCTTTGTTCAAATCATTTCTTTTTAAAATTATGAGGGTTTTTTTTTTGTTCTTCTATGCTTCACTTGCTAATGATTGATTGCATTTTTGGGTTGTTCAATGTTTTAATCGAGTGGGGAATGCTGTTCAATTTCAATTTTTATGATTGTGCGAGTATTAATTCTTCAAGATAGAATGAAAGGAACTTAAATTTTGTTGGGTTATCTTGTCTTTTAGGATGAAGGATTCTTTATATTTCTTCCCTTCTACAGGAGTGTCATGTATAAAATATGCTAAGTACCTAATCTGTTAAGTACTATTTTTTATTTTTGTGATAATGAAGGCTATCCAATGTTCTGATTCACGATAGGCATGAATTTACCATTGAGGATATTACATGTACCAGTTTGATGCTTCCAATTTCCAAACAGCCTTACACATCATTCATCATTATTATTATTTTCTGATAAAAGTCCAATTTAAATGCATGTAGCAAATTTTAAGGAATGCTATGGATGACAAATTAGGCATCTGGTATGCCAACAACGTGGGAAGATTTTTCCTTAAACCATATTTTTCTTATCTTGCTGGTAACCACCAAGGTTATTCTAGAAATTAAGTCTCAAAAATAATTATATAAAATACTTTCTCAGGAAGATGGTGTTGTTATGAGTTGATACTGGCAATCCTTTTACTGTGTCAATATGTGAAACTTCCCCTTGTTTGTAGTATAAAATTTGTTAAGTGTTAGTTATTTGATGTCCATCTTAGAGTTCATCATATGTCGTAATCTATGATTATCATGTTTTGCAACCATGTTCAGCTATTTGTTTTCATATATTGGGAAAAAACATCTCACTGAAAATGTAAAATGATGGTCATCACATGCAAATAAGTTATTCTAGCATTAATAATTATTTTAAAACATAATGCACAACAGCAAGTTTGTTAAAGTAATGAAAGATCAACTAATAAGTTTTCAACATGCTTCTTCCTTGGCGCCCCAAATTAACTGGTCTAAAGTATGTGTAGTGCATCACTAGAAGGTTATGATGCAATACAGCTATAGTTTTCCCAACAATTATGAAAAATGATCCATTTGTCTATTGGAAGATGTTGTTACTTATTGATCTTCTAATCCATTAGGATCCACTATCAAAGTGATTCCTAGATTTACTATAAGATGCTGAAATTGTAATGTTATAATGAAGGTACCTATCCATCATAAGAATTGAGAATTTTTTGATTTCTTTCAAAGTCCAGTGTAGTGCTAGTTCCTCATCTAGTTTGTCAAGGATTGTTTTTATATATTGGGAGAAAATGTTAATCTCAATTAGTAGCCTTACTCAACTAATTGTATTTGTTTGTATGAAACATCTTTTTAGTATTAATTCCTTCCTGCTAAGCATTATATGAAATATTATTAATTGAAAATTTGCACATTCATTTTTGTTCAATTCTATACGAGGTGTAAACTCTAATTTGAGCAAGTTTTTTATATGGTTTCAATTATTTTACCTTTAATTTTTCTCATACTTTTTTCATATGAATTCTTTGCATCTTTACATATTTATTATACATGTCTAAATTACTCATTTCTATCTTTTACTCCCTTATTAAAGATCTTCTATTATATTTTTGAATATTAATATTTATTACTATATTTGACATATTAATTTGAAATTCTCTTTTTTTATCTCTTATTTTGGCTTTTATTAATCTTTTGTTGTTGAAGGCTTGAATTCATTAGGATAGTTGTGCAATCATAATGAATTAGATTCTCTTTGGAATTCTTAAAGGAATGAGGGTTTCTTTGCTTATTTCTCATAAAGAAAACATGTTTTTCTTGCACTTGAATTGTTGAAACAAAATACTTCAGTTGTTGTTTTTGGGTTTCTTACAGAGGAAAGTATGTAGTGGTTGATCGATGCTTGGTGGATCTTTGACAATGATATTGACTAACAAAGGTGCCAAAGGCTAATGTATGTGGTCCAGCTGTTGATTAGGTTAGTACAAAACTTGCAAATCTTAGAAGGGTAGCTGATGACAAGGAGGGGAGAGGGTGAGGGAAAATAAAATTTAGGAGAGAATTTTGATTTCTTTGATATTAATTTAATTTTTTTTATCTTATAGGTCCCCTATTTATAAAAAAATTGTTCATATTCATATCTATTCACAATGAACAAACCATGCTAACCTTTCGCCAATTCAAACAAAAAGGCTAATATGTCAATACTTAATGTTAGTTTTGACAAGCACAAAAGATGATACTTCACTATAAAAAATAAGTGCAACCAAATAGAGTGCTTAAGTTATGACTTTAGATATTTATAGGAGGCTCCTAAAAGTAAAATACTTAGGTTCATAAACTAAGAAGCTCTCCAAAGTGGTTTCAAAAATATCTTAGAAATTTACTGAAAATTCAGTTGCCAATCTAAACAGTGTATGGTTGGTATGCTGGAATGTCAGCCTTTCTCCACGTGAAACTATGATTTCATAGAAGTGAAGTCTTTATAAATTGGGGATTTTGATCTAAGGATTAAATCTTGAGGGGGATAGTCAATCTCACTATTTACTTCAAGTAAATTTATATGATGAAATGTTCCCCATGATTGGGAAAATCATAAAAATATTAAAGAGAATATTTTCTTTGAAGTTTTTTTAGTTCAAATTTTCCATGAAAATTGTAGATGATGGTGATTTTAGTTTCACACTTTTGAAATCGAAGAAGATTTCATCATTACTCAAGAGTCAATACGTTTGATTAGATTGCCAATCGCCCAAAAAATTAATACCTTAGAAATAAAGTTAAAAAAGACAAAATTAGGAATTGAGATGTTTTGCCTTAACAAGATAAAGGCGCATGCCTTGAGGTAGATTGAGGTCACATAAGCCTCAAATTAGATTCATCAATATTTTAAATCAACTTTTTTTTTAATGACAAAATAGAACTAGCATGAAATCATTGATTTAAATAACCCAATGAGGTGCACTAAAGAATAATCAAATACTTTACATAATAAATAAATCCAACATATTGTAGCAATTAAGGAGCATGCAATCTACTTTGAAGAATTAATAGGTTGTCTTTAGGTCTAGGATTTTCTAGTAGAAATCCATGATGGATGACCAAAATCATGCATATTAAATCATGGCCATAGTTCACTAGCTTTTAATTTAGTTAAAAGCTCATTTTTTTTTATAAAAATCAGAAAATACATATAATTTGGTTCAAACAGAATTTTATTTAATTATAAACAAAACTTAAGAAAAGGGGGGGAAGAAGCAGACAGCTTTAAATAAATGAGCAAGCCTTTCACTTGCTCTGAACTTCGAAGGTCACCGGGTAGGTTAGTTTGATGAACCTGCCTCAGGCCAAACCAGCATATAGGAGTTCTTTTTCACCTTGTCAATCAGCTGCCACCACCTCTTGTCCAATTAGCCTCACAATCCGTTACCATCCCTAGTTGACACCACCTTCGATTGGCCGGCTTGGGTAATGATGAAGATGCCAACCTTTGAACTCATGTGAGTAGCGAACAAATTGTCATGTACAAGCGCTTTATTAGGTTGATAAGTGAACTGAATATAAAATATATTAATATTATTATATAATATATAATTTATTAAAAAATTTACCTATAATGAAGCGCCGTCTCAAATACCTCGAGCGCCTTAGTTTGAAGTGTGCACCTCAAATGCTTTTTTAATCAATGCTTAGAAGTTGTATTGTTCGATTAAAACTTATGTTACAGTAATATAAAGGTGAACTTGAAAAGCTTATTTTAGTTTTTGATTCTGGATAAGGATAGAGTTATATTTAGTTTGAACTTATCCACTTTTTTGGAGTTTGTTTAGAAGAATATTAGATTTTATTTTTTTAATTGTTTATGAAAAGCCCCTAATTCCTGCAATGAAAGTAATATGAAATTTTCCCATAAACCTTTCTCTTCAGAGACCTTTGTCCTGGGTATTTTAGCAAAAAGCCAAAGCAACGAGTTTCCTTGGTACCATTATAAAACCACAACTACAATTTCTATCATTGTAGCACAACCAGTAATTCCAAGTGCTACTGCGGCCTGCATCCCCATCTGCTATCTTGCCACTGTTGTTTGATGCAGCATTTCTTTGCTGCTATTTGTTACTCTTTGTTATTTCGTTTCCAAGGGCTATTACTGCTGCTTGTTGATAGTGTTTCAATTGCTATTGTTGCTCCACTGTTCTGCCACTGCTATGAATTCCAAATTGTCGTAATCTGCAAAAGTGTAGAAAACATCTACTTGCTACCACAATGCAGGAAATAAGTGTTGTCAATTGTGGAAGAGGAGTAAAATAATAAGCATAAGTCTACACACAATCATCGAGAATTAAGTTAAGAGGGTTTGTCCACAGATTGCCACCTTAAAATAGCTTTGGGGGCCTGCATGATCAGGCCCAATGGCTTGTTAACTCCTAAAATGCTTGATAGCATTGTCCTCGATATCTACACCATCAAGAACAAGTCAAATATCCCCTAACTCAATAACCACAACATGCCAACAAGGAAAATACAATGAAAAGTTTGTTGTACTAGAAGTTTGTGAATTCCCAACTCGCTAATAGAGTTAATCCCCCACGCTTTCTCAACTCACTGTTGGACTGGTGTTTCCATCCATCATATGAAAGTGCATCTCATCATAGCTTACTACTCTTTTGGAGATCAAAAGTAACATCCAATATGTTTGGCATAAAATCTACTAGTATGCTATGCAAGTGAGCTCATCCTCAAGGTTATTTTCTCATAATCATCTTTATAATTTATACAACAAGCACAATTTTAAAGAACGTAAGAGCATTCTTAAAATGAAAATCTATGATAGCATATAATAATGACCACTTGCTTTATTTACTTTCCATTCAAAATTTCTAAGTTTCACATATATTTCCTATCATTTTTGAATATTTCTTCTTTCATTTGGTTTATTTCATAAGTTTTAAAATCATTCATGATGGTATGGGGTTTGAGTGATTAACAAAGAAGGTAAGATCATATTGAATTTTGTCTTACTTATGATTGTATAATTACTAATTTTTTATTTAAGAAAATAGATGAACATATTATCACTTATAAGAATGACTTAGTAAAATATAGATTGATTATTTTCTTATAAGAAAAATTAATCATTTAGATTGTAAAGCTTGTTAGATCATTCTGAGTGAAAATTTAAGTACATAGTATCGACTATTAGTTTTGAATTTAAGATAAAAGGTTGAAAGTTGAAAAATAAAATAAAATATATTTAGGATTAGATAGAAGTACTTAAAGAATACCAATAAAATTATTTTTAAGAGTAAGCTATAAGACTTTAAGATTTGGGATTTGCATAAGGAAGTTATTATTATGTGAGAATAAGCAGCAAGTGATATCAAACAAGTTTTAAAAAAAATGTTTGGAGAATCAAAAGAAAAAGCTCTTATTAGTAAAAAGTAGTTGGTGGTGGAGTTAAAATGTGCAAAAATAGATAAAAAAATAAGAAGTTTTGTTATAAAATTGATATAAATGTAGAAGTTTGGAGAATTGAGAAAGATATATAGTATTCAGTAGAGATTCTAAGAAAACAATATGTTTTGCTAAGAATTCAAGATTTAATCATCTATATAATAGATTTGATACTAAAGAGTGTGAAAGATGTATGTATAAGTTAGCTAAACATATAGATATGAGAAGTAAAGATTTAGTTTAAGTGAAATGTATTATGAGTGAAGATTTAAAAGTATTTTTTTTAAAAGAAGATATTCAACATATGTTGATAAATTTTTCAATGAAAGTTGTGAGAATACAATTGACTTTAGGCACTTTAGTATCATAAATGAAAATATGAATTTTTGTTTCTATGATCGTATTGGTAAAACCAAAGTTGGAGAGGCTTTAAAGAAAATGAAGTGTGAAAAAGTAGTAGGACTGAATGACATGCCAATAGAAGCGCGAAATACTTAAGAGATCATGAAATTTCTCAGCTTACTAAAATTTTTAATATTATTTTAAATACTCAAAGGATGCTAGATGAGCGGAGAAAAAGTTTGTTGGTTCCTATTTTTGAGAAAAAAGGGGGTACTCAAGAGTGTACAAATTATAAAGGAATTAAGTTAATATGTAATACATTAAAATTATTGAAGAGCAATTATACATAGGTTATGATATGATACAAAAGTTTCTCAAAGCCAATTTGGAATCATGTTACATAGATCTACTATGGATGCTATACATTTGTGAGAGGTTTGATAGAGAAGTTTAAGAAACGAAGATCTACATATGATATTTGTTGCTTTAGAGAAATCATCTGATAAAGTTCCAAGGGAAGTGCTTTGAAGAGTTTTAGAAAAGAAAGGAGTTAATATTGGTTATATTCAAGTTATTAAGGATATGTATATTGGAACTGTTACTTGTGTTTAAACATAAGGAGGATTCATTAAGTATTTTCCTATTTTAGTTAGATTACATTAAGGATCAGCTTTAAGCTTATATCTTTTTTCCTTAGTTATGGATGTTCCTACTAGACATTTATAGGAGGATGTATCTTGGTGAATGCTTTTTGTTGATGATATTCTTCTTATTGATAAGACTAGAGAGGGAGTTAAGAAAAACTTAAATTTTGGAGGTCAACCTTAGAGTCCAAAAGGCTTTTGTTTAAGTAGATCTAAAACTAAATACATGGAGTGTAATTTTAGTAGTAGTAGATCTAGTGGTGTGGTTGTGATGATGAGTAATCAAGTCATTAAAAAGAGTGTTGTTTTAGATACCACGAGTCCATTGTTCAAAGTGATGGTGATATAGATGGAGCTGTTTTTAGTAGAATTCAAGTTGAATGGTTGAAGTGGAAGAATGCATCAATCCTATTGTGTGATAGAAAAGTGCCAATTATAAGACCGTGGTGAAACTTATAATGCTAGTTGGCGCACAATGTTGGTTGGTAAAAGAGAAGCATAAAATTTAAGTGTTGCAAAGATGAGGATGCTTAATTGGATGAGTGGCTCTACACTTAAGGTGTGTATGGGATAGTTTTTTGGCTGCTTTCTGAAAGCAACTACAACTGCATTTGACTATCAATTTTTTAACGGCATTTTAGAAAATTTTATGGTGAAAAAATGCTTTTGAGAATCAAAGCTATCAGAGTGTGGGAGGCTGTCAGAAAGTTATTTGAATTTTTTAAAAATAAAAATATTTGTAACACCAATATTAGCTTTTTAAAAAGCTGCTTTCCCCACAACAGCTTTACAATCAGCTTTATAAAAAACTACAACTGCCTCAAACGGAGCTTAGAGATAAAATGCCCAATAAATATATCCATGAAAAGGATGGAGTAGCTCCAATGGTAGATGAGATTAGAGAGAGAGTTGTCTTAGATGGTTTGATCATATAAAACACTAGCATGACTCAATTAGGAGAGTAGATGCATTAGATTTGACTTATATTAAGAAAGGCAGAGATAGACATAAAAAGGCTTGGTTAGGATGTATAAAAAATTGACCTTAGTTTATTACAATTAAATGAGAATATGACACTTAATAGGACATAATAGAGAAAAAGATTTATGTAGCCGACCCCACGTAGTGGGTTAATGGCTTGTTGTTGTGGATATTTAGTTCTTATAATAATGTCTACTAGCTCTTTATACTTTCCATTCATAGTCTCTAATTTTCACATAATAATTATTATCTTAGTTTTTTGTACTTATTCCTTACACATTTTTCATCACAATAGGCTTAAATGGTTGTGCGTCAATTACGAATGACATTCTGACCTACTTTTATCTACTTCTCAGCATAATTTTGTTAAATTTTAGTGTGCTTTTTATTAATGGCATCATAGCCAACTTGTACAAACTTCTTACCACAATTAAATTATGTAGTGATGTGTTGATTTTATGGAAAGATGTAGTGCAAAAAAAATGTAGATATATATATATATATGTGTGTGTGTGTGTGTGTGTGTGTGTATGTGCCATTGTTTACCATATTTTTGTGAGTATGTCAATTTTTTGTAGAAAACCTTGGCAACATAATTCATCCTGTTAATATTTTTGGATGTGATATTAACGTGAATTATATGTAATGCTTTTTTGCTATGCTCAATTTTAGTCAGCTTTTTTTATCACTTTTTGTTCTGTTAATTAATTCATCAAGTTCAAGTTTCATCAATATGTATTAACAATTCTCGTCAATCTTATTTTGAAACATGTGAACATCTTGGTCTAATATAAATTTCAGGTGAGGTGTTTTCATTGAATATGGTGGAGTCAGGCATATTTATTTCCTCAGATGTTGCTTATGGAGAAACATTGATTGGTAGTGAAATTTACACTAGCGAAGGTACATCATATTATGAAGACAATGACGTTGAGGAGTTTGATGACAGTGATGATGAATATGGCAGCATCCAGAAGCCTGCTTTCCAGGTTGAGGGAGAACCTGATTTTGATTCTGGTCCACCTTTAGATGGTCTAGAATACCTTAGGCGTGTGAGGTAATATTTTTCTTTATATTGTAACAATTTCTCACATAATAGGACACAATGGAGACGAAAGATTCATGTAGCCGATCCCACTTAGTGGGATTAAGGCTTGTTGTTGTTGTTGTTGTAACAACAATTTCTCAATTATATTTTCACTTGTCACAAGTAAAACTTTAGTTGTTACATTTTAGTTGAGACTGACATTCCATCATGCTTACCTGGCTCTTAGTGGTAGGCTTTGGACTTTGTTGCCATCAGTTCCTTTTAAGTATCACAGTTTTTTCATACTTTTGCTGGTAATTTTTATTTGGCCTAAAATCTTAATGTTAGTATTTTTTTGATTTCAGCTATTTTCATGTTGTTGCGTAATTCTGTAATGGTTATTATGCTACTGTCCAGTTTCTACTTTCTCATTATACTTGAGAATAAAATTTTGGTTACACATGGGAGATAAACTAAATAAATAAAATTTGGATCATTTACATACATAGTACACAATTCTTATATATTTACATATCTAACACCTAAATCTTTTCACATAAAAAATAGCACTATCGTTAGTTTTCTAGAAGTGAAATGCACTTTTTCATTTATAGGAAAAGTGCTATATATATATATATTCAAATATTAGGTGTTAGATATGTAAATGCATAAAAATTGTGTGTTTTGTATGTAAATCTTCTAAAAAATTATTGTGGTTGAATAATTGGGTGTGTTCGATTGCTTCCAGTGGGTGATGCGGGTTACTTGTGGTCTTGCACGGGGAAGAGAGTGGAGGGTTGAGAGGTATTGTGAAGAGGATGGTAGAGAGACGTGACATGGAATGAGGTGGCAATAAGCAGGTTTGGGGCAGGTATCACACCCCTCCCTCATCTCTATCTTTCAAACAATCTTTCCTTTACTGTAAGTACCACACCCCCTTCTACTATTTTTAAAATATTTGGAAGCTGAATGATTGTGAGGAAGAAAATTGCATTCATTCCCAAACAATTATGACAGTTTATATAAAATTTATAATAGCTTATGTCCAATAAAATAATTAAGAGCATCTAAATCCAAACATATCTACATAACTAATCCTCAAAAATATAAAATCAGTTTAAACTATCCGTATATCATCCCTTTATCCAAGCATTCATTCCAGAGGCTAAAAATGGTAAGATCTAATTGCAGTATAGATAAGTCTTATTCAACTACGCTTACAAAAGTACACCAGAACTAAACATGTCCTAAGAATACACTTACCTTAACCCTTTATTTTCTTAGATCCGTTGGCTTTCAACAAAACCATAAAGCTCAGTCTACTTGGACATATTAATAGAGCTGTTGAGTCCACTTCCCATTTATGACTCCAAATCAAAGACATAAATCATATTATTTTATCATGGCTAACAGAGCATGATGTCAATTGCAAAACATAAATAAGCATAACATGTTAGCATAATAAGCTGAGTGAAGAATCATATTATTTATAGAAACTGAAAAAATTATTAATGCATGTGATAATCATGCAGTGTGATAACATATTAAAGCACATGAGAAGCAAGTATTTACAAAACTATGTGACACAACATAAGAGGCATATGATCTTTGCACTATTCATTTTATTTTTGTTGCTTTATCATGTTTTATACTTAAGCCAACACTTATGATCTGAGTGGATATAATCAACTATCAACATCCGCGCCCATAACATTTTTGTGTGTGAACCCTATGATAATGGTTTGGCAACAAGCTGTAATTGATTTCTACCATTGTAAGGTCTATATGGTGTGTAGCCTAGCCTAAACAGTCTATTTCAACCTACACCATTGTATAACCTTATATGATGGATAAATCCTACCATGCTAATTATGTATTTCAACCTACATCACCATATCACTCTATGGTAGGCTAGATTAAATATATCAACTAGGAGGTTAAACCAAAAACGCATAACTCGTCAACACGAGCTCAAGCCAAAATCACATAACTCGTCAACACAAGCTCAAGCCATTCTGTCCTCATACCTGTTTAACCATGCTTTTTAATACATCATCACGTCATTATGAACATAATTTTTATTTTCTTTTATCTTTATTATCACATGACATCTATTCTTGTAAGTGCATCATCCTGAAACTAACATGCTCACTCATGTCATCATGTCATTTTTATAATGAGAAAAACATAACATAACATATTTTAGCATTTGATTATAACATCATATGCATTAAATGGGCATGCTTTATTACAATGCTAGAAAATTTATATTGCTATCTCAGAGCATATCAAGTTTTTATAATTAATTCAAGTGAGTTGCATGATTCTTATCATTGCATGTACTAACTCATGGTACCATTTAAAGAAAATCTATGTACTTTGCATATAAAACGATAAAAATAGGATAAGTCATCAACTTCATAGCAAAAGGGTGTCATAAGCTAAAGTCATATATTCTAAATAATAGATCACATAAATTTCATGATCTCTAATTTGTGTTTCTACTACATTATGGCATGCATGTTCACTAAGCTATGCACCACACACATGACCACATAAAATGTTCATACGAGATTAAGAGCTACCTACCTCATGCCTTAGGGGAGTTGAGTTGATTCCATTACCATAGACCTTATGCATTTCGACGAGCAAGAAGATGAAGATGGTGAGGAAGAACTCTTTGGTAACCCTATTCATCAATGATCTTCATTGGCTATTAATCTGGTGCCACCACATATCTCTACCTATTGATCTCTCCCAATTATGCCCTTTTCCTCTACTTTTGCCTCCTTTTCTTGTTTTTCTCTCAGTCTCACTAGTATATGTTATCAAAATATTGGTTGTTCGAAATCAACCATGCTCACTTCATGACACTTAATATTTTCATTTTATTGATGGATGCACTTGTTTGAAAGAATTGAGAAAAAAAAAACCTGTGTAAATATTTTTAAACGATTCCAAAGCTATTCTTGAATGAAAGAGAAAGTTATAAAATAAAAATTCATTATAAAAATTTATTATTTTTATTCTTAAAGAAAATATTTTAGATACCTAACAAAATTTTAAAATAGGGAAACTCCATAAAAATGGGAACAAATAATGGAGAAATGTTGGAATACCCTTTTTGTGTGTCTCTTTCTTTATGTTATTAAGCTTGACTTGATTGATGTTAAATAAAAGTATTTTATCGCTTCTTAATTAAATCAAGTTGGTTATCCATGAAATACTCTATGCAAATCAATTGTTGTTGATTGAGTAACACAAGCCATGTGACTTGCCACCAAGCAACTTAATTAAAGTTGTCCCCGATACCAAGTTCTTGATCAAGTGGAAGTGCTATTATATCAATTTCTATAGAAACATGATAATAACCCAAGACATCGAACTTAATCTAAAATCTTGGATTGCGATTACAAACTGAGGGAGTAAGATCAAATCTAAGTGATTTGACTTAAACATGGAATAAAAAAATATTTTTATCTTGATGTGCATCTATAAACCCAACAACCCCGAAACAACTTAAAATGCCGAATTGTGTATTCACATGAAATTAAACTAAGCCAAATCCTTTTGATTGAATTATTTATTCCACTATCAATTTGAACCAAACCAAGGGGTCATGATTGATAAAGTGTTGTGAATCATGTTGTTGGATTGTTCTAGTTAATCTAAATATGCTGGATGACCACTTGTCACTATATGGTTAACATAAGTACTTTCGATCTATGTGAATATCCTTGCTTTAAAATGTGTTGATTCACTGGCCTTCCCTACCACTACAAAGCTTGATAAATTATGGGATGATTTACCTTGATACTAATGATATAATTCTCTAATATAGTCTTAATTATATTGGTATTAGTTGAGTGTGATAGCAACAGGACAAATCAAGTTGTTCATCTCAAAATTGATGTTTATTGATATCAATTGAAACAATATAATTGATATTTTGTTCAAGTGTTTAATGCTTCAACCAATAGATGAAATGGATGACATAAGAAAAAGTTTAGTAAATTTTTTGGAAACCACATCTCAAAATCAGTATAAAATTTGATAAGCACATGCTCATTATCAAATGAAATTATTTATTCTTCTAATTGTTTGGCACTTATAGTCATTTAACATCTAAAAGTCATTAGAAAATTTGATGCATAATAGTTTGTAGTACTTGATCTTAGTTTAGAGAAAATAATATCCAATTTCAGGTTTATTGATTTATGAACATAAAGAGAAATAAGAACAACTTTCATATGAGTTTGGAAGTAAATTAGTGAAGTCATCGAAATAGCACTTGCCATCATTTTAGGCATGCATAAGATGCTAAAGGTGTACAACATAGTGCAATGTGCCATGACATACCATATGGAACTATTAATATGTATGGTCATGCCCAAATCATATCCTCAAACCATATCAATCATGCTTCTGAAATAATGGTCTACATTCAAGCCTTTGAGCCACATAATTTAAGTTGATTGGTTCTATTAGTTCTATGGGGGGATGCCTTGGAAGAGGAACCCATAATTATAAACAATGCTCTTTAGGTTGAAGATCCAAAAAAATACATGTCTAATTATTTAGTTTAGGTTCATCATAGGCCATTGATGGTAGAATCATGATATTTACTATCATTCCCCACTCTATTTTCTTTGAGTGAGAGTGACACATTTGAATTGAAAAATGGGATGTCATCATAGAAAATCATAATAGACCTCATAACATCTTTAACTGAGGGTTCTCTTAATCATAGGAGTTGTGTCCATGGGAAGTCATTAACTAGGAATAAAAAGTCTTTTATAAGGGCAATATCTTTAGATAGTATTCACTTCTTTATCTACCTCCTAAAAAGTAATCATCCTCTCATTTTGTCCTTTTAAAGGAATAGTCGAGTTTTCATCTCACATGAGGTTTTCTAGTTCATATTAGCGCAATGCCAGGATTTTGACCTAAGAACTTATTTGGTTTGTTAAACATCCTTGATGTTAATCATGTTTTTTAAAGAATATTGGCTCACTATACTGTTTGTGATAAGACATTCAACTTGTTAAATTCAATTCACATGCAAATGGCGAAGTGTAGCTTAGACTTTCTTTCTTACCTAGGTTCAAAAGCTCGTTGGGAATAGTTCATGTTATGTCATTAGCGTTTAAGAACATGAATAACTCTTTGTTCGATCGTGTTCGGCTCGATTTAGCTTGAAATAAATAAATAAATAAATAAATAAATACAAACATGGCCTAGTGGTTGGAGTTTTTGTCATGCAAATAATTGGCCCGGTACAAATCCTCTCTCTTATAGATTTTTCGGATTATTGCTTTTCGAGCCATTTCGAGCTTATATGAGCTATTTCAAATAATTCGAGCTGAACACAAATGCTGAAATTTTGAGCTATTTCAAACACGAGCTAAACAAGAACAGGGTAATTCTCGAACGAGCTGAGCACGAACAAAGGCTTGGCTCACTCAAGCCTGGCTCCTTTACACCCCTATTCTTAGCGTAATGGAAGTAGAACCAATAGATGTTTGCATATAAGTGATGTTGCGCTCTTTCTGTACAAAGTTTTCTGATAAAAACTGGTTAAACAGTGATTTTTTTACAAATCAGTTGTTATCACTTCAATTTTTTGAGAAAACAATACTTGCAATGCAAAATATGAATAAAAATGACAAACTTTTTTTTCAAGCTTCTCAATTTGTTTCCTAAACTGGATTTATATCATCTCTTTCCTTTCTTGTTAGGGATACATCAGCATGTACACAATGATTTTCATGGAGATCATATTAGTGTCATATCCTATAGCATTGATCCTTCTTAATCATCTTTCTTTATCTTTATTGTATAATTTTATGTCAAAAAAAGTGAAAGTCCCTTACTGATGTTTCAAAAATTATGTTTAGAAGGCTGATAGATATGCTAGGACCATACGCATGAGACTAAGATGCATTGAAAGCTATCATGTTAGGTTGTGCGGATATTTGATACGAATTTATCAATTTAGTATTTAATAAGCTCCTAATTGATGATAATCTGTTTATGTTTTTCAAGGTTTGAACGTGATCATCTGTAATCTACAAAACATGTTTGAATTCCAAAGCGTGCTTCTATCCTGCATTGCTTTCCATCTCCATCCGTTGAGATTTTTATCAATTGACCTAATGATTCTCCTGAATGTGCCACAGCTAGGAAATGTGAGAACAGTTGATTTTATCAAAATAAGAAGGCATATACTTCGGGCCTTACAGGCAAGGCTTTTGCTTGTGTTGTCTTGGCTGTATTGAGTAGAGCCCTTGGTAAGAAAGTCCATGATTGTTACCATGTACACTTAAGAGATCACAAAATTTGATCCAAGTGCGGTTCGAATGGTTTGCTATCATGTACACCAGGCTTCGACTTTTGCTTTCTTTTGTCAATAGATGCTTTTTTCCCCAGATTATACGGCAATCAGCTGAAAGCAAAAGTTTTAGATTGAGCCTTTTTTGTGGTTTCTTGAAGTTCTTTCTATAGTACAGTCACACAGCTTATTTCTTGCTTTGCTGTTATGATACATATATTTTCAGAACTTTCTGTTATAAGTAGTGTTTTTTTATTTTTATCTCGGGGGAGTTACTATTTAAACGCTGTCTTTGCCGAGTTCTAAGTCCTGGATGTGAAAAGTGCAGGGTTGCGCTAGCTAGTTGATAGTTAGTGTAAAATTTATCAAAAAAATCATGACATGAATCCTTTAATACATTGTATTAATGCTAGGGTGTTCTCTAGAAGCGACGTGCTATTTGGCTTAAATAAAATGAGAAGTGTGCAAGGGGCGTTGCATTGGCATGCGGGTACAATATTAAATAAGCAAGGGTTCCCACATTATGGATAGATGTGGGTAAAGAAGTTAGTCTATGGAATTAAGCTTAGGTTAGGAACTTGGAGTATTGGTACTCTTACAGGTAAATTAATGAAATTAATAGATGTTATGGTCTATAGGAAGATAAACATCTTATATATTCAAGAAACTAAATGGGTTGAGGATAAGGCCAAGAAAATTGATAGTTTAGGTTTTAAACTTTAGTATTGAAGTAGTAGTCGAACTAAAAATGATGTAGGTGTGATTATAGATAAAAGTTTGAAGGATAATATTGTAGATATTAATAAAATTGAATATAGAATTATAGCTTTAAAAATTATTGTTGATACTAAAATCATGAATGTTATAAGTGTTTATACTCAAGTAAGTTTGGATGTAGGCTCGAAAGAAATTTTTTGAAATGATTTAAAGAGATTATACAAATAATATTTTTTGAAGAGAAGATATTTATTGAAGGAGATTTAAATGGATATGTTGATAGAGTGATAAAAGATTTTAATAGCATTTACGGTGGCTATGAATTTGGAATGATTAATGAAATAGGTAGGACTATATTAGATTTTGCTTTAACTTGTGATTTTATAGTTTCTAATACTTTATTTAAGCAAATAGATGAGCATATTATTATTTATAAGAATGGATCTAGTAAAACACAAATTGATTATTTTCTGATAAGAAAAATAGATCGTTTAGATTGTAAGATCATTTTGGGTGAAATTTTAAGTACCCAGTATCGACTGCTAGTTTTGGATTTTAAGATGAAGGATTGAAAGATGAAAAATAAATCAAATCATTATCTTAGGATTAAATGAGGGGCATTTAAATAACACTAATAAAATTATTTTTAAGAGCAATTATAAGATTTTAAAATTTGGGATGTTTATGATAAAACTAATATTAGGAAAAGATCTGAAATTAAAGAAAAGAAAAAATATGCTTGGAGAATCAAAAGGAAAAGTTTTTTTTAATAAAAATGAGTGGTGAAGTCTAAATGTGCAAAAAAAGATAAAAAATAAAAAATTTTGTTATAAAACTTGGTTTAGATGTAGAAATTCAGAGAATTAGGAAATCTATAAAATGACCTGTAGAGATTCTAAGAAAATAATATGTGATGCATAAAATTTAACTTTTAATAATTTATATAATATATTGTACATCAAAGAAGTTGAAAGATGTTTGTATAAGTTAGCCAAGCAAATATATAAGAGAAGTAAAGATCTAGTTCAAGTAGGGTGCTTTTTTTAGAAGGGAATATTGAACATAGGTGGATGGGGTATTTTGATAATCTTTTCAATTAAGGATATGAGAATACGATTGATATTAATAACTTTAGTATCTTAAACAATAATAGAATTTTATTTTATCGTCATTAGTAAAGTTGAAGTTGAGAGGCTTTAAATAAAATGAAGAGTGAAAAAATAGTAGGATCTGATGATATTCCAATAGAAGTATGAAAATGTTTAGGAGATCGATGAATTTTTGGTTTATTAATCTTTTTAATGTTATTTTAAAGACTAAAAAGTTATCAGATGAGTGTAGAAAGAATTTGTTGGTTCATATGAATAAAAGTGCTGCACAAAAGTGTGCAAATTATAGAGAAATTAAGTTAATGTGCCATACATTAAAATTATGGGAGAGTAATTGAGCATAGGTTACGATGTGATACAAAAGTTTCTCAAAATTAGTTTAGTTTCATGTCGGGTAGATCTATTATGGTTGTTATACATTTGTTTAGAGGTTTAATGGAGAACTATAGAGAAAGTAAGGATAATTTATATATGATTTTTGTTGATTTAGAGAAAGCATATGATAAAGTACGAAGAGAGGTGGTTTGGAGAGTTCTAGAAAAGAAAGGAGTTAATATTGATTATATCCAAGTAATTAAGGATATGTATACTAGAGCTGTTATTTATGTCCAAACACAAGGAGAATTGAGAAAATATTTTCATATTTTAGTTGGATTACATAAAGGATCAATTTTAAGACCATATTTTTTTGCATTAGTTATGGATGTTTGTTCTAGGCATTTACAAGAGGATGTACTTTGGTGTATGTTTTTTTGTTGATGACATTCTTCTTGTTGATAAGATTAGAGAGAGAGTTCAAGAGAAACTTGAATTATGGAGGTCAACCTTAGAGTCTAAAGATTTTCGTGTAAGTAGATCTAAAATTGAATGTGTGGAGTGTAATTTTAGTTGTAGAAGTTTTAGTGGTAGGGTTGTGACATTGGGTGATCAAGTCATTAAAAGAGAATGTTTTATATCTTCATTATTCAAAATGACGGTGAAATAGATGACGTTGTTATTAGTCGAATTCAAGTTGGATGGTTGAAGGGGAGAAATGCATCTAGCCTGTTGTGTGATAGAAAAGTACCACATAGACTTTAGGGAAAATTTTATAAAATGGTTGTAAGGCTTACAATGATTTATGGTGCAGCATGTTGGCCAGTAAAAGAGAAGCGTAAAATTAAGTTAAGTGTGCAAAGATGAGGATGCTCAGGTGGATGAGTGGCTTTACTCTCAAAGATAAAATGCGAAATGAATATACTTATGAAAAGGTTGGAGTAGCTCCAATAACAGATAAGATAGAGAGAGTCGCCTTAGATGGTTTGGTTACATAAGATGTCAGCCGTCCGATGACCTAATTATGAGAGTAGATGTTTTAGATTTGCCTTATGTTAAGACAGGTAGATGTAAATTTAAAAAGAGGTAATTAGGATGTATAAAGAATGACCTTAATTTATTAGAATTAAATGAGATTTGACACTTAATAGGACACAATAGAGAAGAATGATTCATGTAACCGACCCCATATAGTGGGATAAAGGCTTATTATTGTTATTGTTGTTTGGGAGTTACTATTTAGCTTTTAATAGTATGAAAACAGTTGGTCACATACTTGGAATTTGTAGATTTCTAAACATCAGATGTAGGTGTTCCCTTTCCTTGGACATCTAAAATACGGAGAATTAGTTGCTGTAGTATTGTTTTCTGATTCATTAAGCACTAGGACATCTACTGAGTTTTGATGAACTTCTCTTTTGCTTTTAAGATGAATTTTATATTCAATAGTATTAGGAGTTTTTTTTGTTACTACTGCCTACTAATGATATGATTTGCTTTTTAAGGCCTGGTTTACGTGAATTAACTATTTTTTTTTTTTTTTCGATTATGAAGGTGGGAGGCTGCACAAATTCCAAATGTGAAGGTGGCCCAACTAAATTTGACCAAAATAGGTGAACAGACTCCTTATATGCCTAGTATTCCAGATATCGCAGAATGTCCATCCAATCTTTTACCTTCAACGCATTGGGAGGACGCTTTCCTTGCTGATTTTTCAAAGTTACGGCAGGTAGGTCAACTAGTTTTATCTTCTTTCATTTTCTATGACAACTGCTTGATTTGGTTTTATGAATCTTTCCAGCAATTCTAGTATATAACTCTGTATAGTTTCGTGACTTTCGCTTCAAATTTCCCTACCAAATGTGCCATCTCTGCTCTCGTTAAAGTGGATTAGAATACTTTATCAACTAACTAAGATTTCATGAATTTCAAAAAATAAGTGACAGTAAGTGGGGAGGCGGAAGTGAGCGCTGTTCAGGAAATCTCGTTGATATTAACATTCCACTTCCAAGTAGAATGTAATTATGGGTTAGGAGTAGAATCTATCCAGAAGAAGAGGTGAGGAAGCTAGGGTATGGTAATATTTTAGTTGAGGGGTATGAGTATAAGCTCAGATATGCGATACCAAATTTTTAAGCCAAGCATGGCAAATAATTAATTGAACTAAAAAACACAAAATAAAAAACAAATTTAAAAACAAGCTTGGCCGCCCCCACATGAGGCCACTAGGTTGTGTTAAACTTTTGTTTTTTAACAAAAAAATTATGAAAGGATTTATGGCTTGATGGTTGGAGAGTATTGTTTCTCATAGTCTTTGGTTCAAATCTCACATTTTACCTGAGAGTTTTTTTTATTTAATTTTTTTTTTGACTAAATTAAAGTAATATTGATTAAATTTTATGTTATTAATATTAATCTAACTAAAAATTATTTTTAAGTAATCATTTTTTTATCCAAACTTATTCTTAAAATATTTTCATAATGAAATTAAAATGAAACCAGTTTAATTTGTTATTTTTATAAAATTAAATGAATTTTTATTAATTGCATTTTAAAGAGAATTAAATTAATAACAATTAAATTATATTAATTTTGTTTTTAAGTGAAATAAAGTTGCAGAACATTTAAAATTATAATGAAGTTAATGAATTACTTTTGAAAAGTTTACTCAACATCAAAGTATTAATTAATGAACATATAAGTAATGACCATCAAAGTATTATGTTAATTTTTTTATCACGTAATATTTGTTAATTCTTTATTAGATATAATTTTAAAGTTTACTCAACATACTCTTTTTTTTGGTAAAGTAGTTTTTAACATATGCTAGTAAAATTTAATAATTATTCTTTTAGTTCTATTATAAAAAAATTAACTATTTAAATAAAAAGTACATACCGTGCATTATGTGTGATTTGAATCCAAGATTTTTGAGAAACAAGACTTTCTAATCACCAAGGAGTAGATCATTTCACACATATTTTTGTTTAAAAAAATATTAAACACAACGTAGTTGCTTTGTGGATTTGGGCTGCCACATTGGGGTGATTGGGCATATGTTTAATTTTCTTCAATATTTTGTAGTTAATTTAAGTATTTATTTTTTTTTATTTAAAAGTTGGCTCATTTAGAGAGGGGGGTGTTGAAAAAAAAGGAGTTGGGTGGAAGATTGTAAGAGGTTTGGTGATGGCTTTACTATTTAGGTGAGTGGAGTTTATAATAAATATGAGAGAAAAAAAGGAGTTTGTTAGAGAGAGGGAGTGGAAAGAGAGAATTTGGGAGTAGATTATAGTTTTTTTAGTAGATAGAAAGAAGGAGATAACCAATGATAGAATAATTAGGATAATATTATCAAAATTTAATAGAGGAGATATAAATAGAATAAATGGGAGAGGAAGCCAAATAAAGCATCAGACATAGGCAATCTAACCTCGAAAACTATTAAACTCTATATTGGGAGAATTATGTTTACTTGAAGGATCTATTTATAGGCTAAGAAAGCTCTTAAGCCCTTTCTATAGGTCATACGTATGTGGAAGTTTAAAATGTTAATAATACTTAAAAATAATAAAGCTATCCTAATTAGATAAAATCAGATTAAACTATTCTAATTAAATAAATTTTAAACAAAATTTGCTCCACATAGTGAAAAATGAAAATATAAAATGTAGAACTAATCAAACAATGGCATTGACCAATTAATAACTAATAGCTATAGTACAAGTGTAGTAATAATGGTATCTTTAATGATGTTGCTGAAACTAATTGATGATCTTCATCAACAAGAATAAATATTTGCTAATAGTACTTCTTAAACTCAATGACTTGCAAATTACTTTTTATACCCACTTTGTAGGTAAATAGATGATTTAGAACAGGCATTTTGGTATTTTTTTTTATGCCTTTTGCTTTTAGTTCGAAGATTTAACTCAAACTATTCATTCATTTATTTTATTATGATAGCTTTTTACTCATCTTTAATTTGTATGTCATCAATTCTAAATTTTTTTAGATGTTTTAGTATTTTTCAACAAGGTGTAGAAAGTTAGGTAGGACTAGACAGTTCAACTGATACCTATTTTTGGCTAATCCAATCTTTTAATTTAATCACCACTTATAAGAATCAAGATAGAACCTATTAGAAATATGGTCAAGCCTGTGAACTGGTGGGGGTTTCTTTGGATTGCCTTGTTCTTATTAGGATCAAATTATAACATTAATTGTTTTAAATTTTGATTTAAAAATTTAGCATAAATAAAAATTTAAAATTTAAAATTAAAGACACCTTAACTCAGGTCTTAAAGTTGAAGCCACAACCTCCAATTCTCGATTCCCTTCCCTTTGACTCACAATTGCAGCCTTACTTTTCAGGTTTGCATTTTAGACTTAACTATTTAAATGAGCTTTCACCCTTCAACCTCAGCTTTTGTAAGTTTGCCATCTTCACCGAGGTGCAAAATTCATTACATTCTAAGGTTTTGTGAATTGTGAGTTTGTAGGCTTCAGAATTTGATTAATATATATTTTTTCATTTAATGCAACTTCTACTTTCTTTATAAATATCTTTAGGTTTATCCTAATAACAACATAAATCCTTCATCCCGTTAATATTAATTGCCTGAAGATAAAAAAAAATGATGGTACTTAAGCCCTTTCACCTTTGATTTAGTGGCCATATGATTGTTTCTAAAGCGATGAATTTATAATTTTGTGATTGATTCTATGTAGTCAAAAAATGATGTGATTTTAAAATCTACAAATACTTTTCTCATAATTTTATGTTCACACACAACTCAATATAAAATTATTATTTTTCTAAGGCATATTTTAAATCATGAATTATATTTATAATTATGCAGTATCAGTTTGTATGTGGATATGTTTGATGAGTATTGTAGTATTTTTGAGATGTTATGAAGGTCTTTAGAGAAGTTAAGTTAATAATTTAATGTCTTTTGTACTTTTTTTCATTAATGTTGTTGTTTACATTGTGAATTACATAGATCACATAAAAAGTGTAGAATATATTTCTGTTTCATGATCTGTATTTCATAATATACTTCTCTTTATTTTTTATCACATATTTGCATCATTATTACATCATTTAAATTGTATTCATATACTTTTAATATTTATTACATCATTCAGTTCAACCTTAGATTCAACTTCGATTGAACCTTTAAACTTTGAAATTCTTTTAGCTCAATGTGTGATCTTATCTTTTGAATCTTGATTATTAGTGCAATTGCTTAATCTGTCGAAAATCAATTTGTTCATAAATCATAACAAATATCACTTATTTTTTGCTTGCTTGGTAGCTTTAATTTTTTTTTTGTTTTTTTTTGTCTTTTTCGGTTTGTTAATTTAGTGCATTATATATCTTATCTTACAATTGAAAAATCTTACAAGAAAAATGAATGTTAATCTTTATCATAAATGGTGCAGAAAATTTGCATCGGTGAATCTTCTATTTGTGTGAAATTTTAAGATGTGTATGTTAAAATGATCTTCTCACTTTAACTCATTCATAGAACCTCTTATCACTCTGATTTAAATTTCTTTGGCAATGGTGTACTATTATACTTAGTCTATATAATATTTTTTTTGGGTTTTATCTTTGACAAGCTCTCCCAAGTTACTACTGTTACTGTTCATATTTGCATACCATCTATAACAAGGGTTCTAATGAAAATGGATATTACTATACCTCTAGACATGGATGTTGGATTGCCTTCTCTTGTGCTTATAATAGGTTGTTTTTGAAGGTATTCTTGGTATCATACCTCTTGCAAAATATTTAGATATAATTATTTTGATTGCTTCATAGTTCATCAATAATTAAGGAAATAATCTATTATTGATCTTAAAAACTAGGAACAAGGGTAGTATACAAATGATCAAAAGCTATCTTCACTTGTAGTTGATGCAGCTCTATTATTATTAGCTCAAGCACGCACAAAAAATTTGGAACACAATTTAGATGGTCTTATGGATAGCCTTTGGAGCCTCCCTTTGCTAAAATAGTGAGAAGCAACATCTAAGAATATTTGCATAGATCCTTCAAATAGTTAGTCCCTCTTTTCTTTAATCTTGTTGAGGACATCAATCCCATAAATTCTGAATAGACTTTTTGTTCATATGGTAGTTTATTCAATTTTAAAGTGCAAGTGAATAGGAGTAGGGGTGTAAAAAAATGACGACCCAACTCAATAACCCGATCCAAACCAAAATAAAAAAAATCTAAGTTAGATTTGACCTTTTACTTTTTGGGTCAAGCTTGGGCAAAAGACTCGACCCGATTATTATTTGGGATAGGTTTGAGTTGACCCAAATATGACCTGATTATTGTTGAAGTTTGGGTCAGACGAGTTTGAGACATGTTAATTGAGATAAATAGACCATATTTGGGTTAATTTAGACATGCTAATTCAAAAAAATCAGATGATCCACATATTATTGGTTTGATGAGTTGTGTCCTAGTCAGGCATTTTAGGTTGTAATCAGGTTTGGGTCAAAAGTTTCGATTCATATAATAATTAAATTGGGTTTAGGTCAATCATAATTTGGCTGGTCAACTTTAGGTTAGACTAGAGCTCGACCTTCTAATTCAAATTAACACCCTTAAAAGGTGATTTCATATCTTACTTTTTAGGAGTGGTAGAAACAAGAAAAAAATTATTTATTCATTAGGCTACAAGCTAAGGCCATTAATGAGTGCTCTCCATGCAATCTTCTCACCTATTAGATGAATAGCTTTATTATTATTTTCATATGATTTTAAATATATTGTTTGCTATTTATATTTTATTCTACAATTTCTTGTAATTATCTTATATGTACTCATTTCA
Organism: Cymbidium sinense; assembly: GCA_021442155.1. Classification (NCBI taxonomy): domain Eukaryota; kingdom Viridiplantae; phylum Streptophyta; class Magnoliopsida; order Asparagales; family Orchidaceae; genus Cymbidium; species Cymbidium sinense. The sequence goes on along the minus strand of CM038220.1, from coordinate 151,883,342 downwards.
TTATCTAGTTATAGTATTATGCTTTAAGAAAACAAAAATAAATTTGGATATAGGCCTATTGAGAGACTTATAAAATTTAATCATAAACTTGGAGATGCTTCACATAAATACAAAGGTATGAAAAAATCTTCTCTTATCAAAGACTTGTCATGTAGTTATCATATATTAGACCCAACATTATCTTGTTAGTTTTGTAAGCCAATTCATGCATAACTCCAAAGAATTAGTTCTTTGGTAGAATTTTACACTATTTGAATGGAATCTAAGCAAAGGAATTCTATTCAAAAAAGAGATGGTTTGACTCTTAAAGCATACATAAATGCAAGTTTGCAGATGATAGACAATTAATCAATTTCAAGATATTGCATATTCTTAGGAGGCAACCTTGACTTGTAGAAGTTAAGCAAAGGTGCGGTGGCATGATCCAATAGATAAATTTAGATTCATAACATTGAGAATTTGTTAATTGATTTGGCTAAAATTATAATAGAAGACTTATAAATTGAATGAAAAGATCTTATGAGTCTCTATTGTGATAAGTTGGCCATTAATATTAGACATAATTTTAGGCAACATAATCATATAGAACATGTTTAAGGTGTTAATTATTTTATAAAGGAAAATCCTGACAATAGTTTTTTGTTTGTTACCAGAGGGTGATCATATGTCGACATTCACTATAGGATTTTTATATACAATCATTCAAAAATTATTAAGCATGCTTTGAATGGAAAAACATCCATTTTTTTGTTCTAGAGAAAATGAAGAAACACCTGTGCAGGCCCAAGTTTTCTTCTACATCACATCAGCCTTCATCACTGTAAGACCACTTGCCTCTTCACCACAAGCTGCTACTTCTTGCTAAAGAGGAAGAAGAAAGTATATAAATAAATGCCAACTAAAACCAATTTGATTTTAAAAATGAATTAGAAAAACTTAGGGTTAGGGTTTACCTCCCCCCGCCCCCCTCGAACTAACGTCATGCTCATCTTTGGTACCTTATTTGCCCATCTCCTCATTTGGTTATAGACTTCTGGATGTACTTGGTCGTGATTGCCACTGTCTGCTCGATCACCTTGCTCTCTTACTTCACTTATTATTTTTGCTTGTTCACCCACTTTCTCTCTCTCTCTCTCTCTCTATCCATCCACTCTCTCCACTTAAAGACATGTACATTGACTTATTAATTCAATTCAATTGAATCAACTTACTGGCTGATTTATTTCTATTTATTATTAATATTATTATTATTATTTATATTACTTCCATGTGATTTATTTATAATTTTTAGTTTATTTTATTTTTTCCATTCAAATATATTTTATTGAGAAAATAATTTATCTTTTAAAATTATATTATTATATAAATTAAATAATTACTTATTTATTTTGAACAATTGATCTATAGGACTTGATTAAAATTTTAAATTATTGGTAAAATTCTAATTAGCCTATAATTTTATTATAAATATTGCTAACTCTTAATTTGAACAATTGATCTTAATTTTATATTGACATAAATATTGCTAACTCTTAATACGCACTATTACAAAATAAAATTCAACTTAGATCCATGTGGCATAACTAATTGACAATATAGAGCACATGTCTAATGTATAGAAAAAAGATATTTCAACAAAATATATATAAACAAAATATTGATATATACTTGTTGAGTTCACCACCCTCTCTTTGTTTCACCGTTGAATACGTATATGGCAAGCGACTCATTTCATGCAAATCCAAAAAGTATCATCATTTATCTTCTTTACATACACCAATCAATTCTCAGCTTTAATAGGCCCTTCAAGCCCTTGAAAATAAAAGAAGCCAAGCTTGACGAACCCTTGTTTATGTTCAGCTCATTTGAAAATAACTTTGTTCGTGTTCGGCTCGTGTTTGAAATGACTCGAAATTTCACTGTTCGTGTTTGGCTCGAATTATTCGAAATGGCTCGAAATGCAATAATCCGAAAAATCTATAAGAGGGATGATTTAATCTTTTGTATAACAAAAACTTTAACCACTAAGCCATGCTTGTAAATGTGTTGTGTGTGTGTGTGTGTATATATATATATAATTTTTTAAAATAATAATAATAATAATAATAATATAATATAATATAATATTTATTTCGAGCTAAATTGAGCCGAACACGTTCGAACAAAGATTTGTTCCTGTTCAGCTCGTTTATAAATTGAGCTTGAAATGTTTGCTCGTGTTCGACTCGTTTAGTTAACGAACGCAACAGCTACTTAATTGTCGAATGAGAGTTGTTAACGAGCTTTTGACAGCCCCTACTTGTAAAAGGGTGGTTGATTGCCTTGGAACAACTTATAATGTTTAGTTATTATAGTGCTACTACTTCCACTAGATGGAGATTGAGAATCTTGAATCAACTTAGCTATTGTTGTTATCATCTAAGGAAGGGTATAGGAAATAGCATTGATCCCACTAGGCTGTGAATCTATTTGTGCTCCTATATCCCTAAGGCTTTCAATCCTTCTACCTTAGTTTCATATGTATTCCCATTTATAGCTTCTCTATGGGAATCCAGAGGCTGAGATGCACATTATGCTATTATTAATTAATTATATATCTATGTATAAGTTAAAAACACTTTAACATAGTATTTGTCTTAATTTCCTAGCCTTTCTATGTACTTATCAATATCATAATCACTCTAAACATAATTCTCTTTTATCATATATTGTTGCTTTTGTTATGACTTGGTCCAGGAGCTCAAAATATCGAGGTGCAGGAGTGGAAGATCAGACATCATTTTGATGCGTTATACTTAAAAAAAACATAACAATTGAAAATGAACTTTTTTAATTACATGTAAGACTTATGGTATTACAACAGAGATGCTAAATCAAATAAATTCATTTAACATAAAATGTGTTTATATACATTCTGAATTAGGTCATTAGGCATATAATAAACATATGAGAAAGTATATAAATTATACTATACTTCTATTGAAATTATATATGTACCTAATGTAGCTGCTTCTTAGTTGTTGTAAGTAAAATCTCTTTTGTCATTCATTTATTCCATTAGGCTGAGTTATATTTAAATGTATAACTCAATGAGTAAACAATTGTCAACGATAGTAGCTTAGAGGAAAAAGAAATAACATACTTGTTATTCATTATATTTAAACTATAAATAAAACATAAAATTTAATTTTTCTTTTTTGTAACAATTGTGATTATGAATATTAATTAAGTAGTCAGAGTTATGAATAGTAATTGAATCATAGCAATTCACTTAATATTAATAATATGATCATTAATTAAAACTTATCATGTGATAGCTTATTTTTTTAGTTTATATACTTACTACATCCATCTCAAAAGGACTATCTAAACACAAACTTATATTTTCCAACAACAAAGTGGGACATGGCTTATAAGTAACCTAACCCACCACTAGTTGATATATCATCTATCAATGTAATGTGATGTAGCTCATATATCTAGTATTTTGTACAGTGGAAAAGGTTAAAGCCATCAACACTCAGAAATAATGCTCCCAACTAGTATTGTAAGAGAATGACTTCATCTTTTAACATGCGCATTCAAGCATTAATACTTAGCACACCTTATCCATTTATATGGAAAATTGCATGGAACAATATAAATTTTCTATTAGCAATTGAGATATAACATGCAATTTGCATATCATTCATAGAAATATGAGAATCATTTGCATTAAGAGATTTTACTGCCACATTTTATTTTTTATTTTTGCAAATCATTAATTTACCTTTTAATAATGTGTAATATCTTGAAGTTGGCCTCCAAAAATCATATAATCAACATAATCTACATCTATTGTAATCTTCAAATGTCAAGTCCTCTCTAGTTTTGAATAAAATTCCTTTGGTCAAGGCTCCCTTAAATATTGTAGAATTCTATTTACTATTGTAAGATGTGATTTTTTAGGATTATGCTTGAATTGACTTATCTCACCAACTTCTCAGGTAATGTCAAGTCTATTATATTGTTATTAGATAAGCCTTTCTATTAGTCTTCAATAAGAAACTTGTAACTACTGTATTTTCTAGAGCATCTCCAAGTTTTTGATTTAATTCCATTTTGCTCTGGATAGATTTGAACATCTCAGCTTATTTTATCTCTTTCAACATCTCTATTCTTCATATCATAACAACTTCATTGTTAAGAAAGTATTTAACTTACCTAAAAAGTTGATTTTAACTTCTTTGGGTAGTCTTTTATTTGAACTCTTCATTTCTTTCAAGTCACTATCTATTATAATAATGTCATCAATATAAACTAATAGTTTTGAGACTCCCTCTTGATATTCTGTATTTATTATATGAATCTTAAGCAACCTCCATATATACCTTCTCCTCCAAGTGATCATATAAAAGCATTATTCACATCAAATTATCGTAACTTTAAGTTCTTATTAGTTGCCAAAGATTGGATAATTGTAATAGTGTTTATTTTAACAACTTGATCAAATGGTTTAATATTATCAATTACATATGTTTCAAGATAGTCTTTGAACACTAATTTAGCTTTATAACCTTCTACTGAACCATCAAGTTCGTATTTTATATTAAAGTTCTATCTGCATCTCATTGGTTTCTTGTTTTAGTAATTTTATCAATTCACATATTTTATTTTGAATTGCTTCCATTTCTTATCTCTTTGCGTTATTTTAATTCACATTATTTAAAGCTTCTAAGATTATTTAAGAGGGAGAAATAGTAAACAAGATAATAAGAAAGGAGTAGTGCTTATGATCAAGATTTTTGTATGATAAGAATAAGCATTAGGGGTGTTTAGTTTAAGGTTTAAATTTTTTATATAGGTTCAAAATCTCCTTAGTGGATTTAGTGACTAGGATTGATTTAGTTGATTGGACTTGCATAGATTGAGATATATTGCTTCTTGAGTAAACCTATAATGATGAGTAGGAAGTGGTTTTGGTATAATCTCAATTTGGGTAAGAGTGATATAGTTTTAAAATAGTTTTTTTTTTGTTAGGATGAGAGGTAAGAACAAAACAACCTAAGAGAAAAAAAAATATTAATGATATTTCTTTGTTAGGATAATTAGTAATGATGTATTGATCTTTTTTCATTGAAAGTAATATTAGTAAATACATAAAGAACACTTATGATTTGCATATCTTAAATTTCACTATTTACATGATATATAACTATGTTAATGGAGTTAATGACCTCAAAGAATAAGAGGATGCCGCGATAGATCTCGTTCGACATGAGGAAGTCTTGATGAAAACTTGCTAGGAAGGGGCTTCAATCATCCCCACTTCCTTAGCTAGGTAGAGCTTCACCAATAAATAAGAAATGAGAAATTCATTATGCAATCTCATTGGGAAGGATTGTGAGATCTGACACCGCCTAGTTCCTCTTCCTACAACTTCCTCTTCCTTGTCGAAAACCCCATTATTGCTATCAATTTCACTGCAATGGTGCTTTGTAGCAGTGAGTGATGAGATTCTAATATTGAAGGTTTGTATGGTATTGTTTTTGATGCTATTTAATTTTTTTGAGTATATGCATATAAATAGTGAAGTTTAGGTATTAAATATATAAATTCTAATATTTTGAGTTCTATGTATTTAAATATTTCTTATTTTTTTGGGAATGTGTGTGCACATAGGCAACACTTTCAAATATTTTGAGAATTTTTTTCAAGATATTGAAATGAGGAATTAATTTATTTGACTTGTGTAGGACTCTTGAACTTAGGTAATCGATTAATGATGTGAATGATTGTTAAAAATTATTTATCTAATATTATTTTGGGAAATTTTTTTGAAAGAGGACTCTTGTAATAACAAGTAGATTGCTTTTTTTAATCTCTCCTTTTTGTTGGAAGTACATAGATAAGAGGACTAGATATTATTTCTTTTTCTTGGAAGTATGAGGAGAGCGAATGGATGAAGTAGTCTTTGGCATTATTGGATTTGATTCTTTTAATTTCAACACTAAACTATTTCTTATTATGTTGAAAAATAAGAAAGATGGTACTTGCATCATATTTGGCATTTATTAAAAAGATTTATGACATAGGTAAAATTATCGATGACAGATAAAAACTATCCAGCCCTAAAGATATTAGGTGTAGATCTCATATATCACTATGAATAGTCACTTATTGAACAATTAGTATGTGCTTTATTAGCTTAGTGATGGAAAGAGGTCGAAGAGGTCAAAGTTTTAATGAGTGTGCATCCTAGCTGATAGAAATTATATAGGCATTTCATTAAGGAAACATTGCACTAATTTAGAAATGCGATCACCCACTTTAGCTTTATGAATTTTGAGCTAAAACCTTAAAATCACCTTAAATCTTAAAAAATTTAGATTGAGCTAGCTTGATGTTCTTTAAACTTGACCCTCACACTTCATCTTTAGTCTAAATTTATAAATCAAACATATAGTTAAGCACATTACTCAAGTAATTCTATTAATATATAGTCTATACTAATACTTATAATCTCCATGTCTTCTTCACTTTTAAATAACATACTTGCATTATTATTATTATTTTATTTTCATATATTTTAAATAATATATAATCTTTTTAATATTATTTTAAAGACTATAAAGATGCCAGATGAGTGGAGAAAGAGTTTGTTGGTTTTTATATTTAAGAATAAAGATGATGCACAAGAGTGTGCAAATTATAGAGGAATTAAGTTAATGTGTCATACATTAAAATTATGGGAGAGAGTAATTGAGCATAGGTTATGATGTGATACAAAAGTTTCTCACAATCAGTTTGGTTTCATTCCAGATAAACCTACTATAGATGCTATACATTTGTTAAGAGGTTTGATGGAGAAGTATAGAGAAAATAAGGAGGATCTGCATATGATATTTGTTGATTTAGAGAAAGCTTATGATAAAGTTTTAAGAGATGTTGAGAGTTTTGGAAAAGAAAGGAGTTAATATTGGTTATATTCAAGTTATTAAGGATATGTTTACTAGAATTGTTACTTGTGTCCAAACACAAGGATGATTGACAAAATATTTTCCTATTTCAGTTGGATTACATCAAGGATCAGCTTTAAGCCCTTATCTTTTTGCTTTAGTTATGAATGTTCTTACTAGGCATTTACAGGAAGATGTACCTTGGTGTATGCTTTTTGCTGATGACATTCTTTTTGTTGATAAGACTAGAGAGGGAGTCCAAGAGAAACTTGAATTAGGGAGGTCAACCTTAGAGTCTGAAGGTTTTCATTTAAGTAGATCTTAAACTGAGTATATGGAGTGTAATTTTAGTTGTAGAAATTATAGTCGTAGTGTTGTGACATTAGGTAAATAAGTCATTAAAAAGAGTGAGCGATTCAAATATCTAGGCTCTATTGTTCAAAATAATGATGAAATAGATGGAGATGTTATTAGTAGAATTCAAGTTGGATGGTTGAAGTGGAGGAATACATCTGGCCTGTTGTGTGATAGAAAAGTACTGCTTAAACTTGAGTTTTATAAGATGGTGATAAGACTTGCAATGATTTATAGTGCAATTGGCCAATAAAATTGAAGCATAAGAATAACTTAAGCAGAGATGAGGATGCTCAGTGGATGAGTGCTTTACTCTTAGAGATAAAATGCAAAATGAGTATGTTTGGGAAAAAAGGGAGTAAGATTAGAAGAAGTGCTTAGATGATTTGGCGCTAAAGCGTCGTCAATGACCAATAGGAGAGTAGATAGATTTTTTATGTTAAGAAAGGTAGAGGAAGACCTAAAAAGACTTGGTTAAGATGTATAAAAAATGACCTTAGTACACTTGAATTAAATGAGATTTGGACACATAATAGGACACAATGGAGAAGAAGGATTCATGTAGCCGTCCCACAGAGTGGGATAAAAGCTTCTTGTTGTTGTATATTTTCTATAACATATATATTATCCTAACAATAGCTATTATATCATGAAGATATACCATAATACCATATATTATCTTTGGATAATTATTTAAATAACTAAGTACACTCATCCATATTACTTAAATTTTATTTTCTTATAATCTAACTCTCCAAATTGATTTACAATTAACAAAGATCATACATAAACGATTAGCTATCATGAAAACTAAACTAAGTTATCTTATATTATTTTAATATATAAATATGATAAATTTTATCTTGGTGAACTTATTGTTATTATTTGGCTATCATCACATTTGAAGAACTTAAAAATTAGTTAGCTTATTCTTTTAAAATGTCATCTTGTTAGTCTTAAAAATATCAACCATAAATTCAAGTTTTCTCTAATATTAATTGAGTTCCCTTCATATAAAAATAATTGTTTTCCTTAAACACTAATTTATAAATCTTTAAAAAAAGCCTTGAAAGTAAACATAGATCAAACCGATTAAGAGAACCTATAATTAAGCATCAACTAATACCAATTTGATCTTAAACATGAATAATGGCTAATTAGAATTAGACTTTACCTTGTATCAAGAGAGGAAGAATGAGAGAAAGTCTCACAAATTTTTATTTTTTTCTTCGAACTGGCCTCATGTGTTGACCTACAACTATGTGCCACATTAAATTAAATAAATAAGGTGGATTTTAAAATCCCTTAAATCGATCCGAATCCAAATTCGCTTTTAATTGACGCTTCGCAAATATTAAAATGAATTAATCAGAAAAAATTCTGAATCAATTAAGGATCGATCGGATAATTAAAATCAAATTATCATGAAATTGTGCGCATATCGAAGTCGGGAAGCCTCGACGATGTCTAAACGGCCTCCGTTTGCGAAATTAATCGCGCCGTCGTCGCCGAAATGTCGAAACCTATCAAACGACACCTTCCGCGGTCGAATCGGCAAAGTATGCGCGAGGGTCGATTAATTTAAGTGCGACGGCGCACAATTTAAACCTAATTTCACTTCGACCGTCGTCGGCGTTGTCCAAACAGCCTCCGATCACGAAATTGATCGCGCCATTGCGTTCGGCACAACTGAAACAACTTAAATTGACACCCATATTGCTAGAGTTTGTCAAAAGTAATAAAATCGCAATTAAAATGATTAATAGCAGATTAATCCGCTAATTATCTCTTAATCACGCATTAATTCCCTACCTAATCCCGCCGCCCACTCAACCAATGGAGATGTGCCAAGCTAAAGAAAAAAAAAAAGGGGAAAATGTTCTCGCGATCGGCTCAAAGAACGAAACTGCGTTGACCTCATGATTTTTTCACGATCCTCGCTCTGCTCTTCTGCGGCACGCCTTTTCATGACCTCTCAGCTTTCCTCATCAAGCCTCTCGTGGCTTCGCTATTTCGACATTCTCTCGTTTCGATTCTTCGACTTCTTCTTCTTTCCTCTCGCTTTCCTCTCGCTTCTCCTTTTGATTCTTCGATCGATTCGAGATCTCGGCTTCTCACGATTTATTGATTCGATTCTCCTTCTTCAGACGATCTCCTTCTTCCTCTTGATTCCTCTTCGATTCGACGATTCCCCTCTGTTTTTCCTCTTCTCCTCAGACGAGCTCCCTCTTGATCCTTGACGCCTTGGGCTTGACCTGTTCTCTCGCAGACGATCTCCTCTCTCTAAAGACGACGCGTTTCTCCTTAAGTTCTGCTCGCTTCTCCGATCAAGCTCTAGGACGCTGACCTCCTGAAGAACTCTCTCGTTCTCTCGCTCTGGCTCTTCTCCTTCTCACGATTCTTCCTTCCTCTCCGTCTCCACGACGAAGAACCGAGGGATCAGCCTTATAACCCCCTAAACCCCTTTTCCTCCCTTACTCTTAGCATTCAAACCTGTGTTGTTTCTCTCTAACCTAAGCTTGTTTTATGCATTTGAGCTTCTTTGAAGTTAGGGTTTTGAATATGCTATATCTTATGCTTGGGATTATGCTAAGAGTTTCCTTTAGGGGATGATGTATGGCCCAAATCTCATTTTATTTCCTATTATCTAATTTTATGGTGTTTATCTTGCTGAAAATGCTTTGGGGATAATGTATGGCCCAACCATTTTTCTTGCTTGTTTCCTATAGATCTCACTTGTTTATCTTGCTGAAAAATTTCTTTCTATAAGGAGAATCAATCATTTCTGTTTAATGGCATAAGCATCAGAACATTTCTACCTAAGGGGAAAATTGTTAGCTTGTTGTCTAAAGGCCATGCATGCTGAAAAATTTCTTTTCTCTAAGGGGGAATCAATCATTTTGTTGTTTAATGGGCATAAGCATGCTGAGAACATTTCTATCTAAGGGGAAAATTGTTAGCTTGTTGTCTAAAGGCCATGCATGAAAAATTTCTTTTCTCTAAGGGGGAATCAATCATTTTGCTGTTTAATGGGCATAAGCATGCTGAGAACATTTCTATCTAAGGGGAAAATTGTTAGCTTGTTGTCTAAAGGCCATGCATGAAAATTTCTTTCTCTATAGAATCAATCATCTTGCTATTTAATGGCCAAGATGTTTGTTGAAAATATTTTCCATGGGGAATCGATCATTTTGTTATTGGATGAGTATAAGGCTAAACTTTCTTATCTAAGGGGAAATCAAGTAGTTTGCTATCTAAAGACGGTGCTTGCTGAAAATTTCTTTTATTTGAGCCTAAGTTTGAAAATTTGATAAGGAAGGATGTATGGTTTAAATATCATATTATTTGTCGCTCTCCCATGAATTTCATGCTTCTACTTTGCCTCAATTGGTTTCCTATGAAGTGAATTATATATATGTCATGCTCTCTTTCATATGCAAGTTGAAATCAAATTAATGGGATTTGATTATACCACTTGCTATTATCTATGAGTTTCATTCTGCATACTCAGATATGTGATATCATATTAACAGAAATCTTGTAGTTTCTAGCGGTGTCTCACGACCACCCATGCCTTTCTTGGCGTGGTGCGACTCGATCTCATGTAAGCACGCGGAGGAATTGTAAACTTTGATAAAGAGATAAGGGTTAATAAATTCATCTTTATACTCTTGCATATGTGATATCTTAGGGAAATCTTATTATCAAAGTTTGTTTATGTCTCGACACCACATGCCTTTCTTGGCGTGGTGAATCTCGTAAGCACCTGCGGAGGAGGGGGAGGCATTGTAAACTTTGATAAGCAGCGAGATAAGGTTCGAGGTAAATTTCATCTTTATACTCTTGCATATGTGATATATCTTAATGAGGGAAGCGCTATCAAAGTTTGTGCGTGTCTCGCGACACCACCATGCCTTTCTTGGCGTGGTGGCGACTCGATCTCGTAGCAACAGGGGAGGGCTGTAAACTTTGATAAAGCGGAGATAAGGATTCGGTAAAATTCTTTTATATTATCTTCCCATTACCGCCTTTCTTTGGTGAGATAAACTTTCGGTAGGGTGTCTCCGACACACCATCTGTTCTTGGCGTGGTGGGGCAGTCTCCGGCTAAATGGGGATGGCCAGGAGTCCGAAAATTTTGATAAAAAAAGAGTTGAAATGTGTCATATATAAATGCTTATATAATTTATACGTGTGATGCAAATTTATTATCTATAAGTACCGTTCACATTGTTCCGTCTGGTGGAAACTTGTGATAAGTACTGCGTTGTTGTTCCCGGCGTGGCGAAACTGATAAGTACTTGCGCGTTGTTCCGGCGTGGAAATCTGATCTTTGTATTCACATAACCCATGCGCCTTTCTTGGCGTGGTGGCAAATAAACTTTCGGTAGGTGTCTCCCGCGACACTTTCTGATCTCTTGGCGTGGTGGGAAGATAGTCTCCGGCGACCCCATCACGGGGATGGCCGTAGGAGAAAAATTTTGATAAATAAAATGTGAAATGTCTAAGTATTTAAAGAAGAAAAAAAGAAGTACATGCATATGATTATTCATGCTATCGTCATCATATTATATGACAATTCTATCTTACTATCTTAGTTTAGTTCTTTGAATCTTCATAGCGTATGACAATTACTTAAAGTTCAAATTCATTTTACTGGCGATTATGTATGACACTCAATGCATGGAAAGATATAAGTGTCGTATATCATTTAGAAAACAAATGACAAGGCTTCATGCTAAAATCTTAAGTAAAATGATTGATTAATGCATTTAAAGTGTTATCTCATTCTTTGAATGCCTTTAATATCAAGATGAAATCATGATCTTATGAAGCAATGTTCTTTTTTGCTTAACTATTCGATCCATGCAAAAAACATAATCGGTTTGGTCTTAGGAGGGTCAGGATTAACAAAACCAAAATCTAATGATCTTATTATAAATCTTAGAAGTTAATTACATCGCGAAATGGTAAAGATAAATCTCGGCATCATTTGTTATGTATTCTTTTGCAAGTTCAAGATCTCGAAGAAAAAGACTCGATCCTCGTATACAATCCCAGAGTTGACAAGGTTTGGAGAATGATTGATCTTGAAATAATTAATCCCGATCCTGCCGAGAAATAGTCGAGTTGTGAGATTACATCTCCGGTTTGGTCTTGGGGTCGAGTTAACAATCTAAAAATGTCGTATTAAAATCTAAGCTTACAAATTGAACATATATTTCAACTAGGCATTCAATGTAATACAACATTCTAAAAGAACAGATACTCGTATGTATGTTGGAATGTCCAAACATTAGGGACATATGCAAGTAAGACAAATATAAAAGAACAGATACTATATCTTCCGGTGTCTTCTGACCGGCTAACAAAACCTAAAAAATCATATCAAACTCATCAGATACATCAAATACAAAGAACAGATATTACATAATCCCTGCTGGCTTGACGGCCCAAGTAACAAAACTCAAAAAATCAAAAAATCTTTACATTTCAACTAGACATTCCATGTCCATACAATATTTAAAAGAAATGTCAGATGTATGTTGAATGTTCAAACACAGTGACATGCAAGATAAATACAAAAGCTACATAATGCTGGTCTTGACCGTCCCGTTAACAAAACTTAAAAAATCAAATCAACTATATTTCAACTACATTACGTCCATACAATATTTTAAAAGAATGATCAGATGTATGTAATGTTCAAACATTGTGACAGTGCATGACAAATACAAAAAAGACAGATGTTATACTTCCGGTTTTCTTGACCGTCCCGTTAACAAAACTCAAAATCAAAATTTGACATCGAAACTTCAACATTAGACATCTTAATGTCCATGCAATTTTCAAAGAACGATATCCATATGCATTGGAGTAATTACTAAGTCAAATACAAAAGAACAGATACTACATCCCTGCTGGTCTTCTGACCGTCCGTTAACAAAACCTAAAAATTTGATATTATAAGAATTTCAAATTAATAATATCCGGTAGTAACTCACATATAATACAAGATATAACCAACTAACATAGCTTCTAAAATTCAAATTCTGAAGAAAAGTCCCAAACCCGATCCTCTATGTTCAAACAGAGCTGACAAGATTATACTTTTGAGATGAATGAATTTAGACCATCCTCCAGAAAACCTGTAGTAGACAAGCGCCTATCAATCGATATTAAATTTTACGATCGGTATAATTATAATTAAGATTTCAATGATAAATGATCATATATATTCAAATCAAAATCAATCATAAAATGATCAAAATTCAAAGAAATACAAAAATATAAATAAAAAAATGAAATTAATTATTAACTTAAATAAAAAAAAAACAAAAATAAAAAAAAAATAAATAAAATCAAATTCCTCCGAATTGGTCTTCGACAAATTAAGAAAACTTTGCACAAAGAAATGTCAAATTAAATACATAACTACCTTCACACTCAAATATTCCTAAAGTTCGTAGCGACGCGCGGTCCTCCGTCTCTTTTTTTGCCGCATATGGCACCACACATATTAAGCATACTGAGCTCCTGACCGTGGTTCACGCGATATGGCACCACTAATTATTACACGGCCATACCAGATGTTCTTAACCCGCTTTGAGTCGGAAATGTAGAATGTATTTAAGCAAAAGCCCTATTAAGGTTGACTATTTGTCCCCTGACAAACTCCACCCCAGTCTACAAGGACACCTTGGACGACGAACCCATGTGTTCGACAAGGATCCTTCTGGCCGTTGTCGACTACCTCCTCCTCCTCACTGTTTTACGTGATCGCGACTGACGGAACTATGGATCTCGACGGCCATCGCTCCCACAAAAGTTTTAAGTTAAAATAATAAATTTCATAAGTTCTAAACTCCACTCATCAATTATATACTGCTCTTTAACGATTCATCGACTAGCCTTAATCGAAAGTGCTCTCTCAAGACGGGAGGGTAATTAACTATGATATAGAAACCCGAATATATAAAAAGTTCTCACCAAATGAGAACGAAATCTCGGTAAGGTCTTATCTACTATTCATCTCTTCAAATTATCACCGACACTTAAACAACTCTTTCTTTCCTTTTATCGAAAGATGTGAATTTTCTGATCCCACAGATTTCGACTACTGGGACGTTTCTTTCCATCTGCTAATAAATCTAAGTTATAATCATAGGAGTATAAAAAAAAATGAAATAAATGAAATGAAATTGAAATGAAATGAAACGATAAGTTAAACTTGACAACTCTATACTCAAAGTCTTAAGTTATCATGAGATTTTATTTAGTGCATATGCTTAGTATGTTTTATCTTATCGATCCATATTTTGGAAGTGGATAAGTGGCTTATTTTAATTGCTAATTTTACCTTTAAATCCGTAATGGCATTACGTAACACAAATCACCGTTACTCTGCATAACATCCGGTAAACGCCGCCATTAATGCGGAAGACCGGAGCTACCATCCGCTGGTAGGGATTTCCCCATCTTGAACGAAAGAAGTTGATAGCCTCAACTGTCAAGAACGTCTCCCGACGCCATGCGCAATCTAAAAGGTCGTTGAGGACCCTACCGTAGGTCACTTCAAAAGAAACAATCGAGAGCTCCCCTCGAGACACCAATCATGAAAAGCATTGACGCCTCTTTTGTCCCTCGACATACAATCCACCACCGAACCATTCGCCCGGAGGTATGATGTCAAGCTTCTTCATCCTGAGTGTTTAAATTTAGGCAAAGAAGAAAAGAAATTGAGTCGATGCTCAACACTTAATGCCTCAGGTACCAAATCAGGTAACCATGGAACCAAGATGAGTGTTCCACCCACAATCCTTGATAACCTGGTTAAACTAACAAATTCTACCTCACCAAATGCCCTTCGACCCCACAACATCGTTCCAGCCTCCCGGAAAACCCGAAACTATATCCGACGAGCATCTGCTTCTCCAAGTAGCCAAGCGAGAGGGGACTGATGAAGAAAATACCAAGTCCCTCGTTATGATGTGATGCTTCCTCCAAGAGACCTCATCCCAACTCAAATGACAGACAACATATCCATGTCCCACACTGGTGAACATGGACACTGACTGTCCAGAATCCACCAAAAGGTCCCAAGTGGAAGCAGATCTGAGGCAGCCTCAAAAAAGAAATGCTCTAGAAAGACATGGCGTGACATCTGTGAATTCCCGTAGATCCCCAAACTCAAAATCAACGATGGGAGCCAAAAAGAGGGCCCCATGATAAGATATTTGACTAGACACCTTGGAGAATCCTCCGTGGGATCCCGCCATCAATCAATTCCATCCCATCAAGAGGAGGTTAACCATCAAGCCCTCTAATCGAAGAAATTTCGATTCCACACTTGGAATCGGAAGTTCATCGGAGACGCCGACCAAAATTCGGTCCAAGAGGACTAAGAAGAAGAGGAGGCAACGATCAAGTAGTGTATATGGTGCAACAGTATGAGCCATCCTGTGCGCCAATATCAACCTAAAGCGTGCATAACAATACCTCCTCAACCTCAAGAACAACAAATGTTCAAATAGGAAGCATCCTCGAAGTCTTCGTGAGAGGAGCAACAAGAAGAGGAAGAAGAAAGGAAGAAAATCCCACCTTCATCGATACTACTACTTTCTAAGGCAGACAGACAAATTCGATGAAAGCCAAAGATAAAGAAATCGCGCTTGAATATGAAAAAATGAAATGATGATGATGATGATCAAGGATGACGCAATGCACGAGAAATATCAGCAGTCCAACACTCCCCCCAAATAATCATCAAGCCTCCAAAGAATGCCAACTCCAATAAATTTGATCTCACATGCTTCAAGGGTCCAAATCGAGCCTGCAGGATTGAAATAAACGAGTCACCGCAAGAACTCGCTTCGTAATATACAAACTATATCTCAAGCGACAGCCTCTCAACTTGATATTATATGAATGAGAAGATCATAGGGCAAAGTGTAAAAATTGGTGAGCAAAGGTCGCCCATATCCCGCGAGTATGATCAAATTCCATATCCAAAGGGATATTCAATGCCAAAGTTCAATCTATTCGACGGAATGGTAATCCCAAGCAAAGATCTCGCCCATTCAAAGCATCCTCAGAACACGGTAATGATGCATTATTATTCCGCCAGTAGTTAACTTCGACCGCTGAATGGTATGCCGAGTTGTCAAATGACTCACAAGACTTTTTCAACTTGAAAATATGTGTTAAAAGATTCGCTAAGCCAAAAAAGACAACAATTCCGATCTCGCCTCGAGAAGAGGAAGAAAGAGAAGTCGACTGATATATTACGCTGGCTAAATTTGAGTATGAAATGTGAACAACAATAAGAAGAGCATGCAATTCACCATCGATGGGCAACATCGATGATAAGATGCGCCTTTATCTTTGCATGGCTTCAATTACCACATTTCAAGAGCTCCTGATAGGTGGCTAAATTTGAGAAATTAAATTTATCACCCGGCCAAGAAGATAAATTCAAAAGAGCAAAAGCTCTAGACTAAAGAAAGGTGAAACACATTTCACCTCATACAAGAAGGATACGTAAGTTGCTTTATAACGTAGACAAAGAAAGCCAATTGCCTATCAAGAAAACCAAGGCTTCAATCCTCGCTCCACAACCCAAGCTCATACTGAGGTAATGATGATTCGAGGTCGCCTCAAAGGCGCACCAAGACAAACAAAAGGAGCGAATGACTCAATGGCCTCCACCCTAAAAGAAAAGTCGAACAAAGAGTATTCTTTAAGAGGGAAAGTGTCCAAATTGTTTAAACATGCACTCAAAGTAGTCTCCAACTACCGTGAGTGTAAAAGACCAAGAGGTCGGACAAGCAGATAATCCTAACTATTGTCCATATCATCGGTGCTCGCCATCCCGCTGAAGATTGCTACATATTCAAAGATTGGCTAGAGCTAAAATATAAACGGTGAATTCACATTATCGACGCAGGCGTCCAAGAAAGAATCCACCAAAGTAATCACCTCATCTCCAAGATATCAAGCAATATAAAGGCAAAGAGAAGTCGGTCGATGATGATGATACAGCCCTCTAAAAAAAGACCGTAAAAATGTTAAAGAATTGGCTGCTCTGTATTAAGTGAAATCACCACTGAGTCTGCATTGAGTCGAGACAAAACCTGTTATGGGAAGGTTCATCTCTCACAAAAGACGCTCTAGCCAAATACCGCAATGGAAGGCTAAGAAACCCGCAAACAAAAAAATAAATTAAATAAAAAAGAAGAAGATAAGAAGACAAAATGTTACTACTATTATGGATGGTCGCAACGTAACACAAAAGATCATCAATAATATGGAAGATTATACAATCGAAGACCTATCACGCTTGCGAATTCATTACAAATCTTCGATCAACGAAGGGGGAAGAAGTCAAGAACTTCCTACCGAAGTCTTGCTTGATGATGCATGAAGTTGATAAGCTTAGGAACTCGTTTCCATGAAGATGAACCGTGAGCTCACCATATCAACAAACATAAAAAATATAAAGCAAGATTCAATCTTCTAGTCTATCATTGGGACGGTATGTGATGTCGGAATCGAGTCATCCAAGATTCGATGCAAATGAAGTAGCAAGTACGCTTGAGAAGTGGTCGAGTGCTACCATCTCAACAGGAAAGAGCCAATGAATAAAGATAAAGAAAAAAATGAAAAAAGTTATCCCTAAGGATTCAAATAAGAAGTTTTCATCAAAAGGGATCGACTACAATATTCTATCCCATCTAAGAAAATTCTACAGAAGTAGTATAAGCACTTCTAATGTCAAGATCTCCGTAATACCTTAATTGAAGCAAAGAGGAAAGTTCAAAGCATATTTGTAACGCCGCCTAACAGACCTTGCATGTTCAAGAGCCTCCAATCGTCACATTTTCGTAAGATGATCTAATGCTGGACCGCAGAGCACAATCGCCTCAGACAGATGTAAAAGTGATGAAATTATAATATCACGGATCTTAATTGATCCCTGCTCCGAATCTTATGAACTTGAGAACTTAGATATCTCTAGATGTACAACATCTGGGACGATAAAGTCATGGTTCAAGGTTTCAAATGAGATGAAAACTATCGGTCATTCTTCCTCTTAAATTTGGAGACCTCTACACAGAAGCTAAATTTCATGTGATCGATGCAGATACTTCATTCAGAGCCCTTCTGGTCACCATGGCTTCATAAGTATGGCATTGTCCCATCTACATTGCATCAATGTATGAAATATACAAAGGATGGAGAAGAATGCCAGGACATGCAACCTTTGCGGTGCATGAAATGAAGATTTATCAAGATGCCGCTATTTCCTTCCGGAATCAAAGCTAACAAAACAACAAGAAATCGCATCTACTTCAAAACCCATAAAAGAACAAGTTAAGAAGGGAGAAGATAAAATGAATAAAGGAAAGGAGATTGTTCCAAATATTCCTAGGATATAAAGAACAAGTCCAAAATCAATAACACTGCCCTCATCTAAAGGATATAAGAAGAAGATGAATGTGTTCCTTCTAAATCCCATGACTCTTCGAGAAAAGCTCCGAAGAAGAACATTTTGACTCGACATGAGTTTGAATTGCTAAGGTAAGGTGCAATGCACCTACTTTAAAACAATCATAGATCCATCACCAGAGACTACACTCAGTACCCCTGCTCCTCCCCCATTTTAAAGAAATCACCCCTCGAGAAACTCACAAAGTCGAGGAATGGACCTTCTATGTACCTCCTCTCCCGGAAAGCACGCCGGAAGCTGCTTTATAAATCCGGGGGTGTCAAGAAGAAGATCCCGATGTAATGCAGTTATCTCAAGAAGAAGCTATGCCCATAAGGATGCCAAAATATTACTCTCCAAAGATGCAAAATCTGATGCGCAAGCATGGGGTCCAGGCTGGAGGGAGTAAGCAAAGGACTAAGCTCTTCGAAATGATGTGGTACCCAAAAGGTTCCCAAACCATTGGTAAGAGAAATAAACACACTACTAAAGGCCTTGGTTTTATCCAAGACAACGGTCCACATATAATACGCTATAGAATAGAGAGTGATGATGAAGATGAGAATGTCATTCTTAACGTTATACAAATAATGAAGAAGTAAGCTACCGACCAAGAGTTTGAAGATGGTGGGGAGGCACTACTATGGATGAACTTAAAGAAGTTAATTTGGGAACCGAGGAGGATCCGCCCAACGCTCATCGCTCACTTTCAAGATAAAGTGGAAGAATTAAAACCTTGCTCGCGGAATTGGGATTGCTTTGCTGACATATGCTGAAATGCCGCTTATCCCGATATGGTTCACAAACCAAGCAATTAGATGTATCACCCCAAGCAAGCCTCAGCGAATGAGATTGAGGTTGAAGAACGTAATTGCGTAAACCAAGAAGCTCATTGAAGCCGGTTTTATTCGAGAAGAAAAATACCGACGGATAGCTAATATTGTCCGTGAAAAGAAGAATGGTCGATGATCTCAGATCGACTTCGTGATTTAAACAAAGCATGTCCAAAGGATGACTTTCCGCTTCATCGAATCTAGTGGATAACACTTCAAACCACGACATGTTCTCATTTATGGACGGATCGCCGTTACAATCAAATCAAGATGGCTCAAGATGAGAACATACCTCATTCGTGACGCCAAGGTATATATTGCTATAGCCATGCCTTCGCTCAAGAAGAATGGAGCTACATACAAAGGGCTATGACCTAATCTCGAATGATTCATCAAAAGTAGTGCTATGTTGATGACCTGTCAAGAGTATATCGCAAAGATCATCTCGATGATTTAAGGATCGCCCTTGAAAGAATCGTAAAATATGATCTCAAGATGAATCCTCTGCGCCTTTGGAGTCTCTTCGGAAAGTTCCTTGATATGTTGCGCGGAGGGATTGAAATCGATCCCAACAAAATCAAAGCGATTGTCGAAATGCCTCCAAGGAGTCTTCTCAACTTCGCCTCCATACAGGACATCTCGCATTCATTAGAAGATTTATATCAAATCAGTGATGTCGACTTTGCAAAATTAATGAAGAAAGATACTCCTTTCAAGTGACTAAGAATGTCAAGAGGCTCGACAAGATCAAAACATATCTTGAATCCACCCATTCTTGCAGCCCAATCCCGTGAAAGCCTCTCATATGTATACACAAAGACTAGAATCTCTGTGCTCGCTATAAAGATAAAAGGAGAATGTTATACTATTACAAGACTAATGGAGCTGAAGTTATTCTCCAATTGAGAAGCATTGTTTGACGTTAATTTTGCGCCCAAAAGTTACGCCATTACATGCTATCTCATAAAATTACCCTTATCTCAAGGATCGATCCGTTGAAGTTCTTGATGACAAGACCAACGCTGCGTCGCCGCACGAAGTCGTTCTCGCTACGCTTGATATTACATATGTTCCCCGAAAGCAGAAGCGGCAGATTTTCTGCCATCCCATACCAGACTCATTGCTTAACGATGATCTTCCGATGAGCAAATCATGCACATATATGAAAAGAAAAGCAACAAATGTGAATTGTATTTTGATGGCCCATTAGATACACTCAACCCTCAAATCTTCCAAAGGCTGTCGGTATCGGCCTCATCTTGATCACACCGGGTGGCATACCGAGACATTCTTATAAATTAACTCAACAACCAACAACGGCGTAATATGAAGCTGGTGTGTTTAGAGGAAGCCATTTCCATGGGAGTCCGAATTTGCAAATTTATGGCATTCTCAACTCACATTAATCAAGTGTTGGGCCTTTACAAAATCAACAAGTTTGAATTGCCTACTATCACAAACGAAGTTCTCGAAGCTTATGAAGCAAATTCCAAATGTCATTATGACTGAGTCTCCGAGTTGAATAGCAAAAGAATTGCTTAAATTAGCTAAAGAAATGTGGATGGACGATGACACATACTAAGCAGTGTACTGAGTCCTAGAGCCAATAAGTTTAAGATCCTCAAGAAGAGGGTCATCAAACATAAATCGGGGTGCTCATGTTGCTCCTTACACTCCTTACAAATTACTTCTCAAAGTCAACAAGACAAGCTTCAAACCATTCATGAAGACTTCAACTGGAAGTGCTAAAACCACACAATGAAATTCTTATAGTAGAAGGAAGACTGAGACGCCTCTTCCGACTACTTCAAGGAAGGCAAGTAATAAGTCGATACACAACTGAGAAAAGGCTTCACTATATGCTTATGTTGGTAATACTCAGATCGTAGATCCTTCGAATGACGATGTGATGTTTGGGAATAAGAAGCCAACAAAGTAATTGTTGAAATCCATCAAGGACTTTGTGGTGCACACCAATCGTCCTAAAATGGCTTTCAAAATTAAAAGAATTGATACTATTGGCCGCCTAAGAAGATCAATCACGCCAAGAGATGCCATGAATGCCGTGTCCATGGTAACATAATTCATCGCCTCCAAATCCGCTGCATCCAACGATAGATCTCGCCGCCAGAGTCGGGGACGATGTAATTGGACCAATTGATCCGCCATCATCACCGGTCACCGCTTCATCTAGCCAATCGATTATTTCTCCAAGTAAGGTCGCACCATTTAAAGAAGTTACAAACAAGTGACTAACTTCTTTACCCACAATATTGAGATTTTATGATTACGTCAATCATTTCGATAAGTCGCCTTCAAAAGTTAAAGTTTATAAATTTGACGCAGATAAGATTGAATATATTCAATTTATAATCCGAGAGCAAATGGTTTGGTGAGGCATTTAATAAAACACTATTCAAAAAAAATTCTCACAAGAAATGAGTGGAGTGGCATACCAAACTTGTGGAAGCTGCTATGGCTTACCGCACCACTTACAAAACTCCTACAAAGTCTACCCCTATGCACTGTGTTTTCTAAGCGCCACTGTTGAACTACCTTCGCCCGAGTATTCAACAAAATCTTACCCAAGATGAGAATGCTTCACGGATGGAAGAGCTTGACGCGCTTGACGAGGTCGCCCAAGCTCAAAGAAAATCTAGAAGTATCTGCGAATGTCCGTGAGCATTCGATCATACAAGACGCTCGAAGGAAGGAGTCATCCCTCGAAGACCAATCATCCCTCATCGCAAATTGCAAATTTGAACCTAATTGGGAAGGACCTTTGTTATTGAAAAGGTATATCGCGAGTATCATCGCTGACTTCAAAGGTGAAAGACCAATGCCGCCAATCAACTACGCAGATTTAAAGAAATATTACACATGAAAGTGTGATTGGACAAATCGATTTGAAAATCTTATTGTCAAA
The DNA here is from genome assembly GCA_021442155.1 of Cymbidium sinense. Classification (NCBI taxonomy): domain Eukaryota; kingdom Viridiplantae; phylum Streptophyta; class Magnoliopsida; order Asparagales; family Orchidaceae; genus Cymbidium; species Cymbidium sinense. The sequence continues at coordinate 151,860,804 of CM038220.1, read as the reverse complement.
CACTTATGAAAATTTTCATTGGAAATTCTCTTGTAACACAAGAACGCATTTCCAAAATAAAATAAAAAATCCCCCTGTTAGACAGGGCATTTTTTTAAAGTTTTATAAGAAAGTATCTGTGCTATACAGGGGGCCTTTCTTTCTCTTTGGGTTGACATCGCGTCTGTCGAGATCCCCACATGCATACTCAAAATTATGTATTCAAATGCTCAAATTTAAAAGTCTTATCGACCAAAATTTCAAGTCCAAACTTCAACAAACCAAGTTGATATACATTTATCATCCCACATCAAATCCAGTGTCTGACTCAACAGGCCACATCAACACTCACACGCCACCGTAGTAAGAAGAGATCCCCATCTCTAGCCGAGGATAAAATCCTTCATCAATTGCTCAAGTCCACTCCACGTGGTGTATAAGGTCTGATTCAACACGCCAAAATATGGCCGAAGTCGCCGACAGACTGCTTACTCAACACGCCACAAAGGCCGTAGTAGTGATCCTCCTACTGCTAGTCAAAGACAAGAGCATCCAAATCCCCAAATCTCTCCAACTTGGTGAGTTGACCTGATCGGAAATTATCCCCTGGTCGTAGGTCATCTTTCAAAATTCTACAACAAACAAAGATATCCTTACTGAGAAGGCAAGCCGAAGTTTGGAATCAAATACAAATGTAAAATCTCAACTCCTTCAATAAGTCTATCAAAGCGTAAAAGATCAAGGAAATTCTTCTTCAAGTCCAAAAGCAAAAGTGAGGACCAAGAAGTTATCCCAATGTTCATAAAGCTAAATGCAACTGGTGGAGTTTTGTCATCAAGATTCATTACATGTGCAAAGCACAGACGATGACTCTTTGCCATTGATCCAACACAGAGTTTGCCGCATTTATCCTTCTACAAGCGCAAAAGCGTAAAGTTGTATGCGTAAGGTATCAGACACCGACAAAGAGATAATTCGTGATTTTCTCCATCAATCAAGGCATGAAGCCGTGATAAAGGAGGCACAAGATACTAATCTCGAGATGAAATCTTCAACAAGTCCCAAAGCACAAGATAGACCGATATTTCTCATCAACTCCATCAAGTCACCAAGCACAAAGCCGTGACAGAGGAAAATACAAATCCCAAATTTGAGATGAAGTCTTCAACAAGTCCCAAAGCAAAAGCATGTGAAGACATTTCTATCTCATCAACTCCATCAAGTCCGCCAAGGCAAAAGCTGACAGAGGAAAACATAAATCTTCCAAAGTCTCAAGCACAAAGCAATCAAAGATATTCTCATCTCACTCCATCAAGTCCACCAAGGCACAAAGCCGTGACAGAGGAAAATACAAATTTCAAATCTCGAAGAACAAGTCCACAAAAGTTTGCAGACAAGATGATCTCAAATAACATCAACTCCATCAAGAAGGCACAAAGTCGACAAGGAGAAAATATTAATTTCAAACTTCATCAACAAGTCGCACAAAGCATTGGACTAATGACAACAAATACCGCTCAACAAGCTACTGAACCGATAAATGCAAATGCTTGCCCAAGAAGTTATACTCACTTCTATCAACGGCAACGATCGTATTATCGAGTTTTGAAATTACAACTGCGGACATCCAAGCAAATCTGAGATCCGCAGTTCAGTGTACAAACACGGCCCGCCATGCGACATGTTTGTTGGGGGCATTTGACCTACAACTACATTAAATTAAATAAATAGGTGGATTTTAAAATCCTTAAATCGCGATCAACCGTCAAATTCGCTTTAATTCGACTTTCAACGCCGAATATTAAATGAATTAATCGTAAAAAATTTCAATCAATTAAGGATCGATCGAATTAAAATCAAATTATCATGAAATGCGATATCAAAGTCGAAGCTCGACGATGTCTAAACGACCTCCGTTATAAATAATCGCGCCGCCGCCGAAACGAAACTATCAAACGACACCTTCCATGTCGGGCCGTTTATGAATCGCGGGCAAAGTTCAAGTGCATGCGAGGTCGATCATCGAATTTACGCCACAATTTAAACCTAATTTACGACGTCGCTTAAACAAATCCTCCGATCAAAAATTGATCGCCATTGCGTCGACAATCAACAACTTAAATTGACACCTATATTGCTAGGTTTGTCAAAAGTAATAAAATCGCAATTAATTAACAAAGCGATTAATCCAATTATCTCTTAATCACGAATTCACTTCCACGCTCTAATCCCGCCCACTCAACCTTAAACAAGAACTAAGCCCCAAAGAAAAAAAAGGGGAAAATGCGCCGTATATCGTCCTATCGCTAAAAGAACCAAATGAATCGAGGCTTCTAAGGTGTATTCCGGACTCTTATCATGATTTTTTTTGCTACGATCCTCTATCTCGCTCTATCGCTCGGTTCTAGATTCTTTTCGGTCCCTGGTTTCACTGCCTAAAAGAAGCTACCTTTCGCGATCCCTCTCTCAATTCGCCTCTTTTCGGCGGATATTGCCTTTCAAGGCTTCACTTTGAATCTACTTAAGTACGACACGCTACGCTCGCGATATCGCTACGCTCTAATTCCCCACGGAAAGAGTTGCTCCTAGTCTTCGCCTGCATTCCTTCGAACGATTCATTCACTGCTTCCTTTCGGCTCTTTCTTCCCGCTCTGATTCTCTTTCAGATTCCTCTTCGAGACGTTCTGCCTCACGCTTAGTTGATTCGACTCCTCTCCTTCTTGACGATCCGATTCTCCTCTCGGATTCCTCTCGTTTCGCTTCGTTTCTCTCCTCTCCTCTTCGCGCTCTCCTCGCTTGAGCTCCGACTTCTTCCTCTCAGAACTCCTGTTTTCCCCTTTCGCTCTCTCGCTTCCCTGACTCTGAGCTCCTCCTCAGACGAAGAACTCGTTTCTTCGCTTCTCTCCTCTTCTCTCACTTTTCTTTCTCCTTCCTCCCTCCGTCCACGACTGACTCGAGCTGAACCCCCCCTTAAACCCTTTTCCTCCTCTTCTTAGTAAACCTCCAGTTGTTTCTCTCTAACCCTAAGCTTGTTTTATGCATTTGAGCTTCTTTGGAAATTAGGGTTTTTGCTAAATATGCTATATCTTATGCTTGGGATTATGCTAAGAGAGTTTCTTTAGGGATTTGGGATGATGTATGGCCCAAATCTCATTTTATTTCTATTATCTACAATTTTATGTGTTTATCTTGAAAATGCTTTGGGGATAATGTATGGCATTTTCTTGCTTCTTTTTTCTAGATCTCTTTATCTTGCTTTGAAAAATTTCTTTTCTATAAGGGAGAATCAATCATTTTTATTTTGTTTAATGGGCATAAGCATCAGATATTTCTACTAAGGGGAAAATTGTTAGCTTGTTGTCTAAAGCCATGCTGAAAAATTTCTTTTCTCTAAGGAATCAATCATTTTGTTGTTTAATGGGCATAAGCGCTGAGAAATTTATTTCTAAGGGGAAAATTGTTAGCTTGTTTATAAAGGCCATGCATGCTGAAAAATTTCTTTTTCTAGGGAATCAATTTCTTTGTTTATGCAAGCATAAAACATTTTATCTAGGGAAAATTGTTAGCTTGTTGTCAAAGGCCATGCATGTGAAAAATTTCTTTTCTAAGAATCAATCATCTTGCTATTTGAAGATGTTTGCTGAAAATATTTTAAGATCATTTGTTATTTGGATGAGTATAAGGCTTAAACTTTTCTATGAAATCAAGTAGCTTGTATCTAAAGGCGTGGTGCTTGCTGAAAATTTCTTTTATTTGAAAGTTTGAAAATTTGATAAGGATGTATTAAATATCATATTATTTCTTTATTCTATGAATTTATTCTACTTTCTTGCCTCAATTGGTTTCGAAATTGAATTATATATATGTCATTCTTTCATATGAGTTGAAATCAAATTAATAGAAAGGATTTGATTATACCTTTATTATCATGAGTTTCATCTTGCATATGTGATATCATATTAACGAAATCTTGTTAAAGTTGCTGATTCTCACACACCTACGCCTTTCTTGGCGTGGTGCGACTTCGATCTCTCATGCTGTGAGCCGGGAGAATTGTTGAAGCACTGATAAGGGAGGTAAATTTCATCTTTATACTTTTATGTGATATCACCGAAATCTTGTATCAAAGTTTTGCTGTCTCCGACACCCGCATGCCTTTCTTGGCGTGGTGGCGCTCGATCTCTCATGGCAACCCTGGGGAGGCGGGGCGTTATCTTTGATAGCGAGATAAGGTTGAGTAAATTTCATCTCTTGCATATGTGATATCTTCTTAACACTTATTATCAGTTGTACGGTGTCTCGACAAACGCCTTTCTTGGCGTGGTGGCGGCTCGATCTCATAACGCGGAAGAGGTGTATGCTTTGATAAGCGAGATAAATTGTAAAATTCGCTATATACATGCGCGCCTTTCGTGGTGGGGCAAATAAACCGGTAGGGTGTCTCGACACCTTTTCTTGGCGTGGTGGGAAAACAGTCTCGGCTTGAATGGGGATGGCCGGAAGCCGAAATTTCAAAAAAAAAAAGAGTTGAAATGTGTATATAAATGCTTATCTTTAATTTACTCGTGTGAATCTATTACTCTATCTTTATAAGTACGTTCACATTGTTCCGCGTCATGATAAATCTGTTGCGTTGTTACGTGGCGAGATATGATAAATCTTTGCTCGTTGTTCCGGCGTGAAATGTCTTGTGTTGACCCATACGCCTTTCTTGGCGTGGTAAATAAACTTCGGTAGTGTCTATCGACCTCTGCGCCTTTCTTGGCGTGGTGGGGCTCTTCTCCCTTCTATCGGGGATCACAGGAAAATTTTGATAAATAAAAATGTGAAATGTAAGTATTTAAAGAAGAAAAAAAGAGATACGTCTATGATTTTATGCTTCATTCGTCATTATTATGACTTTCTGCTCTTGGTTTGGTTCTTCTCTAATGAGCGTATGACATTCTTACTTAAAGTTCATTCATTTAAATTTAGCCATATGACTCAATATGGAAAGAAGTGCATGTATATCATTTAGAAAAAAAAGTGACAAATTTATCTTAAAACTTGTAAGAAATGATTTGTGCGTATTTAAAGTGTTATCTATTAGTTTGAATGCCTTTAATATCGATGAAATCATGATCTTATGAAAATGTTCTTTTGCTTATTGATCCATGCAAAAACATAATCCGGTTTGTCTTGGGCGTAATTAACTAAAAATCTAATGATCTTTATGCTATCTTAAGTTAATTACGTGAAATGAAAGATAAATTTTCACTTTCTGCTTTCAAGTTCATCAGAAGAAAATCAAACTCGATCTCATGCTTAGAGTTGAAAAGGTTTGGAGAATGATCTTGAAATAATTATGATGTCCTGCAGGAAATATGAGTTATCCCGGTTTGGTCTTGGTAGGGTAAAAAACTAAAATGTCTATTAAATAAAATCAAATTGAACATATTTCAACTAGACATTATAATACAACATTCTAAAGAAACAGATACTCATTATGTATGTTGGAATTAAACATTAGGGACATATCAGTAAGACAAATATAAAGAAAGAATACTACATCTTCGGTTTGGTCTTGACGTCAGTTAACAAAACCTAAAAATCCCATATCAAACTTGCTTTATTATGCATTCTGATCAATATCTAAAAGAACGATACATAATCGGTTTGGTCTTGGGGCCGTAGTTAACAAAACTCAAAAATCAAAATTGCTGACTTACATTTATTCATTGTATACAATATTTTAAAGAAAGATCTCGTATGTATGTTGGAATGTTCAAACATCATGAGTAAAACAAATACAAAAGACATCTTACATAATCGGTTTGGTCTTGGGCCGGTTAAGTTAACAAAACTCAAATCAAAAATCATTTATTAACATTATGTCTACAATATTTTAAAAGAGCAGATGCTATGTATGTTGGAATGTTGACATACATGTAGTAAGAAATAAAAGAATAGATCTTTACTTCGGTTTGGTCTTGGATAGTCAGGTTGACAAAACTCAAAAAAAATCAAAATTTGACATCGAACTTCAACATTAGACATCTTAATGCGATTTTCAAAACAGATATCCATGCATGTTGGAGTAATCAAATTCAAATACAAGAGCAGAATCATATAATCCGGTTTGGTCTTGGACGGTCAGGAACAAAACCTAAAAATTTGATATTATAAGAATTTCAAATTAATAATATCGAGAAAGCTACTCATTTATGAGCGTACAAACTAGCAAAAAAATTTCTTAGAAAGAAAAGTCCAGCATCTACATGTTCAGAGTGGAGGTTTTGAAGGATTATACTTTTGAGATGATGAATTTAGATCCTCCCAGCGGGTAGTAGACAGTCATCGATTGATATTAAATGATCGAAGGGTAATTATAATTAAGATTTCAATGATAAATGATCATATATATTAATCAAAAAATCATCAAAATGATCAAAATTGAAAATACACAAAATATAAATAAAAAAATGAAATTAATTATTTAACTTTAAAAATAAAAAAAACAAAAAATAAAAAATAAATAAAATCAATTCACCCCTCATGATTGTTTGTCTTGGTGACAAATTAAGAAAACTTTTGCTCTCGATGTCAATTAAATACATAACTACCTTCACAATATTCAAGCGTGGGGCGTGGCGTGTCCTCTGTCCGCGTGGTTTCTTGATGATATACCACATAAATGGTTCTGACTGACCTCGGCCGGGTGGTTGCGCGATATGGCACCAAATTACGGTCCGCGGCGTATGTTCCCCAACGCTTTCTCTTTGAGTTGTGAAATGTAGAATGTATTTAGTTGGGCAAAAAGCACTATGTTAGCTAAGGTTGACTTATTTGTCCCTTAGACTAGTCTAAGGACACCTGGACGGCGTAACGTTGACGGATCTTCGGTCGTTGGGTCTACCTCCTTCTAGCGGACCGGGGATCGCGGCGGCCGGGATCGAACCGGATCTTGATGGCGTCATCGTTCTCCCACAAAAGTTTTAAGTTAAAATAATGATTTTATAAGTTAAACTCCACTGCGATTATATCTTTGTTCTTTAGATTCATTATTAGCCTCGAAAGTGCTCTCTCGGTATTGGGAGGGGTAATTAACTATACTTATAGAAACCAGGCAGATATAAAAGTTCTCAATGAGAAGCGAAATCTCTGGTAGTGTCTTATCTACTATTCATCGCTTAAATTATCAAATACTTAAACAACTTTTCTTTCCTTTTTTTATCGAAAGATGTGGTAATTTTCGGATCCCACAGAACCTATAATTAAGCATCAACTAATACCAATTTGATCTTAAACATGAATAATGGCTAATTAGAATTAGACTTTACCTTGTATCAAGAGAGGAAGAATGAGAGAAAGTCTCACAAATTTTTATTTTTTTCTTCGAACTGGCCTCATGTTGATCGTCGGTGCATTCTTAGATCATCTCATGTGATTTGTAAGCTTTGACATATACTTAGTTGGGATCACCCTTACTTGTAGCTTTACCCATTTGGTCTCTTTGCTCTAGGGATATAAATGAGTTAAGCCAACCAGCAAGTTGATTTCGGCTCGACTAGATAAATAACTTGTGAGCCAAGCTCTATAAGCTAACGGGTCAAGTATAAGCTAACTTAGACTTGTTAACTCATGAATTGACTTGTTTAAAAAGTATAATATAAAATACACTTAAAATATATTAAATTTAAAATTTTAGTTATATAATTAATTAAAATATTTAAAAATGATATCTTACTAGAAGTTTTATTATTTCTACTATAATTTCTCGTTCTTTTTGTTGTATTGTTACAACAATTGTTTGAATTAAAATTATTTTTTTTTCTTTTATAGTAAATGTCTTGCTCATTAGCTCATTCAAATTTGTAGAATTGAGGTCAAGCTCAAGTTCAAACTCAATTAATTAATTAATTAATTCAAGCGCAAGCTAGAGGTTACTTGATCTTGTCTCACTTTTTTACCCCCTTAGGTTTGAAAACTCATGCCACTGCATCCATGACATGAGGATTCAGATCTATTTTAAGATAGGATTTATGAATTTTCATTCTTCATTTATTTATAATATGAATTTGTTCCATTGAATGCAACTTGACATGAGTATCCTAATCTATTTTATGCGAATTCATGGCTTTCTAAAAGGTATTTTAGAAGCGAAAACTGCCTATTACTCAATTTTTTTGGCTGCGTTATCTTTTAACAACAATACCTATTAGCTCTTCTTCGTGAATTTTTGTTGAATCGGGACTCTTCTTCCAGGTTTTCTCTGATTTTGAAAAATCCCGCACTACCGAAGAGTGTCCAAAGCCTTCCGCGTGCAAACAGAAGCCGAAGGGCGATCCTACAGTGACTGCAATTCTCGCCATGGATGCTGCCTCACGAGCTTCCGTACTTCGAAGTAGCATAAGGTCGTTGGAGACGGTGAGCAGCCTCTCGAGAGCAGACTGCCTGTGGCTATTCGCCCTCTCTGCGACTGTAGATGCTCCACTGGCTGCCGATACTTGTGCTTCTGTGAGATGCCTGCTGCGCAAGTGCTCCAGCCTTCTCGCTGCAAAATCTGAAGTGGATGATGAGGCTTCGATGCTCAGCATTTTGATCGCTATTGCAGGGAAGTACTTTGGCCAATCCGAGAATCGATAGACCCTCTCATAAGCGTTAGTTCTTTCTCCAATTCAAGCCTTTGGCGCTTTTTTGTTTTAGGTATTTCTGTTGTTTATGGGTAAATTCTTAGTCATACGTAGTTACATTCATACTGTTTGAGACAAAGAGTCTATGAACACTCTCATTATAATTGAGAATATAGAAGGAAGAGTAGTAGAATGAAGAGTGAGAGAGAAACTCCTAAGAATTTTATTAAAAGTGCTCTGAGAAATACAAAAAAAATTGAGAACTCAAAATGCATATCCCCCTTTTAGAATATTAGACACTTAGTTTTTAAGTTTGGGTTAATATATTCTCTCATATTTGAATTTTTTCAATATAAAATAATAACAAAATAAATTCTTCAAATCTTGCATTTAGAGTTCTCCATTGTATGATCGAAGTTGTATTCGTAACATTATATTGATGGGATCCTGTTAACTGAAAGCCGTATTGTCGAATTAATTTGGCTGACTGTCCTTTTAAAATTTTGTAATTTTAACTTATTTATATTTTCTCAAAATTTAGGAAAAAATGATATATATTTTTAGAAAGAGTAAAATAAAAAAATTGAAATAGTCTGAATATTTATTTGTATTAAAAATTAAGAGCAAAATTTTTAAAAAAATTATTTATGTAAAAAAGTAACATTTAATTAATTTGAAGAATTATTTATAATAGTAAATTATAAAATCAATATAAAAGAATAAATTTAAGTATTTTTAAAATGTAAAATATATATTATAATTTTAAAAGATTTGTATTTAGTGAAAACACCCCCTTCTCATCGTTATTTTCATTGAGACTCCCCTTCAATTAGAGATAAAAACTGGTGTTAGTCTTCTTCCTATTCGAGTTGTTTTGGACGAAGTCAGGGATTTGTAAGTGGGCTCAGATAAAACTAAATTGTTTTCAAAACAAGAAAAAAAAAGAAAAGAAAAAAAATACTTAAATTTATTTTTAATATATCTTTTTATAAAATAAATCATAATGTCTCTAAAAGTAATAACTAGTGGATATATATATTTCAAAATATTTTTTTCATCTTTGTAGTTCATCGTCACCAATTCACCAACCATTTGCTTATATATATCATCCAGTTCAATCATCTCTTCAACCATCGAATTTTGAACCTTCTTATATTCTAGTTTAAAGTCCTATCCAATTTTTAGTATCTTGATTTTTTTTTCTCCTAATATTTAAAACAATTTAAAAATTGATATAATAAATTTATCAGTTATGAATAAAGATGACAATTCCACCCTTACTCATAACCTCCAGGTCTCCCTGAGATTAGGGGTGTAAAGCAGCAGTATAGTGAGCCCACCCTTATTCGTGTTCTTATTTGAAAAACTTTTGTGTGTTTGGCGTATTGTTGAAATGGCTTGAAATTTCATTGTTAGGTATTATTTCGTTTGAAAATTGCTTTTGTTAGGTGTTCTCGTGTTGAAACCGAAATATAATAATTCGAAAAATTTGTAAGAGGAGGATTCGAACATGGGCTAATTTTTTGCATAACAAAAATTTTAACAACTAAACCATGCTTACAATTATGATAATAATATTATATTTAATTTCAAGCTAAATCGATAACACGAAAGAAAGGATTGTTCATATTCGCCATTTATAAATCGAGCTTGAATAGTGTCGCTGCTAGTTAACGAACGAGTAACACGGCATCAATAATGAAGCGTTTGTGAATAATGAGTTTTTTTTTGACCTCTATCTGAGATTTTCACACACGTATTGTACACTTGTGTTTGTAAGTCAGCATCAATCTTTATTTTAATTTTAAGTAATAAAAATAGCCACTTTATAATGTAGGAACAAAATTATGAACCTCATAACTCAGTCTAAGCCTTGTATTAAAGAGAGCCACTTAAATAAGATAATAAATGAGCTAATTATTAACATGACTTACATAATCTCAACTATTATCAATGCATGTTATTGAATTATTTATGTAATTTTAATATATTAGAATCAAAGCCTTCTAAGATGAACACATTTTCTTCTTTGCTGCATCAATGTGCATTATAAGTGGTATATCTTAGACCTAAATGAGTATTCTCCAATACGACTAATATATAAATTAAAATACACATATTTGAGAATAAAATATGGGCACAATCTACCCTCTTGAGCTTGTTTAAACTTATATCATCTTAGCCTTAGCACATCTTCTACTTATCAATGACAAATCATAGTTTGCAGTCATCATACCTTCTTTTTCATTCCACCTATTTTGATGTTGATATTCTTTTCAAAACTTCAATACTTCTTTTAAATCTCTTATTCTTTATGATCCTATTACTAACTTATTTAATTGATGCTTATTTAATTAGTGTAATACGATTAGGCACGGATTTTAAATTTATTGAATTTTTTATTTATTTAGCTATACAAAATAAATTTTTTAATATGATGAACAACATGAGAATTCATTTGATATTTATTTGTTTTATGAGATTTGTTTATTAACTTTGTTTAGTAATTATCTAATTATTTTGCCAAGTTAAGTATAAGTCAAGTTTGATCAGAGATAATTACAAACAAATATGAACATATATGTGAAAGCTTGGCTCAAGTTCATGTCAAACTTGAATAATTTATAATATGATCAAATCAAATTTGATCCATAATATATTTGGCTCGAATCGGTTTGATTATGCTCTTTTTACTTTCTCCTCATAGGAAATAGAGGAGAATGAGAAAGAGAATGAAAAATAGAAAATTTAGGCTTATTTGGATGGAAATAAAGATAAGCTAAGTGAAAATAAGTTAAAATCGTAGTAAGATTAAGCAAGTGGAGTAACATCATTTGCTGTTTATCTTATTAATATTTGCATAAACACAAGCTAACTTGTTCATAAGAGATTACTATTGATTATAAAATTAGTGAAGCTTGTTCACTGTGATAGAGGATGGTTTTAAATGGAGAGATGATTTGTTTATTTGCCATAAAGTTAGGTCATATGAGCCAAATTAACATAACAAAATAGGAGGATTTACACACATAAAGTCAAAATAAGTGTATATACATATATGACACCTAAACTCTTATGTTTAATAATAATGCAAAAAAACACTACTTGGAGCAAGAAAAGGGGACTTTAGCTCTTCTCCATTTTCCCCAATTATGGAGACTCACCAATTGTGGGAGAAGAACCCCACCACACAAGATACAAGATAGATCTTTGTTTTCCTCATTGCATGGCCTATCTCGGCCTCTCATGGTCGAAGAACTCATTTGCCAGCAGTGAAAGAATAGCGAAACAATATAAACACAAGACAGAAGCCCTAAGTGCCCTTCCCATGTGGCCGAAGAAATCGCTACGATTAGTTTATAACATGAGCTTTGAATTGTGAGCATTATTGTGCTCTTCTCGTGTTACTGAAGAAATATGTTTTTATGTAAATCCTTGGTCTCTTCTTTTATGAATCACATTTTTTTCTTTATCAAATGTAGTTCTTTTGAGTTTCTGGTGTTCTATAATGTCTACTGTGTAATGTGTAGGAAGCAACATAACTCTTTGTGACATTGTTTTGTTTTTCTTGAGTTGTGGTTTTTATTGAGTCTTAATGATTAGTGCTTAACTTGTTTATAAAGTTGTAGACGCATCAATTTATCAATTATTAGTGGATTATCCATGGTTGAGATTTTTCTTGATTTTCTTAAAGTTGTAGATGTATGTAAGTACACTTAAGTTAAGGAGTAGCATCATATTTAATGCTGATATTCTTTTTTTGTAATGGAGTGGTTAAGTAGTAGTTGATTTTTTGTGACATTGATGCTACCAATTTTCATTTATTTATGGTTCAAATAAAGTTGATGGGGAGAACTCTATTTCTCTTCCCCTGTGATAGATTTGAATAGTTAAATTAGTCCTTTCTCTCTCTATAAATTTTGTGCAATGACAAAGATAACTTGAGTTGATTCAAATCTCAATTTCATTTACACAACTTATACTTTAAGAGAATAAATCTCCTTTTTTTTCATCAACTTGTTTGTAATGTGCTTGCATATTTTTTGTTAGGTTGCAGGTTGCTAGTTGCTCAATGATATCTCTTTTATATTATTGGAAATGAGTTCAAGTAATGCAACGTCATCATTGAACACCCATGGTCGTCAAATATATATTATCATTATAACTTATAGTGTAAGCTGCTCACTTATTACAAAGGTCCAAATCGTGGAAGAAAATTTTATAGATGTCCTCAAAATAGATCAACAGATGACTGGAATTACTTTAGGTAGGCGGATGAAGATGACTTTTTGGCAATTTAGATGAACCATCTGAGAAGAGAAGATTATGATGATATCTTTTTGGAGTTATCTAGGACCATCAAATTTGAATATCTATAGATCAAACTTATGACGATTTTTTTTTTTTTTTGTAATTGTGGTAATGGTGTGGTTGCATTGAGTTATGTAAATTTGGATGAAATCAATGTACTAGTGTTGTTGTGTTGTGTTAGGTTATTTTTAGTTGAATGAAGTCTATGTACTTGTATTATTACATTGAGTTATGTTATTTTGGATGAAGCCTATGTACTTTGAAGGTTGTTTTGTCTATTGTTTAGACCTTACTTTGTTATCAATGTTGAATCCTTTTTAAATTAGAAGTTATAATTTGCAAACTTATCTTATATAAATCATTTTGTTTTCACTTCTCTTCCACTTCTCATCTCATAGCCTTTCACTTTGAGCTGAATTAGCAATACAAGTCAATTCAACATAGAAGCTTATCTAAATCCAACACAAAAGAGAAGCAATAACACCAATGCAAAGTAAAAAGTCTTATTTATGAGCAACCACTTTTTTACATCATTGATAAAGTTTACACCTCAGAGATATGAAGCTTCATTTACTAAAATAAAGATTAGAAAACATCTTTAGAAGGAAAAAATATATATGAACATGTCATTGCACATCAAACCTTTCTCCACCTCCACTTTGCTCCAATGTGTTCACAAAGAACATGTTGACTTCATATCCAATACACTCAACAAGTACCTCTTGTAGTTGTCCAAGCCTCCGAGTAGCATATACCAAGATTGTTATTTTTTTAGTTGCACATTAGGCCTTTAAAACTTTTTACTGGGATAGAAATGAACTATATATTATAGTATAAGAAATGAGTCAATAATAGAATTTACTCTACAAATGATAGCCCTCAAAACTACTACATTTACAAATAAATGACAATCACCACCAAGAGCAGCAACTGAAATTGTTGATTCAGCATCTCAGCTCTGATAATTTTTTGATCTCAAGAATTCAGAGTTGGTATGGTTGTAAGCACCAGCTATGTCTAATTTGATGATAGTGTTAAACTTTAGTAGCTTGATCAAATTGTTGAAGAAGTGTTGTTTTAGATACTCAGATGCTATGGCACCACCAAAACCTAGAGTTAGTCTTCAACTGTAGTTTTGTTATAACTATCCATCAGAAGTATATGGAGATTCATTTGACAAGAAATAACCAAGACATCAAAAAACATCATTAAATGCTATAATTATTGGAAGACCAAGAACATAAAACTATTTCAACTAAATGTAATAACAAAGACAGCTTTCACCCATCACATGTCATCTATTTAACTTTCCTTCCATGCCCTTGGACCATGCTCACCATCGAGCATTACAACACTTTGTTGAGTGGTACGATTCTTACAATTAGTTTTAGATGTCCCCAAAGTCACAACAACCATGTTTGTGAACTTTCTTATTTTTCATATTGTTGTCCTCCAAAAAAATTTTAATTCTCCTCTTCCAAGCATGACTTCTTAGCTACATTATGTTTGGCACACTTACTTGCACCCCATCACTAACTACTACCCATTGCTCTTTCCCAAGGAAAGTTGAGATTGACCCTTTATACACCATTTTATATCTATAATAATAAATAATATGTTATGCACATTTGAAATTATGAGATTAACATAAAATAAATAACTTATAAATGAATATTGTCACCTGATCACATGATATTGTTTTCAACATAATGTCATAGAGGGTGTTCCTTCTTCTCAATAAATGCTGCTGCATTTATCAATGTTCACCTCATATTTTCATGTATGCCTTCTACCTTAATTATACATGGAGTTGCCTATACATGGAGTTGACTATTTAATTATGAATTGTTCTTTCTTAGTTGTAAACTCTTTTGCTTGTGGTACTAACACACCTCTCCAACTTGTTACATCTAATTTCATATCATCCCTTTATTATATAAGCATCCTTTTAATTATATTAAATAGATTTACAATTGGCTTGTTTCTTGTCTCTCCAATCCATGAGTTTAAAGATTCTGATATATTATTCATGTTATATGATTTTTAATTTCAATAGAGAAGTCACTCATAGACCACTTATAGGTAAAAAGAGCAAATAAAACAAGTTTGTGGGCATATATTGAATAGTTCATCCATTTTGGCATCAAAGTGCAGCTTGGTGCACATATTTACAGCAGATCAATCTAAGTTTTGAAGCTTATAGTTATTAGTACAATGAAAATACATCTTCAAATTATTTTATAAATGACAAAAAAAAAAAAACTCTATGTTCAACATTTGGAAAAAAATTCTAATTGCCTTACCCGACTTTATCTCCATGTCTAAAAGAAATGCAAGGCCATGTAACTCAAAGCCAATCGCTATAGCAAAGTTCTCTAAAAATTATTCCTGAGACATCTTAAATTCAGACTCAACAATAAAGTATAGATGCCATTATTACCATCTAATTAATTTATAGCCAACAATACAACTAAATACTTTTGTAGCCACTTCAAGTATATATAATATGAGATCCTAGGTTTCTCTTCATGATTTCTGCTTGTAGTACAGAAACTCATTCTTAGTTTAGATTTGCTCATCCAAATATATTATCATGTGCTTGCTCTCTTGAGCGAGAACATCATATAAGACAATGATAGTCCGTACATATTTTACAAGTTATTATTGATTTATTTTGAAAGGATATTCAAATATTTTCTCACGATATCTTAAATATGTTATGCTTCCCACAAATATGTGTAGCTTGATTGTTTCTAGCCTTATCAACACCTAGGCATAAATGTGTTGCTACTACTATTCTAACTTCTAAATATTAGGCATCTGCACATAATGAGGATCTTATTCTCCATGACCATCCTCAATGTGCATAACTAGCTATCACACGGGTTCTTTTATTGATTTTGATTTTGATCCTAAAGTTATTTGCAATTGCTTCATATCATAAGGCATTATTGAAACTGATAGAGTCCTTGAAGCATGCACCTACCCTTACTATTTTGTCTTCTTTCTCCTGAAGCATATCATTCTCATCATTGATATACTTCAAGCTTGAATGAGAGTGCTCTATCATATGATTAGTGCCCCTTATCTCTATGAGCATATGTCATCTTCTATCATGAACAACACATCAATTCTGCCTCATTCATATGATTGTGTAATCATATTTATCACCTCAGTTTCACTTGTGATAAGTTGGCAATCTTCAATCAATAATCCATGAGTATGATAGTCTATTTAAAAGTCATAGCCAATAAGCTAAAGACAAATTGCTTCATTTTATCACATGAAAACTCAACATGTTTTTTTAACCTTGACAAATTTTTATTTTCAACCATTATATTTTTTCTTTCGTGATTCTTGATATGTGTCTATTATCCCCCAAATTTGAAAGTGATGATAATGCATTCATTCAAATCTACACTTACTTTAATTTGTAATATCAAGTCACCCAAATTCTACACCAAAAAAAAAAAAAAATCATTTATAACATAAGATTGAATTCTTAGCCTAGATAATTGTTCCTCCAAGACAAATGGTTGTTTACTATCAACTTAGATGGTAATGCTTAACCTTTCAAATACTACAGGTGAAATAACTATTACTGGAAAAATTTCCAAAAGTCTAATATGTGGGAAATTATCGACTAATTTTTCGGCATAATTTTTTTTGGAAATTCCCACAAAAAAATGGATGAATTGACCCCCACATAAACCTAACAAATTTTTTGGCGAAAAATTTTCCGACAAAAAATCCACAAAAAAATTCACTAGAAAATACTATTATTTGGGGACAACGAATCAATCCCTTACCCCAAACTCAATTTTTTTCTTCGAGTTTAGCTTCATCAGTCTTGGGCGGCGGTGAAAGAACACTTAATGCACGCCAGATTTTCGACAAAACACAATATTTTTGTTCGATTTCTTCATAGAATCGAAGGTAAATCACTTTTTCTAGCTTATAGGATTGTTTATTTGTGATTTTGCCTGTTTAATAGTGCGGAATATGGATTTAAAGTTTTTGAAAGAATCTTCAATTTACAACTTAGATTTTCATCAAATTTGTATAAAACATATGTATCTTATTATTATTTTTCTATTGGAGTTAGATGTATTATTGTTTAGCTTATGATTGAGATTTTTGTTGAAATCTTAATTTGAGATTTTAGGTAATATATTCTGTAGTTAATTTTAACACTGCTTTTCTTGGGTCCTAAGTCCGAGATGAGAAAAGAGGAGGGTTACATTAGATAGTTGACAGCCAGCTTAAAACTTATTGAAAACTCATGACATAAATCCTTTAATACATTATGTTAATGCTAGGGCAATCCCTAGAAGCAACGTGTTGTATGACCTAAAAATACAGTGAGAAGATGCAAGGGCCACTGTATCGACTTCCTAGTGTAGTGTTAAATAAGTAAGGTTCTCATATTATGGATGGATGTGGGCAGAATAGTTAGTCAATAAAACTAAAATTAGGGTAGGAATTTGAAATATAGGTACTCTTACAAGTAAGTTAATGGAATTAATAGATATTATGATTCATAAGAAGATAAATAATTTATGTTTATGAAAATCATAGCATATTTATAATTACCAAAAGTGGTCAATATGAAAGTTGTGCAAAAATTTATTAGCTTTTTAAGGATAACTATTTCATCTAATTTGACAAAAGAGTAGGTGAGATATGTACGAAATAGTAACACAGGTATATTTTTCATCATTTTAGATTTTTGTTGATGTGATGTTTCCAAAAATTATAGCATATCTATAGGTAATTACCAAAAATAGTCGACAAAAAATTGTATGAAAATTCATTTCCTTTCCAACAGTACCTACTTCATCTAATTTGGCAAGAAAACTAGTGAGATATGTGCGAAATATTAGCTCATAAATTTTTTGTTGTGATGTTTACAAAAACTATAGCACATTCGTATGTAAATGCCAAAAGTAGTCAACATGAAAATTGTAGAGAAATTGGTTATCTTTCTAATAATATATATTTCATCAAATTCAGTTAACGAATGAGTGAGATATGTGCAAAAAATAGACACAAGATATATTTTCAACATTTTAGATTTTTTTGATGCGATGTTTATAAAAATTTTAGCGCATCCATAGGTAATTACTAAAAGTAGTCAGCATGAAAGTTGCAAAAAAAATTGTTAGCTTTCCAATGATACCTAATTCCTCCAATTCAACCAAGGAATGAGTAAGATATGTGTGAAAAGCCAACATAAGATATATTTTCAGCATTTCAAATATTTTTGATGAGATGTTTATAGAAATTATAGCGCATCCGTAGATAATTATATCAACATGAGAGTTGTATAAAAATTTGTTAACTTTTCAATGATACCTATTTCATCTAATTCAGCCAAAAAAATAAGGGAGATATGTGAGAAATACTAGCATAAGATATATTTTAAGTATTTTAGATTTTTTTTAACATATTTTTATGTAGACTGCAGCACATTTACAGATAATTATCAAAAGTGATCAACATAAAAATTGTAGAGAAATTCATTAGCTTTCCAACGATACTTATTTCATCCTATTTGACCAAGGAATGAGTGAGATATCTGTAAAATATTAGAGCATAATATATTCAGCATTTTAGAATTTACCTACCATTTGATTTATTTGCTATTATAGTCATTACTATAATGTTAGATTTTTTATTATTAAAGATATTATTATTGCTGAACATTAGGTGATGAAGAAACAACAGGCTAATAAATTGAAGTTTACACCTGAATTTCTGGAGCTCAAATTCATCGAAGTCATTGCAAACAATTCAAAACTTTTCTTTGAGGTGAAGGTTAAGACCTTTTTGGGCTTTATTCACTCTCCCAAACTACTTGACATTCATCAATATTTAACTGACTTTTTTATTTTTATTATTTTCTAATGCAGATTCCTAACTTGATTTCGAGAATTCTAGGCAAGATTTTTGAAAGATGGACTGGATTTTAATATTTTATACGAAGTTTTATATAATTTGAAGAAGGCAAGTATTTATTTTAAGGTTCCTTTTATTTTTTATAAAATTTTGAAGCATTTTAGTTAAGATTTTTCGCAATTTATCGGTGCAGTTAGATTTTTTTTTTATTTTTTTTATTTTTTACTTAAAAAGAAATTTGAGCTGGAGGATCTTTTTCGTTTGTTATTGGTTTTTTCAGGTTGAGTATTATATTTTTTTTATTCAAATTGCTTAGAACACCTAAAAAAGAAAATAAAATATTTTTTTAATAGAGAGCTAATTTATCACTAATTAGCATATTTTTTAGCTAAGAGTTTTTGTTTGAGTAGTAGTTTGAACTACTAGCAACTCGTGCCCTTTGATCTATTGTCAAATTAGCTATATAAAATTTGATATTATTTGATTTCCCTTATTTGTTTCATTGTTGATTTATTGTATTATCAACAAAAGCATTTGTTAATATGACAAAACATCAAATATTTTCTCTTAAATGTTTCTACTCTTAATACTTAATGCTTTAAATGTAACCCTATGTAGCTTCATTCAAACGATTACTCTATTAGTAGTAATTGATTACTAATAGTCAATTATGAATTAATTATATAGTTATTGTATAGTTTTTTTATAGGTGTAAAACTTAGAACATATGCAATGCTCTTTAATATTATTTACTTATATAATAACTTAATATCTCAATCATATAAAAAAATATTTATAAAAATTATATATATATATATATTTAATTTATTATTAATGATATTTTTGATGTGTTTAAATATTTGAGTATTTTATAATTAAACAATAAAATTTAGATATTAAATAGTTAAATATCTAATAATTATATTATATATATGAATATGGAAATCCTCTAAATAATGATATACTTAAGCTTAAATGTGAGTGTATGTATATATGCACATTATTCAAGGTAAGGGTGTATTCAATTGTTGACAAATTGGGGTTTTAAAAGACCAGAATTCCCCACCCGTTTATTAAACGTCAAAACTTCAACTCAATTGACTCGATTGATACTCGAAGGATATATATATATATATATATATAAAGTCAAAATATTCAAATTTGAGTTAAATTGTGCATTTGAGTATGGTTAAATCGAAGTTAATTTCGGGTTAAGGTCAACTCTTCCCAAAAATCAAAGCATTATTCTTTCTTGACCCAACCCAAAATTTTTGGTCAACTGATTTTTCAAATTCGGGTTATGTCATGGTCGATGGTCAATTTTTTGACATCCCTAATTCAAGGGGTATATTTTCATGCGTTCATCTATGCTGGACTTGCTCTTGCTTGCACGTTTAATCATCAAGAAAAATGGAAAAAAAAACATCTAATGGTTAGTCTAAATAGGCCTAAAGATTATTCTAAACTTTTCTATTAATCTTTCCTTTCTCGGCAAAATTTTTAAATTAAGCATCTTTTAATTCTTAATTTGCAAAATAGGCTTAAAAAATAATTTCAAAATAGGCATAATCGACCCTTAAATTGGCGACTGCCTAAAATATATTTTTTTTAAAAAAAAGGGGAATTTACATACATATCACACAATTCTTATGTATTTACATATTAAAATATTTTTTTTTTATTTAAAAAAGGGAATTTACATACATATCACACAATTCTTATGTATTTACATATCTAACATCTAAAGTTAGATATTTACTTATCTAATATTTTTCTATGCTTAAAAAGTTATCCTGGTCTAATAGAAAACTCCATTCTAGTATTTTTACATATTTAAATTTAAAATTTTATATTTACATAAATATTATAAATTTTTTTAATTTTATATAAAAAAGATTATTAAATTTTAATAAAATTTATCTTTTTATGCATATAAAAATAAATATATTTTAAATATAAAATTTAGATATTTATTAAAAAAAGATAAATTAAAGTTGACGTCTCGGAGCAAAATTACAAAATTAGTATTTTTTTGAGGATTTATATACATACCACACAATTCTTATGTATTTACATATCTAACACCTAAACTTCAATTTTTACATATATATAACACCCTAATCTTCAATATCACATCAAAAATATCACTTTGTTCACTTTTAAAAATGAAATGCATCTTTTTAAACATAAAAAAGTATTAGATAAGTAAATATCTAATTTTAGATCTTAGATATGTAAATACATAAGAATTATGATATATATATATATATATATATATATATATATATATATGTAAATTCCCTTTTTTTTAATATATTTTGTTAGGGACGTTAGATATGTAAATACATAAGAATTGTGTGATATGTTTGTAAATTCTCCTTTTTAAAAAAAAAAAATATTTTAGGCCAGTTGTGCCTATTGAAATTTGTTTTTAGCCTATTTGGATAATTAAAATTTAAAAGATGATTAGTTTAGCCTAATATAACCGAAGCATCCCATTACCTACACCAGTAATTTGAGAAATTACATAAAACATAGACCTATATTTAGAATAATAAAATATATTTTTTATATATAAATATTTTCTCATATATATATATATATATATAACTTGTTGGATATTTTAGTAATATTAATAAAAAATATTTTTATAAGATCTAGCAATGCCAGGCATAATGAGTGGTCGTAATTTGATTTTATTATAAGCGATTAAAGCTTTACTTATTATAAATTAAAAGAAAACTTATTTTCAATATATTATATAATTTAATCTATAATATATGAAAAAGTTTCCCTAATGTTATGGGAATAATTTTAATTTAATGTTAGATTTATTAAATAATATAACGTAGAAGTTTTTAAAAAAATTATACAATTTGAATTAAGAAAAATATGATTTTATACAAAATTTAGTTATTTTACAAATATATAAAAAGTTTTATAAATTATATTCAATTTTAAAATAAAATGAAAAAAAAATCAAAAGAGAAGCATGACTGAAGTTCATGATCTTTTTAAATAAGCTCTTCAATGTTATGAATACCTTTATTTACTTTAAGCTTAAAAAAATATAAAAGTATCCAAGTCGCCACTTATGGAAACTTAGTCTTTTATTTTATTTTATTTCCACTTATTTTTTTTTTTATAAAATGTTATTAACAGTGCTTGTTATAAAAATTTCACCGAATCTAGACCTATACATAAATAAACTTTATTGTTTATTCTTTTTTTTTTGACTCAGCCGTAGGGCTATCAAAAAAATTCGTTGTTCATGAACAACTTGTATTTGGCTGATTAAGTAGCTCGTGTTCGGCTCGTTCATTAACTAACGACTAAAATATTTATTTCGATTTATAAATAGTCACTGAACAATCCTTCGATCGTTTTGTTTGATTTTCAAAATAAAAAATTATATTATATATACAAACATAAATATATATCACAGTTGCAAGCATGACTTAGTAGTTAAAACTTTTGTTATGCAAAAAATTGGCCGAGGTTCGAATTCTCCATCTTACAGTTTTTTCGGATTATTACATTTGAGCTATTTCGAGCAATTTGAACACCAATGAAATTTCGGCATTTTGAATACGAAATACAAACAAATTTTTCAAACGAAGTTGAACATAATAAGTTTGTTTGCTCAATCGGCTCTTTACACTCCTACTAAGCAGAAGCTCTCGGGATTAAATCCGGAAAAATTGGTGATAATGTCTAAATATTTTATTAATAATAATATTATTTTTATATGCATAGTCATGAACTCATGATATACTTTAAGTGGTAGATCTATGTACTCAATGCACAGTGAGTACATAATTGAACAGTCATATTTTTCATATATAGAAGTAAATGTGTAGTCTATAATTTGAGGCATTTATATACATATCACATAATTTTATATATTTATATATCACATCTAAACTTTCATAATTATATATATTACACTTAAATTTTTAATTTCACATAAAAATCATTATTAATATATTTTTAAAGGTGAATACATTTTTGCATGCACAGGTAAAATATTAAAAATGTAAATATGAAATTTGAAGTATTAGATATGTAAATATGTAAGAATTGTGCGATCTGTACGTAAATCTTTCATAATTTATAGAATTAGGTATGCAGTCCACACTTAATAATTTCTAAATTACACATGAAGAACATAAAATTACATATGTAAGAAAGGTGCTTTTTATAATCTATGACTAGGATTAGTGAGTATTTCAATTGGACTATTCGCCGTAATTTTTAACTTCTAAGAATTTTTACATTAAAATATCATTTGTTTGCTGCTCTTAATGTACGTAGATGTGAAAAAGCTATATGCAACCCTAAGCACTATATATATATATATATATATATATATATATATATATATATATATATATATATATATATATATATATATATATATTAACATAATAATAAATAAGTCCTAGTAAAAATGTAATTTGACATATTAGTTTGTGTGTACTTAAAATATTGAAACAATTAATATGATTAATGCAATTTAACAAATCAAAATTTCTCATAACTGTTTTAAAACTATTTTTACAAAGCTCCAACTACCCTAAATATTTCCTAAATTAATATGAAGTGTATTAAACAACTTAGTACTATTACGTGCCAGAACATTCATGATGTAAAGAAAAAAGTGTTATATCATATTAGCATTATATGAATATTCAACACATATATAAATAATAAAAAAGTTTCAAAGGGTACTAAAGTTTTTATATGAAAATTTTGAAAAAGGGAAAAATTTTGGGGCTTGGCTAGTTGAATAATTTTATTAATATATATCAATGATTACAAATGGCAACATTTCCTATGATTAAAAAAAGTGTTGATATAATATGATAGACATAAACTATAGAGAATATACTCAGATATAGATGTTAGAAGAGCCTTGAAGTGTTAGAGTTACTTTCAAGAGATTATATTATAGTTTGTTTAATCATTCTTTGAGGAGAGGAAGCCAAAGAATAAAATGTTTGGAATAATCCTTATGCTAATGTCAAAAATCAAAGTTAGCATTAACAACATCCATTAGTCTCATTGGTGATGACATGTGATGACAATACGATAAATGTAGATAATAAAATTGGTGCGCATCAACCTTGGTATTGATGACATGCATTAATTTTTTAGGCAATGATGTGTATTGATAATGCATCGACCTAAAAATGAAGACATGAATCAACTACAAGCATAGACCATACATGCAATGGCATGCAACAACATTTTAGATGATAATATATGTTGGTGGCATGCATTAACCTTTATAGTTTGTTGTGTGCATCTACAGTGTATATGCATCAACAACATGTATTAACCATATAAGTAATGACATATATCAATTATTGGTGATGATAGATTATAAAATTAATAAGCATTAGCCTTGGTGTCATTAGTGTGCCATCTTCATAGGCAATAACATCTTCCAATATTATTTGTAGTAGTGAATAATGAAGTTAGTATGTGTTGGTAGCAGGCAATTCTAAGAATGAAGTTGGACTATGTGGTAAAAAAGGCAATAGGTAATAATGGTCGAAAGATTGAAAGTGAATGGCGATAATTGAATGACTATAGTTAGGCGAAGGCGGTCGGGCAACTATAATTAATTAAAATAGGGTAATCAAAGGTGATTAATGAAGACCAGAAAACCTTGATTGGTTAAGCTACCATCATTGAATGACCATAGTTAGGTGACGTAAGCCAAGAAATTGTAATTAAGTGATAATGGTTGAGTAATTATAATTAAACAATTGTAATCAAACTATGATGGTCAAACAAATGTGATCGATTGACAATGGTCAAACGATTGTAGTTGAGTGAAGGAGTAATGGTGGAGGTTAGTTAATGGTAGTTAAAAGATATGGTCCAACATAATGATTATGGTCTAATATGTTGGTTAGGTATGATGATCTGAAGGTGCTCATCTAGTGATGGTCTGACATTAGAGATCAGTTGATGGTGGTCCAGCATTAGAAAGACGTTAGCAGTCCTATGAGTTGGTTGGGTAATGTTTGTCAATTGTAGTGGTCTGTGGTGAAGATTTGATGTGATGTTTGATGACAGTTGTTAGTTAGGGATAGTCAAGCAGTTGTTGACCTCACTTTTTGAGTGAGGATTCAATCTCCTCTTCTTAGATTTAGGAGTCTTCTAGATACTAAGACTTTCTTAGTCATAAGAAACTTCTAGCAATTAGATGAACACTTAACTTAAACTTAGAGATTTAGGAGGGTTAATCATAGTATTAGGCCATTCCTTAGGACTTAGGGAGATTTACCTACCCTATAGCCTAAACCCAATCTATGCCTACCTCATTGGCCTAAACCAAACCTCAAATTCAATCCATCCAAATCCAAATTCAAATCCAAATCAATTGATTGAAACCTATAACCAATTCCAAACCATAATCAAACCAAATCAACCTTCCTAAGCCCTATAATTTTACTCTATAGACTTAGCCTTAATCAAATCCAAACTCATCCAAATTCAATTGATTTTCTCAAAGATCAATCCAATCCCTCAATCAATTCACCAAAATCTACAATCAAACCAACTAAACCTAAACCAAACCAATCCTAAGCCATACAATTCAATCCTATGGACTTAGCCAAATTTACATCAAGCCAAATTCAATTGATTTTCTCAAAGTCAATTCGACTCTTCAATCAACCCATACCAAATATGCAATTAAATTCAAATCAACCAAAAATCTAAACCAAGTTCAAATCCAAACCTAAGCCCATTGATTCAATCCTATGGACTTAGCCAAAATTCCTTTTAATTCAAATCAAATTCAATTTATTTCCTCATGAATCAATTATTTCTTCAATCATCATCCCAAATATAAATGAAACCTACATTCACATGTCCTAAATCAAAATCCAAAACAAATCCAAACCCATCCTAAGCCATATAATTCAATCCCATGGACTTAGCCAAAAATCCATTCAATTCAAACCAAAATCAATTGATTTTCTCATGAATCAATTATTTATTCAATCATCATCCCAAATATAAATGAAATATACAATCATTAAGCCAAGTCAATCCCAACTTAACCCATTTGACTTGAAATATCCAAATGAACCAAAACCCATTTAAACCCAAATCAATTGCAATCAAAGCTATAAACCAATCCTAAATCCATATATAAACTCAACTAAATCCAAATCAACCCAAAATTGACTCAACTAAACCCAATAGACTCACTTGACCCAAGGTGACCTAAATGACCTATTTGAGCAAAATTCCAATCCAACCCAAATTAGATTGAACCATGTCTACCAAAATCTCCCATGATGATTGTTGATCATCATAGGTTGATCAATTGTCATCAATTAGGTCAAACCAAGTCAACTTGGTCATTTGACCAAGTCAACACTCTTAACCTACATGAACCAAACTAGCCAAATCTTAACTCAAGCCAAATTAATTGAAACCATTGATTCACACCAACCTATGATCAATGATTGAACATGACTTGACCATCAATTGAGCCAAACCTAACCCAATTGGTCCTTTGACCCAAGTTGACTCAATTTGACCTAAAAGATAAAATTGAGTCAAATCATGATTTAACCCAAATTGATTGCAGCTAATGACTTAAGTTCATTCTAAATTGATTGTTGAACTTGACCAAAGCCATAATTGAACCCAATCGACCCATTTAGCCCAAATTGATCTAAAGGGTCAAATTGGCCTAAATCTAAACCAAAGCCTGCAATTATCTTTAATTAACCAATTGAACATGAATCAAGCCATAACCAAAGCCAATTTGGCAAATTTGGTTAAATTGGTTAAGTTGACCCATTTGACCTACGTGAATCCAAATGAGCCAAAATCAAACCTAAGCCAATTTGACTCAAACCAATTGAACTTAAACACTTCAAATCATCATTTGAACTTGACCCAAGTCTTGGTTTGACCCAATTTTACCATTTGGTCAACCTAACCCAACCTAGCCTAATTTGACCTATAAGGGTCAAATTGAGCCAAACCCACTTGAACCTAGCCTAAACCTAATGGGACCTGATCCAACCCATCCTAAAATCACCTAGGGTCAGCCCAAAACTAGCCCAACCCAAATTGAGTTCAACCCAAGGAAATACACATTGGATTCTCCTGCCCACATAGTATTTTTCCCAAATTGGGAAGGTCAACCTCCTCTTTTCCCCTTGGCAGCCATCAAACACCCAAGAATGGAGTGACTTACTCACCTAGCCCAAGCCAAGTGGGACTAGGTCGGCCATGGACCAAAGGGAGGTGAGTTGCTCACCTCCCCACACTAGCCGAAACCCATTAGATCCTAACCTTAAGGTAGCCACCTTGAGCCACCAACCAACCAAGTCGAGCCACATGGAGGTGACACCAACCACTCCTGCGCTTGGACTGTGGCTGATCAGTAAAAATTTGGGCTCTAATCCCATCCGTCCGATCCAAGGGAGGAGGGGATATACTCATTTAAATGATCTTACACACTTAGAGCTTCCTGATTTTCAAAATCTATAGAGCTTTCCTTGAGCACCCCAAGCCTTCCAAACATTGGAGCCCACTATTCTGAAACATGGCAACCCCATTCCTGATCCAACTCTTCCAATTCTCCACCAAACTCAAATAACTTCACCCATACCTTTTCATGAGCAAGAACTCACCTCCGGGCCCAACCACTAAGTTCAAGTTTGATCAATTTGCAATGATGGTTAATGACCCACCAAATTAACGACAAGGAATCCTCACATGTGCTGATCAGTAAGGCTTCATCTCCACTAGATGAAGCTTCCTCAATCAATTTCACCACCGGTCTTTAGCTCTGGCTAGGTAATTCCATTAAACTGAGCTATTGCAAATTTTTTTCTATGGCTTTTTGAAGGAAACATGTATGTTGCACAAATCTAACCGGTAGGTCCCTTTGGATCTACCTCGTGAAGGTGTGGGTTGAATCCATAATCGATCCGAGCTCGGGTGAGCCCGAATCAAGCAACTGAAGGCGGATGGTGTCCATCGCTCGGGAAACGATAGATCACACACCGTCCATTCCGATAACAATAGATGATCATGATTAATTCATTAGATTTATCCATTTTTATCCCTTAAGGAACTGCGGGTTTGATCCTAGCCGTCTGATCTTAGATGGACGTGAAAGCGCGCGCCACACGTAAATTGGACGCTTAAGTAGCCAATCCCACATCGCCACATGGAAAGCGCACCACGTCAACAGCTCTCATGGCGCCAATGATTAGGCTTAAATTTGGCTTAATTAATTGGTTTAATAGCTAAAAGTTCTAAAATTCATAACAAATTATAAAAAAAAATAAAAAAAAAATAAATACTTATTTTGAAGGTATTTTAGAGGAGATTTATGTAAAATTAATTTCAATTAATTTTGAAAAGTAAGTAAGCTTAATTAAGATTTAATTATAAACTTAATTAGCTTAATTGTCCTTTAATTACTTGAGTAATTAATCCAAAACTTTGTGTGTTAGCTTAGTGGGATGACTTCTGCCTTCGAGAATTTTCTTGGAATTTATTGCTTGGTTAATTAGGATAATTGACTATTTAAGCTGTAATCACTCTCTTAATTAATTTAATTAATTAATTAACCTCCTAAATAGTTAAAATTAATTAATTAAGCACACTAATTACTATTGAACAGTGAATGGAAAGGGGAATGGGGTTAGGATCTCCCTTATAACCTCTTTTCCTATGTCCATTAAAATAACATTAATTAAGGATTAATTAGTTAATTAAAATGGTCTAATTAATAAAATTAAAATCATAATCACATCTGATAATTAATAATGAAATTAAGGGTTTCTCTTTATGTGTTTAAAGACATAAAGACCATTTAAGGAAATTATGATTAACACATAAGTGTGGAAAAATCATAAAAATACTTAATTATGTTCTTTGATTTAATTAACTTTTAATTATGAGCCATTTGCATTAGGTCCTTATAGGAACATTACAAATTTACTTTCTCACATGTTCATATTATTTGTGGCTCATAATTAAGCGATTAATTAGATTAAAGAAGCATAGATAAGGGTGATTAATTGATTTAATTAAAGATCCAACTTAATTAACTCATAAAATCAATTTAATTACCTCTTCTTAAATCAAATTAAACTACTAATGTGGGAATGGGATTAAAATATCAAGTAATTCTTCTCCTCTTTGAGCTTGATCAAAATCTTAAATCATAAATCAATAATGAACTTTGGTTTTCCTTAAATGGATTTATTTAATATGATTGTCCTTAGGGATTATTGTAGTTGAATGAAATCATGTAGTTATGTTTAGTCATTTCTTTTCAAATACAATAGATGTTGTATGCCATTGATGTCATGCATTCATATTTTCAAATATAAATGAATCAAATGAATTTCTCTTATGTAAGCTTGCATGTGTTGGATTAACTTAAATATATGTGTGGCTATTATCACTAATAAATTAAAAACTATTTTTCAAAGCTTATAAATCAATTATAATACTTAGAGTGTTGATAGTTATGAATATACATAGGATTTGCATGTATTTATAGCTTAAGCATATTAGATAAAGCTCTCTTTCTTATAATTCATATATATAGATTTACATGAGTTTGAATAACAATGGGTATATTGTTTGGACATCCCGAGAAAATGAGGCTTTAGTTAGCCCCAAGGAGGTCATTTGATTACCTCACTTCTCTAGTTTAACAACGACACACACTCATTTAGTTTCATTATTATGTATTTTGATATTATAATTTAGATAGAGATTTAATTCATATGCTTAAATGATTTAGTTAAAGAAAATATAATCTTTGCATGGTTTTCATCTTTATAGTTGTGTATACATTCATATGTATTTAAGATAGCAAGTATTTAGTCTGGACATCCTGAATATAAGGCTTTAGTTAGCCCCAAGGAGGTCATTTGATTACCACACTTCCTTGGTTAATAATGACATGTACTTGCTCACATCTTTTATACATGTGTATGTGCGCTTAATTAAAGATGAAGATCCCCTTTTGTTACTAAAAATACATGCATTCATATTCACCTAAGTCATTAGCATATGTTATATATAAATTAGTGCTCTCTTTTCCTTATTCATGTATAGATCTACATAGGCTTGGAACGTTAATAAGTACATAGTATGGATATCCCGAGAATACGAGGCTTTAAGAGCCCCAAATAGGTCATTTGATTACCTCATTCCCTGATTAACAATGACATGTACTTATGTGATTCAATCCTTATGTATTTTGATATTTGAATTTGGATAAAGCTTTAATTTATATGTTCATACAATCCAATCAAAAATGAAAAATATAAACTTTAAACATACACTTACATTCATCATTCAAGTGTGCTAAAATATGTTGCATGTATAAATACACTGAAGATTGAATCATATGAATGTTACATGAGATGGAAAGGAATGACTTAATATACTTCATGTGATAGTAATTCAATTATGTTAACCCAAAGATACCTTTCATATTGAATAAGAACATTTAAGGTTAACCTAAACTTTGGATTAATTAAAAATCATTTAATAAGCTATTCATTAAAGAGAACTAAATCAAATTAATGTGCTTTAGAAATGGCTTAAGGTAGGGACAAAAGAGGGTAATCCTCTTTCCTCTTTATAATACTTAGTTTTTAAGTGTAAATCATATGAAATGAAATTAAAATATAAATTAAATATAAATTAAAATTCACAAATTAATTAAACAACTTCAAATGAAACCCACCATCGTGTTAACTTGAATATTTTCTAAATTTAGAAAAATATACCTCTAATGTTTAGTTAAGAAATACCACATAAGACCTTAACACACACATTAGAATTAAGTCACAACTTCTAGCTCTATGTTAGGATAGTGTATGATGTGATGTATATTTTGTTTTGTGATGTATTATTTTAGACTAGATGTTAGGGTATATGCTTCATAGACCGGATGTTAGGATGCTCTTAGCCTAATCATATTTTCTATAGGGGACTGTGTTTAAGGGGATGCTTAAAAATAAATATAAATGCTCTCTTTGCAGGTTACTTAAACCCCTCAAGCATAATCCAAGTTAGGACAGGTGAGCTCGGTTACCCATGTGTAAGGTGCTAAGTCCAAAGTATACATATAACTGCTTGGGATTGCATGTATGTTTAGCTAACCTCTATTTTGTAGGTGTAGTTAGATTTACTTTTCCCTATACAAATATAATTTCTATAATATGAATTAGGATTAGTGCTATGGGAGATTAGGATGAGCTGTGGCCAGAAGGCTTTGTCCTAGGGTGCCCTGTGATGCCTTTGACTCCAAATCAAAGGAGTGAACCAAATCAAGACAAAGATGGAGGAAGATTGAAGAGTGAAGAATGAAGTCCCCATAGCATGTATTCATTCTAATTGTAATTATTCTTTTATATTCTGAGTTGTATAAGGGTAGAGCTCGGCTACCCATCTTTCTCATTTGGGTTGTCTTGCACCACACTTTCTTTCGTAGTTATAAGATTGATTAATGATTTGTTTAAATTGCGCATTAGAAATATATGATTTTTCATAGTGTTTGATGATTGATGCTTTAATGTGTGGCCTAGATGCAGTAGGCTTTTAGGATAAAATAATTTTTCTACCCAACTAATCACTCATAACTAAATTTTAAACAACTCATAACCTCATCATAAATCCTTGACTATAAACAAGATAATTAAAATATTTAGCAACCCCTTAGCTAAATATTGTATGTCTCACATCATGCATGCATATTCTACCATTCTTGTAAAAATGAGGGCCTCCGTCCTTACATAATAGGGATTGCTTGACCTATGAGAGCAATCCCAAATGATGGAGCTTCACCCTCTCTCTTTTGATTTGACCAATAGCTTAGTTCATCATGCATTTAGGCATACAAAAAATCCTAAAGCTTGTGTCTAAAAATATTGTGTTTAAAATGAAATAAAATTTGGAAAGATTTTGCATTTATAGATTAAGTCATAGGCTCATACCACTCATGCTCTAGTCTCTTAGGGAGTGGGTTTAGGACTTTAGTCTCTTTCAAATTAATCAACTACCCTAGCTATTTTTGAACTCACGTTTGGAGTGAGCTCTCAACTTCCTCAACATAGATCTATGACTCTTATAGACATTAAGAGTTTCTTAGTCTTAAGACACTTCTAGTGATTAGGTGAACACTTAACCTAACCCTAGAGACTTAGAAGAGTTAGCCGTATGAATAGGTTGTGCCTTAGGGATTTAAGAGGACTTGCCTACCCTATAGCCTAAACCCAATCCTTGCTTCATTCTTTCAATCCAAACCTCAAATTCAAATCCATATTCTAAAATCAAATCCAACTATCAAATGATTAAAACCCATGATTAAATTCAAACTCCAAATCCTTCCTAAGCCATTTGATTTTATCTTATGGACTTAGCTTACCAAATTCAAATCCAATCCAATTGATTTTCAATTATCAAATTTATTCTCAAATCAAATCCCAATCCAAAATCAAATCAACTTCAAATGATTGAAGTCCATGATTAAATCCAAACTCTAAAATCTCTTCCTAAGTCATATGAACCACCTTCATATGCTTAGCCAAAACTCCTTCAAACCAACCCAAATTTGGTTGATTTCTTTATAAATCAATCATTTCTTCATTTATATTTACAAATATAAATGAAATCAAAATTCAAACAAAAAATAAATCAAATCAAATCAATTCCCAAGTCAAGCCCTTTTGACCTACATTCTTAGATTTGGTCAAATTTACTTCCAAATCACTCCAAACTCAAGTGATTTTCTCATAACCCATTTATATCTTCATTTATATTCACAAATATAAATGAAATATAAATTCAAATGACTAAAACCAAACCCAAATAAAATCAAATTCTTGATTTTAGCCTATTTAGCCAAATTCTTGAACTTGGCTAAATGATACCTAAATCAACTTAAAATCCATGGATTTCTTTGATTCAATCATTGATCCAAATATAAATACAAATCACAATTATCAAACCAAACCCAAGTCAACCCAAGTCAAATCCATGTCGACCCTTTTGACTTGAAGATTGTCATATGAACTAAAACTCATATGGCTCCAAACCACTTGCAATTGGATTTATATTTCCATTCTAAATCCATATGTGAGTTCAACCAAACTTGAATCAAGCCTTGATCAAGCTAATTGACCCATCTAGGTCCACTTGACCCAAAGTGACTTAAGAGGCCCTTTTGAGCCAAGTTCTTCTTATCCAACCCAAATTGGATTTAACCAAGCCTACCTAAACCTTCAATCATGAACAACAATCTTCCGAGGGTGGTCAATTGCATTGAATTGGGTCAAACCAAGTCAAACCTAGCCTTTGACCAAGTCAACATTTAACCCAAATGAAACCCAAACTAGCCAAAAATCCACCATATGCCAAATTGATTAAAACCATTTAATCAAACCCATTCATAATCAATGATTGAACATGACCAAACCATTAATTGAGCCAAACCAAGTCTAATTAGCCATTTGATCTAAGTTGACCCAAATTAGCCTAAAAGGCTAAAATTGGTCAAATCATGATTTGATCCAAATTGATTGCAACTAATGGCTCAAGTTCATTCCAAATCGCTTACTTAACTTAACAAAAGCCATAATTGAGCCCAAGTTGACAAATTGGTCAACTTGACCCAACCTAGCCCAAATTGATCTAAAGGGTCAAATTAGCCAAAATTCAAATTAAATCCAAATTAAACCAAACCAAAGCCTACAATCATTTTCAATTGACTAATTGAACTTGACTCAACACTTAACCCAACCCAATTTGATCAACTTGACCAATTTGACCCTTTTGAACCTAAATGAGTCAAATCCAAATCTAGGCCAAACCAACTCAAGCCAATTGAACCAAAAATATCCCAAATCATCATATGAACCTAACCCAAGCTATGGTTTGACCCAATTTGACCAATTGGTCAACCCAACCCAACATAGCCCAAATTGAACCCATTTGACCAATCTAAGACAAACCACTCAAATCCAATTTATGGAATCTTGTGGGCTGATCTAACTCAACTTAAACTCACCCTAGGTCAACCCAAAATCTTCCCAAAAGCTAAGTGAGCCGCATCCAAGGGGATTAGTCATCAAACAATGGGATTTAAACTTCAAAACCAATAGGTCCAAGCCGAGTCAACTCTCCCATCCCCATGTCAGCCCCTTAGCATTCAATATAACCTTCTCTTGACCCACCTAAGCCACCTAACCCACTCTAGGTCAGCCTTGGACCTTTGGAGGTGAGTTGAATCACCTCAAACTCAAACCGAGCACCTCATGGATCCAAGCTTTGCAACCCTTGCACAATGGATCCATGCCAGCCTCCCATCACTTCTCCCATCCTTGGTGTGCCACCTAGACTTGATGAAGAGAAGTCCAGTGGCCGGACGGTGGTAAACTAGCACAGATCATGTGCACGCTGCTATTTGTCTTTCTCTATGGATTGAGGGGTATACCCCTTCAATTTGAGCATGATTTGGAAACCATTTAAAAGCTTTGAGTCCCTAAGGAATTTTTGAAACTTCTTAGAGTGATCCCAAGCTTTCTCAAGCGTTCTAAAATCTGAATTTCTTGTTCCCGTACAAGGCCGAAATAGGGGAGGACAATCTCAATCCAAACTCTCTCATTTCGCAATCAAACTCAAATTTCTCCACACTCTTGCCACACTCTATCGAAGTGAAATGAGTCATTTCCTGAGCTCCCAAGTGGTTGGAGGTGTGACTTTGATTGAAGTTGAGGCTCTTATGTGCGATCGAGCATTCCACACCAAATCAAGCACAATTTCTTTACGAGCTTCCTCACAGACAAAGCTACCTTGATCCCGATCAAGCTTCAATAAGGTAATTCCTTAGTACAGTAGCTATAGGGAAATTGTGCTTGGTCTTTTTTTGAAGAGAATTGGAATCCCATGTGAATTTGACCATTAGATGTGCATCCCCCTCCCTCCAAATGCGTGGGATCAGTTTGATCCCAATTTGAGCTCAGGTGAGCTCGGATCGAATTGGGAAAGACAGACGGTGCCGATCTTTCATCACTCAGGAAGGAGGAAGATCATACGCCCGTCCATTCCCTGTGATTGGAACATATGATTGTGATTAGATCACGATAGATCCCTGCTATTTTCTCCCTTAACCTGTGGATCAAATCGTGGCCATCCGATCTTAGATCGGATGGTCCACGGGAAACCTCATCCGTCGTCAGCTGAGTTAGCATGTGGATGTGACAACTTTAATAACCAATCCCATCGCACCATGTGGAAAGTGTGCTGCATCAGCCGCCATTTGGCCCAATGGGATTAGAGATGTAATTAAGGCTAATTATTTATTTTTTTAAGCCAAAACTTCTAGAATTCATAACTAATTGTAGAAAATCCAAAAAAAATGCAAACTTTGGCTCATTTTAAAGGTATTTCAGAGTAGAATCTAGGAAAATTATTATTAATTGACTTTGAATAGTGATTTTGGCTTAATTAAGGTTTAATTGGAAATCTAATTAACTTAATTACCCCTTAATTAAGTATCAAATTAGTCTCAATTTTTCTGTGGATGTCTAGAGGGATGACCTCTACCTCTCCTATTTTTTTTGGATTTATTGGTTGCTTAATTAAGAAAATTAATTTATTAAGCCTTAATCACTCTCTTAATTTAATTAGTGATAATTAGTGAATGAAGAGTGGTTTAATTAATTATTTAAGCTTAATTACCTCTGTGGAATAGTAAGGGAACATAGGGAGTGTAATTGGGATATTTTTCCTAATTTATTTTCTAGATTTCCTTCACTTTTTGGAATAAATTAATTGATGATTAATAAGGTAATTAATTGTTTAATTAATTAATTAATTTCTAAGACAAAAATTAGATCTTAATTGAGTGTTTGAAATGAATTAGGGATTAAGGATTGAGGCCTTATACTTGATCCCTCTCACTAAATTAATTTGATCTACCTAATCAAAATGTAATCAAAGAATTCAATCAACTAATTAATAAGCTTGATTTAACTCAATCTAAAATCCACTTCACACCTAAGCAACCTTTAATTGATCTTGGGTAGCTCTTTGGTTGTTCAATAATTCAAGGTGAGAGATAATAAAATTATGGTTAGCTCAAATGTGTAAGAAAATCATAAAAGTAGTTAAGTGAGATCCCTTAAGCCTAATTAACTATTAATCATGAGCCAATTAGGCCCCTTTCATTTCTTAGAGCATTACAAATTTACTTTTCATGTGGTTGCATATCATATTGGTTTATTATTAATTAGTTAATTAAGTTAAGGTGGTATAGGTAAGGGTTAATTAATTCACTTAATTCATATCTTAACCTAATTAAAATATAAAATCAATCTAAATATTCTTCATTAAACCAAATTAATTCACACATAGAGAATTGGTTTAGGATTAGCAAACCTCTTTCATATTTCCTAAATCAAATCAAACTCAAAGTTAAAAATGTTTTTTAAAGAATTTTGGTTTATTCTAAGTAGCCTTATTTAATATGATTGTTCTTAGGAATTAATTGGGATGAATGAGATCATATGCTTATATTCTTTTATTTCTTTCCAATCATGTTAAATATTTCTTGCCATGTGAAATCATGCATTCATTTCTTTTAAAATTAATTAAATGAAATAGTTTCTTCTATGTCAAATTGCATGTGTTGACTCAAATTAAAATATGGTTATATTACTATTAAATCAAAAGCTATTTTCAAAAGCTCATAAATAAATCATAATATATGAAGTGATGTTAATTACAAATATCTATAAGTTTGTATGTGTTGATAATATAAGGTATGTAATATTAAGTTCTCTTTCCTTACCTTACATGGATTTACATGGGATTTACAAATGTATAGTTCATTTAAAAAGAACATAACATTTGTCTAAATATACTCTAATCTCCATGCTAAGACTTAGGAAGAATTTCATATCACATTTGTAAATCATAAAATCAAATCAAATATGACTTCTTGCATGACTTCTCATTCTTGTGGATCTTTTTGTACATTAACATGCATCTGAGAAAAGTGGTATATTAGTCTGGACACCTCGGGGCTGCATGGCTTTAAGTAGCCCTAAGTAGGTCTTGTACCTTACGCCCCTGGTATAGAATAATGGCGACGTACTCATTTAAAACTCTTATACATATGTACGTATGATATGACCAATGAATAAGAATCATAAATAAAATAAATCAAATAAATCAAATATAATTTTTGCATGAGTTTTTTCTATTCTTATAGTCGCTTATACATCTACATGTATCTAAGAAAAGTGGTATATTAGTCTGGATGCCCTGGGGCTGTGAGGCTTTAAGTAGCCCTAAGTAGGTCTTGTACCTTATGCCCATGGTGTAGAACAATGATGCCGTACTCACTTAAAACTTTTATACATGTGAATGTGTACTTAGCTAATGAATGAAAAATCTCTCTTTTCTATTAAAAAGACATGCATTCATAATTTAATCAAATGAAACATTTAAATTCCAAACATACTTCTTTGCTTTCATCATTTAAGTGTGCTAAGACATACATTGTATGTATAAGTATGCTTAGGATTTAATCATATGCATGATATACATGATGGAAAGAAATGAATGAATATGTGTTATATGATAGTAATTCATTCTAATTAATCTTAAGATGTCTTTCTTATTAAATAAGGTCATTTAGAGTGAACCTAAACTTATGGTTAATCAAAATATGTAATAAGCCATTCACTAAAGGGTATTGATCAACTTGCTTTAGAAGTGACTTAAGGTAGGGATGAAAGAGGGGTCTCCTCTCTTTTTTTCTCTTTATAACACTTAGTTATTTTATGTAGGTCAAATGAAATAAAATAAAATATTAAGTAAAATCTTCAAATCAATTAAATCATTTAAAGAGAAATCAATCCTTTATAAATTAAATCTTTCACACTTAGCAAAATAACAACTCTAAAGCCTAGTTAGGACATACCACACAAGCCTTGATGCACACACTTTAGACTAAGTCACAACTTCTAGCTTTATGTTAGGGCGGTGTATGGTTTTATGTAAGCCTTATTTTTAGATGTATTATTGTAGATTGGATGTTAGGGTGTATGTGCATAGTCTAGATGTTAGGCTGTTACTAGCTTAATCATATTTTCTGAAGGGGGTCATGCTTAAGGGGCCGCTGAAATAAAAATATAAATTTTTTTGCTGTGTAGGTTGCTTATACCCCTAAGCATAGCCCAAGTTAGGACAGGTGGGCTTGGTAACCCATGTGTGGGGTGTTAAGTCCAAATTATTCATATAACTGCTTGGGTTGTATGGTGTGTTCAGTTAACATTTATTTTGCAGGTGAAGCTAGATTTACTTTCTTCTTTTAATGTAAATTTGCATTAGGATTAAGATAAGTGTTATGGGGGGATTAGGATGAGCATTGGTTATAAGACCAGGCACATTCAAATCAAGGCAAAAGGAGGAAAGAAATGGAGCAAATCAAATGAAGAAAGAAGTAAAGAAGAAAGAATGAAGAATGAAGACCCCCCATATCATTTGTATTTATTCTTTCATTATGCCGGGATGTATAAGGGTAGAGGTCAGCTACCGATATTTCTTTTCGGGTTGTACGACGATACCCGATCGCATCGGCCTCTTATTCTATTATGATAGCCTTATAAAATTATTTAATATTTTGTTTAGCTTGTGCATTAGAAAGAGTATGCCTCTTCATAGTTTATTTATGATTGTTGTTGTATGGCCTAGATGCGATTAGGCTCCTAGGATAAAAATTAAATTTTTTACTCAAACTAACAACTCATAACTAAATCTCTAAAATAACTCAT
Organism: Cymbidium sinense; assembly: GCA_021442155.1. NCBI lineage: Eukaryota > Viridiplantae > Streptophyta > Magnoliopsida > Asparagales > Orchidaceae > Cymbidium > Cymbidium sinense. The sequence goes on along the minus strand of CM038220.1, from coordinate 151,822,145 downwards.
AACCTCATGTAAAAGCCTATGCATTAAATCAAGATAATAAAATATTTAGCAACCCCTTAGCTGGATGTTGTATGTTTAATATCATGCATAATCATCTTATTTCACTCTTGTTAAGAGAGGGCTTCCAACTTTGCCAGATAGAAATGGGCTTAACCTTTAAGAGCCTATGATAGAGAACACCTCTTTCTCTTTTGATTTGGCCCATAATTAACTTCTCATGCCTTTAAGCATACAAAATCCTATAACATTTGTCAAAATAAAGAGTCCTAAATTAAATAAAAATTGATAAGAATTCACATTAGATTAATTCATTATTCATACCCCTATGCTCTAGTCTCTTAGGGAGTGGGTTTAAGGACTTTGTTTCTTTTCTAAATAAATAACAACCAAACTATATTACAAAGAATACGACTTGACCACATGGTTTTAAAACATAGGAGGGGTTAGCTGGATGCCACTCCAGGCGATTATAAGTCTAGCAGTCAGGTGGTTTACCCTCTCTTGTGGAGATAAACAATATACCCACTTTTGCCTTAGATTTAGGTCGTGCTTTGGCAATCACCAAAGCTCCCTAGATTTAGGATCTGAGTTTGCCATTTCCCCCTTAGGCTACAGGCATAAATCCTCACCTCTTAGGCATCCTAACAATCTTGTGTTGTTAGAGTATAAGTCCTAGCTCTCTAATATAATTTCAACTCAAACATGTAGTTTCTCCTCAATCTCAAACATAAAAAGCCCAACCATAGGATATATTGGAATGCTCACTAGGCTTCCTAGTATCATGAGCATTCCCTACTCATCTTCTTTGATTTTGATAATAAATCTCTCCTTTGATCTATCCCATTTGATCTTCCAAATATAATCGATTTATTAATAGTCCTATCTTAGAATTCTTTGGAGACAACAATTTTCTACTTTAATCGAGAGTATTCCTAAGGAACTCACCTTCTTTAGGATGTAATTAACTATGGGGTCTTGCCATAGGGAGCTTTAGAACTTGATTTAAATAAACCCTACTTTATTCATCCATGTAAAGTAGGGAAAAAAACTAGTAGTTGAAGACCCATCATGCCTTAGGAGTCCTTATTAAGTGATTAGGTCCATCAAAGGGTAGTGACTTCTATCTTTTGAGATAGTACACTACTATTTGATATCATACCCGATCACCTCAATAAGTACATCATTAGATATGTGTGGTGTCTCCCTGACATATACACACAACACACATACAAAAAAATAAATAACACAGATTTTTTTGGTGACTCCACTGGGGATGGTTCCTCTCTCTATCTCTAGTAGACTATTGTTGTCTCCAAGAATCGATAGTAAACTTGCAATATGTGAGTTTGAGACTATCTTTCCTTCCATTGGCACTTAGCTTATTTCATTCTTAAGCAAAGTTAGCTGACATCTTTTAGGTTTTAGAACCTCACTCCGTGTAGGTCTTGAAACCTTTATTGTGTTCCCCAATAGGTAAGAGATAATAAAAATTTAGAACCTCCTCACCATTAGCTTGGTTAGGCAAAGTTCATCATAAAATTTAAGAAAATAATTTCTTTCACAAAATGACACTTTCCAAAAGCACTTCTTTTGAAAATAGCCATCTTCATTCTACATACTCAAATTTGTTGGATGAAGATTCTACTTTCGAATCATAACATGAAATTGAAGCTCCACTCAACATATTTCACATATGCTAGAGTTGAAGTTTCTCTCTTTTCAAAATCAAGAAATCACATATATGACATCAAAGCATATTATTGAAATCTATTTAACATACTTACGATTTGTTAAAAAAATTTCTCCTATTTTAGAATCTTATTTTGACATGTCATCAGAAAGAGAGCACATCAAATACATTTGATTCCCACTTAACATATCAAAGTTGTTAAGTGAGAATCACATTTTTATTTGTTGTTAAGTGAGAATCTCATTTTCATGTACATTTGATTCCCGCTTAACATATCAAAGTTGTTAAGTGAGAATCTCATTTTCATGTACGTTTGATTCCCACTTAACATATCAAAGTTGTTAAGTGAGAATCTCATTTCAAACACATTTGATTCCCACTTAACATATCAAGGTTGTTAAGTGAGAATCTCATTTTCATGTACATTTGATTCCCATTTAACACATCAAAATTGTTAGGTGAGAATCTTATTTTCATGTCATATTTAATTCCACTTAATATATCAAAGTTGTTAAATAAGGATCTTATTTCATATATTTGACTCCCACTTAACACACCAAATTTGTTAAGTGAGGGCCTCATTTTAATGTCACATTTGACCTCCACTTAACATACCAAATTTGTTAAGTGGGAGTCCCATTCTCAAAACATATATCAATCACATTTGACTTTCACTTAACATATCAAACTTGCTAAGTGAGAGTCTTATCTTCATAAAATCATATTTGATTCCTACTTAACATACCAAATTTTTTAAGTAAGGATCTCCTTTTCAAACCATATCACATTTTAACACTAAATTTGTTAAGTGGGAGTCCCATTTTAAAAATATATATCAATCACATTTTACTTTAAACATACAAATTTGTTAAGTGATAGTTTCATTTGAATACATTTGATTCCTACTAGCATTACCAAGTTTGTTAAGTAAGAATCTCCTTTTCCAAATCATGTCACATTTGGGCTTTCACTTAACATACCAAATTTGTTAAGTGAGAGTCCCATTTTCAAAGAAAAGTAAAACATAAATCAATCACATTTGACTTTCATTTAACATACCAAATTTGTTAAGTGAATGTCTCATTTTCAAACATAAATCAACACATGTGGATTCTACTTAACATATCAAATTTTTTAAGTAAGAAGCCCCCATTTTCAAATCAACACTTCACTCATCTCAAGCAAAAGGTATTTCACAAAAAAAATCTCAAACATACAATCTCATCCTCTTCTTAGCATACTAGAATTTGCTAAGTAAAGGTTCTTTCAAATCATTAATATTTTCAAATAAGATACAAAAAAATACAAATATCGCCAAGAAAATCTCTCCTCAAATTTTCGAACCCCACCCAACCTACTTAAATTGGTTGAGTATGGGTTCTAAAATCAAAAGAATCAAATGGTAAAGAGTCTCCTCCAAACACCAAAATCTCTCCAATGAACCCCACTTAACATATTTGAATTGTTAAAGTGTGGGTTCAAAACTCCAAATCATTGTCACTCTCTTGGGAACAAATATTAAATCATAGATCTAACTCAAGTTATATTTCAACACATGCAGAGGTACAATATAGATCAGTCTTTATTCACTCTTACAGTCTACATATAGCTTATATGTCACCTTTAAATTTGGGATGGATTTGGCCGATTAGCCTTCTGCTCCACATTTGGTTTTCTTTTCGAAGATTCAAAGCACATTATGTGGGGCAACCCTCTGCTGTCATTGGGATGAGGTGGGTGAAGCCTCATGCATTGACATGCCCTCTGATTCTAAGTACCCTCCATTGAAGAGGAAGGCTGTGGTGGTTCCCACTCCTCATTCTATGATAGTTTCAGTATTTGCCCATCCAACTGTCCCTACCATTGCTCCAGAGAGAGCTACTGCCTCCTCATCGGTCACCCCGAAGGAAAGGTTATATTAGCCTCTGAGATAGTCTCCTCCACTTTTGAGGTAGGTAGCTCCCACTCTACCTTGTTCACTCGTACCCACCACCGTAATAAAAATTGAAAGATTAAGTGGGAGCACGAGTGAGTAGCCAGAGAGCTTGAGGATGCATCCCATGTAGCCAAGGAGGGTCCTCCCCAAGAGATCTCTCCACTTATGACCAACAACAAGTTCCACCCCTCTCGGCCTCAGATGGAGAAGAAGATTATTGGAGGATTGCTGCTTCTCCTTCACCATTGACATACTATGAGACACCGGATAGGGAGCACAGGAGGCCCTATGTTGGACTTAGGATTGTCCCTCATGTTGGAGCATGAACTCTGAGTCCGATTTTTATTTGATCGATCATTGATCCATAAAAGTGTGAGGGGTCAGATCCATAGAGAGAGGGCCATGAAGGCTCGAGCATCTACTCAGGAAGGTAGGAGAGCGATGGAGGTATGCCAGATAGTCGACAGTCTCCACTTTGATGGATTTTTTTGATCGTCCCCTCATTAGGGCCAAACATTTAGATAGGATTGTTATTACTGATGCTACCCACCGCAAGCAAAGATCTCCCATTGAGGAACATTTGATGTTACCTTCACACCACTCCCCTCATCATCCACCATCACCCGTACAGCTCACAACATCCACCACTCCTGCCAAGACACAGAATCACCCATCCGGGGAGAGACCAGCCCCTTTGGTGATCTGATGACAACCAAAGGATCCCACTCCATCTACTCCATCGATTGGGGTGAGGATGAGTTCCCATACTCGACCTTCTACTTCAATCTTGGTGAAGAAGGAGTGGCGACCTCGTAGCATCGTGGTTGCACCACCACCACCACCACCACCACCATCAAAACTAGTGACAGTGGTAGTTGTAGAGGGGGAAGGGGACAATCTTATAGTTCCCATGGCAGTGGATCTCCCCAGGGACACCACTCTACTGATGAGAAATCATGAGTATATCTTCTCTAGTGAGCATGACCCTCCTAGAGCTAGCACTCTGGTAGCGGTGTTAGATGTATTTATCGGTGACCACTCCCTCCCGTTAAAAGTGTTTATCTTTGGAACATTTAGATTGTTCTTTGGATGAGATTGTAGTAGCTTACTTTGTTGAGTAGAAGGAACTCTTAGGCAGTGATCGTATAAACTCAGAGGATGAGAGGGTAGCATTTGATCTTGATGAGGATGGCCTTCTTGAGGATTCAGCCGAAGTCCACTTGGTCGATACTAGGAGGTCCCTCCATAGAGATCAGCAGAGCTAGGAAGGTAATGTAGTTGAAGAGGATGATGCCATCCATTCAACTCAACAATCCTCACCAACTTAGGTAGAAGGATGATCATATTGATAAAATGGGAAAGAAGGTTGAAGAGTTGATGGCGGTGGTATTAGTATTAAAATTCACCGGTGTCATATCCTTCTCCGTGCAGTAAAATATAGTAGGCACACTTAAAATCATCCTAGATGCATTCTTGTCGAAAGGGGTGGTTGCATAGGAAGGTGGTGGATATAACCATGCATAAAAAGATATTAAACACATGGTGGAGCGGCAGTGAGGGATGCGTTTGGCAGAGGTGGCTCATTAGTTCAAAGGGTAGACCTAGAGGAATTTGATGGTGTCCAATATCCTAAGGGCTTTGTGCCTCCATCCTTCAAAATTTTGATGGCAAGTGGGAACCTCCGGATACAACATTTTAAGGGGATGTTGCAATCTGTGGCGTGATGCTCTCTTATTTTGACCTCTTAGTTAGTAGCTTAACAAGCATCACATTTGGTTAGTATGTTAAACTATCCAATGGTTCATGAAGACATTTTTGAGTTGCGACTCTTTATTAAGAGATTTGGAGCTCAAAAAGGTAACTGGGTGATCTCGTTGTAGCTCAACAACACCTCGATGAGTCCCTTATTGATTACATTCTTAGATGGTGCAATTTAAGTATGAAATATGAACCATAGCTATATGAACAACATGCCATTGAAATTCTACTCAAGAATATCCATGGCCATGGCCTTCATGCTTAAAAGGGTTTACCATTAAGACATTTGAGAAATTAATCAACAAGGCGCTAGTTACAAGGGGAGGTCAAATAGTTACCTTTCCAAGATCATTGGAGCCTGACCACGAGGCATTTGAGAAAAAAAACTAGGGTAGTCACAGTTGACAAGGGAAGCGATATGGTGTAGTGATAAGCTTGAGCTTAGTAGTCTCCTCTACCACCACCTCTATACCACACTCTTGCCATAGTGGCCACCATCGCTGCCACCTCATCAGCAGTAGTATTTCTATCCACCACCAGGTAACTACTACTTACCTACTCTTATTGAAAAATTAAATAAACCTTATTCATTCAAGAGAGAGGTAGTTAGGAAGATCTTTAAGAACCTCTTAAAGAAGCCTGATTTCCAGTTACCAAAGCCTAAGAGGCCGAAGGATGAGGGTAAGAGTCATGATCCAAACTATTGTCCCTACCACCATATGCTAGGTCATGTCTTGGAAGATTGCTTTACCTTTAAGGACTGGCTTGAGCATAGCTACAAGTCAGATGCTATTGTCATCTCTAAGGAATACCTACTAGAATAACCCTCTAGTTCTGTTAGGGTAATCCTTGGGGATACATGATCTTCTTAAGATAGAGGAAGGTTGGGATATTTTCTCAGAACCTCCAAGAAAATTATTTCTAAGATCGAAAGTTACCTTGTAGGTGCAAAAGTAGCTCAATCTTTAAGGAAGGTTTGCAAGTTGCTATGGATAACTTGAGGGAGGTAGCCCAAGCAGTGGTGAAAACCTCCACTTGCAGATAGCATAGTAGCACAACCACCGACCAATTCTAGCACTCCTTCCATATGGTTGCACTAGTTCCTTCATTTGGCTCTTCTTCTTGTAGTGTATTGTATCGGTGGAGGTGGGTCATTAAATCCCTCACTCCTTACTTTGCTTAATTTTACTTTGTACCTTCATCCAAATCTAAGAAATCAATGAAGAAGAAGACTGATTTTGCTTACATCTTCTCTACTTTTGATGATCTTGATGATTTTATTTCTATATAAAGCTCTCCAAGTACTACTAATTATAACAATTTTGATCCACTCCTATATGATTTAGAAATGGATTACACATTCCCAAATCAGTTGGGTTTACCTATTGAGATTGATTTGGAGTCATCTGACTCCGATGATCCTATAGGAGAAGCTGTAGGTGAACCTGATGAGCAAGTAGAACTTTCTATTAAACCATCTCATGAAGTCACTGAAGTCAACCTTCATAGTGAGAAAGTTCTACTTCCTAGGGTAGCTCTTCAGGATAAGGGTAAACTAGTCATTGGTTCTATCGATCAAGAAGCCCCTCCACAGGATGCTCCACCTATGAATATGCTTATGGAGGACCAGCCTAGAGTTACTACGATGTCCTCACTCACCTAAGAAAGTTGCTAGCTAAACTAAGCATATATGATGCCCTTGTCTTATCCAAAGAGATGAAGGAGTCATTGATCAAAGCTCTTCTTGATCTAGAAATATGCTTAGCTCAACTAACTGCTATTGGAGAGGAGGCATGTTATTCAAGAGAAGCCCGTGGAGTTAAATTCACTGATGAAGACCTTCTTTTGGGGAAAATAGAGCACAATCATCCCCTCTAATGGGCAGATTCAGACTCTCTAGAGTGTTAGTTAATCTAGGTGCATCAGTGAACACTATGAGTCTAAAGACCCACTTGAGGATTGACATCTCTGAACTTCGAGGAGATTGGATGATGTTGAGAGGATTCAACGAGCAAGGCAAGAGGGCTTTAGGCTCCATAGTGTTACCACTAGAGATAGATGATTGGAAGATAGAAGTCAAGTTCTACATAATTGATTCAGATACATCTTTCATTGCTTTGCTTGATAGGCCTTGGATACATGGAAATACAAGGTTCCATCCTCTTTGCATCAGTGCATTAAATTTTGAAGAGGTGGGATTGAGTACCGTGTCAAAGGAGACTTGAAGCCATTTTCACTTAGAGGTTGAGATATGAAGATGCAACCTACTATCTCCTCCAAAAAAAGTCTATTCTCCCAAATTGGGAAAATTTCAAAAAAAAGAAGAAAAGAAAAAATGAAAAGAAGAAAAGAAAGAAAAAAGAAAAAGGAAAAGAAGATAAAAGTATAAGTGAGAAAGAATCAAACACTGGGGAAGAAGTAGAGCCAGATATTGGATTCTACTCACAGTTCATTCCTCCATATGAATAGATGGGAATGATGACTTGACCCCCATTAGATAGAGGTAGAGGCATATCTTGAGGTAGTTCTAGAGGTGGAAGACCTCCCTGCTAGTGGCCAATCGGTAGGAGCTATGTTCCAGCTCACAAGAGTACCCCTGCTATCCACATAGACTTAGACTCTAGTTCGGAGGATGAGTCTCATGTGATTAGCATGCCGGCCAACCCCTCTTAGTGGGCCCCTTTAAAGGTGACATTCAAGCCAGATAGTGATGAAGATCAGACCTTCAAGCAAAACATGAATGTATTTGAATCACTATTATGTAGAATAGTCTGACAATAGTTGGGAACCTTAGCTCTAACCTCACTTTCTTCCCAAAAAGTTGAAGGTTTAGTAGTTAAGGAGGCCCCAAGTCATCCATAAATGTCAAGCCAAAGAGATTTTTGTTAAAGCATCCTCAAGTCAAGAAGTTGATGTAGAACTTGAGGATGATTCATATAAAGATTTAATACAATTGCCTTTGATTGGTATTCTTCTTCTTAGCAAAGAAGGGATTAATCACACATACTTGGTCTAAACACATGTTAGATTACTTTGAAAGACTATGGGACAACCAAAGCAGACATTTTCAATCAAGACTAGGACTAGGATTTAGCATAGTGGGTCCAGTCGATGATAACAACCATTGTCTAGTCATCACCACTCATTTGGGGTCTAATAGGTTCTTCTCAAATCATGCTAACTCTTATGAGGAGGTATGTTTAGAAACTTCAGATGACTCGAATGAGCTTGAAGTCAAAGAGGCATCACTAGTATTCAAGAAGAGATCATATCAACTATTAATGAACTTAAAGAGATCAACATGGGAACAAAAGAAGATCCACGCCCGACGTACATTAGTTCCTTGTTGAATGAAGAAGAAATAAATGACTTAGTTAGGCTATTAGCTGAGTTTAAGGATTTCTTTACATGGAGCTATGAAGAAATGCCCGATTTATCTCCTAACATAGTAGCCCACAAACTAGAAATAGATCCTAATGCTAACCATATCAAGGAGACTCCTAGATGCATGCGATTAGAAATTAAGTAGTAGGTCATTTTGAAATTAAGAAATTGATCAATGTTGGCTTTATCTGGGAAGAAAAATATCTCACCTGGTTAGCCAGTGTCATTCCAGTTAAGAAAAAAAATGATCAAATTCACATATGCATCGATTTTAGGGATCTGAATAAGGTATGTCCTAAAGATGAATTTCCACTTCCTATATCAGAATTGATGGTGGACATTGCCTCATCTTATGCAGTATTCTCTTTCATGGATGACTCATCTGGCTACAACCAAATCAAGTTGGCCCATGAGGATGAAAGAAACACTACTTTTTGAACCCCGATCGAAATCTATTATTTTAAGGTGATGCCACCTTAAAAATGCTAAGGGCCATGACTCGATCTTCAATGAACTCCTTCATCAAGTTGAATGCTATGTTGATATCTAGTCAGTAAAAAAAGAAGATCATCTCTTTGGCTTGAGAGTAGTTTTCGAATAGTTAAGATAATTTTAACCTCAAAATGAATCCCCTGAAGTATGCATTCAAAATTGCTTCAGGGAAATTCCTTGGGTTTGTTGACCGACACCGGGGAATAGAGATTGACCCAGAGAAGATCAAGGTTATCTTAGAAATGCCACCCCCTAAAAGTCTAACTCAACTCAGATCATTTTAAGAGAGATTGACATATCTAAGATGCTTCATATCCAACTTATCAGGAATATGGTAGCCACTCTCAGCACTTGTCAAAAAGGATGCCAAGTTCAAGTGGGATGACAAGTGCTAACGTGCCTTTGAAGCCATCAAGCACTATCTGATGACACCACCAGTTCTAGCAGCCATTATCCCAGTTAAACCATTGATCCTCTACACCGCTACATTAGATGACTCCTTAGTGCTTTTTGGCCCAAGTCAATGATTAAGAAAAAGAAAATGCTCTCTACTATCTCAGTTATCGTCTAATCCTTGCTGAGGAAAACCACCCACCTATTGAAAAGTATTGCCTACCTTTAATCTTTGCATCCCAAAAGCTACGACATTACATGCTTTCTCACACTGTGAATTTGGTTTCTAGAATCAATCCACTACAATTTCTCATTACACGGACAACATTATCCAGATGGTTGGCATGATGTCCATGATTTTTTTATAGTTTAACATCATATTCGTACCCCTCCATGTGGTGAAAAGACAGGCACTAGTAGATTTCTTAGCAGCACATCTGCTTCCTGCTGATTCCCTGCTTAGTGATGGCCTCCCCGATGAACAAATCATGAACTTAGGGGACACTAGCATTCGTCATTGGGAGATGTATTTTGATGGTGTGGCTTCCTCTCAAAAAGGAGAAGAACCATAATATACTCTTCAAGGAAGGGGGTAGAATAATCCTAACTAACCGCATGTGATGAGATTCTTATATCATCCAATCCATGCACTAAAATGAAGCCAATATGAGGCTCGACATCGTTTGGAGTTAGTTATTACACTATGCATCCAAGGCATCAACATCTTCAGGGATTCTCAGCTCATCATCAACCAAAATCACTAGGTTTTACAAAGTTCTAAAGCCTATGCTCCATCATTACCATAAGTATACCATGGAGTTGTTGGCTCAAATCCCAGAGGCCACTTTCTACAAGATTCCTCAAGGAGATAATGCTGTAGCAAATGCTTTGGTCAAGCGCCAAGGAGTTGACATGCCTAGAAGATGAGTCCATTCCAATAAGGGTCCAAAATAGACAAGTCTTGTCCCTTATTGACATTGAACTCATCAAAAGACTCTCTCTTGAAGGAGAGGTTGCTATTGCCGAAAGGATGTCAAGTCAGATTTGAGGAAACCATTCATGGATTACCTAAACACAAAAACTACCTCAAGAGAAGTCATTAGCCCATCAGGTGAAGCAAAGAGCTCTCTCCCATGCTCTCGTGGATGGCACCCTATACAGATAATCTTTCGATCATATGTGGTTATGTTATTTAGCCAAACACAAAGCATGTAAGATCATGACCGAGGTACATTTAGGTTTATGCAAAACTCACCAATCTAGTCTGAAGATGAAAGACAATATTAATATACTAGGATACTACTGGCCTTTGATGATTACATACTGCATGGATGTAGCTAGGAGGTGACACCAATGTTAGGTGCAAGGTGTGGTCCCGCATCAACCACCCAAAATTTTACATCCAACATTGGCCTCGTGGCCATTTGAGTGTTGGGGGCACTGACATAGTGGGCCTGATTGATCCTTGTTCTTCCAAGGGTCATCAGATCATTCTAGCTATCACCGATTACTTTTCTAAGTGGGTGGAGACAATTCCACTTAGAGAAGTCACATCTCAGCATGTGCTCCAATTTTTCAGGAATCATATTGCATATAGATTCGGGGTGCCTCGATGAATTATATTCGATAATGGTACTGCATTCAAGAGCACCAAGATCAATAGCTTTGCCTGGAGACACGACATAGATTAAAGATATTCTACCATCTACTATCCACGAGAAAATGGTCTAGCAGAAGCATTCAATAAAACTCTCATCCAAATATTGAAGAAGACACTCGACTACAACAAGTGATAGTGGCATGAGTAGTTGGTTGAAGCCTTGTGGGCCTACTGCACTACATACATAACTCCAACTCAATCTATGATATTTTCCTTAGTCTATGGGTCAGATGCCGTTCTACCATTAGAAGTCTAACTCCCACCACGGATAGTGAAGAAAAATTACTAGAAAAACCAAGTCAATTGGAAGAGCTTGAAGCTTTGGAGGAGAGACGCCTTTGGGCATGCCAGAACCTCGAGTTGTATAAAGCCAAAATGATTCAAGCTCACAACAAGTTGGTCCGTTCTAGATCTTTTCAAGTAGGAGAGCTTGTTTTTATTTTAAGGAGAGCAATTATTGCCCGTCAAAAGATGGGAGGCAAGTTTGAACCCACTTGGGAAGGCCCTTTTGCCATTGAGAAGGCCTACCAAGGAGGATCTTATTAGGTTGTAAATATGTAAGGGAGAGCCTTATGCTTCCAATCAATGGGCTCTACCTAAAGAAATATTATTCATAAAATCTTGTTTAAAAATAATCATCAATAAAGCTTTTTTTTCATATCAAATTTCATCTCTTATGTGTTAGAAATATCTTTCACTTGCGAATCTACCACGACATGTTTAGGGTAGGTGTAAGAGAACCCAAGAGGCATCCTATCCCTCCACAACATAAATATAAACTACAAACGATCCTCCAGTGCTACTAGGTTAGGTGTAAGAGAACCCAAGAGGCATTCTATTTTGACTTGTACAACTAAGTTAGGTGTAAGAGAACCCAAGCGACATCCTTTCTTGGTGGAGTCATAATAGCCCCTATGGTACCATTTCATCCTTTCTTCTATGTGTTTAGTGTAGGTGTAAGAGAACCCAAGTGGCATCCTATTCCTTCTTTCACAACACAAATGAACACATCTTTTGTCTTAAGCTATTTTGATGTGGGAACAAGCCCCGTGGCTCTCACTTATTAGATGCTCTAGGTCGGGCCGATACGCTACCTCGTTAGTGTGTCATCCCAATGGTCATTTGTTCAGGATGATGTAAATCCCCACGCTTTCTTCCTAACTTGACCATTGGAAACCAACGAGTGCCTTGTCAGTTTGGTAGGCCTTAATGTGCAGCCGATAAGCTACCCCATGTTGACTTCATTTAAGAAGATGTAAGCCTACACGCTTTCTTCTTGAACTTTCCATCATGCTATGGTGAATTTTTACCCTTATACAACTCAGATTATAAATGAATAACTACAATTTAGAAGGAATTTATATTATGGGGTCTTCATTTTTCATTTCTTCATTCATTATTTCTTCAATTTTGATTTGGTTCTTTCCTTCCTTCCTTTTGACTAGGTTGGAATGTGGTTGCTCTAAAGGCTTCACATGGTACATAAGACATTGTCTTATGACCAATGTTCACCTCCACTTCCCCATAACATTCATTCCAAATCCTAATTGCAAAAATTACATGAAAATGGGAAAAAAGTAAATCTAACTAAAACCTGCAAAATAGAGATTAGCTAAACACACCACACATCCCAAGCATGTATATGAGTAAATTGGACTTAGCACTCCACATATGAATAACCAAGTCCACCTATTTTATTTTTGGATTATGCTTAGGTATAAACAAGCATACAATAAAATCATTTATATTTTTATTACGTTCTCTTAAGCATAATCCCTCGCAGAAGATAATGATTAGACTAAGATCATCCTATCATCCGCCTATGCACATACACCCTAACATCTAAAAATATTACATCATAAAATAAAAAGCATCAAACCATGCATCTAACATAGGACTAGGAATGGTGACTTAGCCTAATGTGTGTGCCATTTAAGGCTTGTGTGGTATGTCTTAGCTAGTCTTTAAAGTTTGAGTTTTTTAAGTGTGAAAGGATTCAACTTAGAGAGTGATTTAATTTTAAATATTTTAGTTGATTTAGTTTGAATGAACCTACATTTAATTACTAAGTGTTGTACAGAGAAGAAAAGAGAAGAGAACTTCTCTTCCATCCCTAACTTAAGTAATTTCTACGGTTGATTCATTAATAATTTTCCTTTAGTGAATGTTTTATTATGTGTTTTAATTAACTCTAAGTTTAGATTTACTCTAAATAAACCTATTCAATAAGAAAGACATCTTAGGATTAATTGAGGTGAATTTTCTATCACATAACACACAACTATTTATTTCTTTTCTATATGTATACCATGCATTTGAATGGTCCTAAGTACATTTATACATGTAATGCAAATACTTTAGCATATTTTGATGATGAATGCTAAGGAATGTTGTTTAAGAAAATTTTGGATATTTCATGAATTCATGATTTCATTTAAGTAGAAAAGAGGGACTCTTTATCCATTAATCAAATGCACATTTACATGTATGAAAGACATTAGTGAGTATGACACCATTATTTTTTACACTAGAGGTGTAAGGTATAAGACCTACTTGGGGTTACTTAAAGCCTCACAACCTGGGATGTCAGTCTAATATACCACTTTTCTTAAATACATGTGCATGTACAAAAGCAAATGAATGGATGAAGAATCATGAAAAAGATTTTTGTTTGATTTGGTTATGCAATTTACATGTATAAATGTGAAGGCCCTTCTTAAGTCATAACATGGAAAGGCATAGGATTAGATTTGAGCAAGTGTCATGTTCTTTTCAAATGAACTATACACTTTTCAAATTCTATACAAACCCATGCTAAAAGAAGAGAAGGAAAACCACATAAAACACATTTTATACTATAGTCACATACAAGCTTAAATGTATTTATAAGTAGCATACCTTCCTTTGTAATTTTTGATTTGTAGGTTTTGAAAATAATTTTTGATTTAGTCGTGATAATAGCCACTCATATTCTTGACTTTAGCCAAAGCATGCAATTTGATATAAAGGAAACATTTCATTTATTTGATTTTTTAAAAGATATGAATGCATGAGTTCACATGATAAACAACATTTAACATACTTGGAAAGAGATAAAGTGATGTAAGCATGTGATTTCATTCATCTAATTAATTCTAAAGAAATCTTATAAGATTAGATTATTCAAAGTGAATCAAAATTGCTTAAAGAGACTTTTATTTTTTTTTTTAATTTGATTTAGGAAAAGTGAGAAGAGTTTGCTGGTCCTAACCCATTTTCCCCATGTGTGAATTAATTTAGTTTAATTTTAGAACCATTAGATTGATTTTATATTTTGCTTAGGTTAATGTGTAAATTAAATCCATTAATTACCCATTACCTACACCACTTTAACATAATTAACCAACAATTATGAGCCAACATATGGTATGCAACCACATGAAATTTAAATTAGCAATGCACCTTAAGAAAGAAAGGGGTCTAATGCAATTGGCTCACAATTATTGATTAATTAAGCTAAAGGGTTTAGTTAAGTATTTTCATAACCCTCCCACACATGTGGATATGATTTCCTTAAAAGCCACTTAGGTTATTGAACACTAAGTATCTACCCAAGAATTAAGATTATTGAGTTCTGGAATGAGCTGATTTTGAATTTTGTTTAATTGAATTTATTAATGAAGTGATTAAGCCTTTAATTATAAGTTGATTAAATGTTTTCCAAATGGAGTTAACATAAGGAGAATACTATTTAATAGCTTAATTAATCACTTCATTAGTTAAGGGAGTGATTAGAAATGAATCAGGAAATTACCCTAATTAAACCAGTAATAAATTCCAAGAAAATTAGGGGAGACAGAAGTCATCCCACTAAACATACCTGATTAGTTTGAAATTAATTAATGAAGTAATTAGGGAGTAATTAACATAATTACATTCCCAATAAAACCCAAATTTAGTGAAACATACTATTTAAAATCAATCAAATTAATTTTATATTATTCCCCTTTGAATTATCTTTAAAATGAACTTGAGTTTGTATTTTTTAGATTTTTCTACATTTAGTTATGAATTTATCAAATTTTTTGTGATTATTAGGTAATTAGGAAGCCTAATTAATTAAGTAATCTCGCCGGGCCACCGACATGGCACGCTAATGCGATGTGATTGTTATTTAAGTTATCAAATTGATTGCCGACGCGTGCTACTTGCGCTTAGGCCGTCTGATCAAAGATCAACCCAGGATTAAACTTGTGGTTTCAAAGGGATTAATCAATGGATCTAGTGTGTTTTAATCAGGACCATCCATCCAAAACACACAGGATGGACGATCCATGATTCATCCCTGCCCTCGCCTGCGGGAGATGGAGACCGTCCATCCTCCATGGCTTGATCCGAGCTCACTAGCTCGGATTGGGCTGAGATTCAACCCACACCATCAAGAAGCATAGAGAAGAAGATCCAATGGTGGAATTTCAATGGGATTACTATTCCCTTCACAAAGGACCAAAGATTTTTCAACCTAAGCTCGATTTTGATTCAAACCTCATTGGAGGCTATCACCAGCGCTTCCAACTATGGTGGTAGCTTCATTTAGTGGAGATGAAGCTCTGTTGAAGGTTTCAAGCTTTGAGATGAAGTGGATCTTGCAATTGACGAAGGCTTACTTCAATGGCTTGTGGATTTGGTCTAAGTGAGGCTTCTCGTGGCTTGGATGCTTGAGATTTTCTTTGGATGAACTCGACTTAGTCCCTTGATGGTGCTTGCAAGAGAAATTATAGTTTGATTGAGAATTGAGCAAAGTAGAAATCTCCCTCACCTCCCTATTTTGGCTTTAAAGAAAACTGAGAAGGGGAAATTGGAATGAGCTTAGGAATGCTTAGGGAAGCTTGTGGATGCTTACCTTTGATCCTCTGAGGTCAATCAAATGCAAGAGAAGTGAATTGAGTTGGAATGAGGGGTATTATATCTCCTCCAACTTGAATGGCAAGAGCCTTCTTGCCATTTTGATCAAATTGCCTTGATTGAATGGGTTATTTTGGTTGTTATGAGCTCCATGTGGTTCAATTTTGGCAGAGGAGTGAGAGTGAGGAGGTGCACATGTGTTAAAATGGGTGTGGGAGGTGATCCATGTAGAGAATTTTGAGTGGAGGGGTTGATTTTGGCCTTAGGTTAGGTTTGGCTGACTCAAACCCATTGGGTCATGTGCACCACCCTCTTTGGTGTCCAAATGGTCCACTAGGAGGATGCCAAGTGGTCTTGAGTTGGAATATGATCAAATTCCAAGTGAATTTGATCATAGGTTACCCTTTGACCTAGGGGTAAAATGGTTATTTGTCTTTGATTTTGATTTGGGCATTTTTGGAATGATTGAAAAATGGGTGATGCCAATTTTCAATGAATTTAGTGTTGATTTGATATGATTTGGGTCAAGTTGACCCATTTAGGTCAAAATGGGTCAACTTAGGTCAAGTTAACCAATTGGTTAAATTGGGTCAAACCATGGGTTAGGTCAAGTTCAAATGATCATTTGTAGCCTATGGGTGTCATTGGTTTGGTTCAATTTGATTTATATTTGGTTTTGGTTCATTTGAGTTCACTTTTGTCAAATGGGTCAAGTTGACCAAATAATTAGGTTAGGTCATGGGTTGGTTTAGGCTTGGTTGATCATTTAAAATATATTGCAAGCTTTGGTTTCAATTAATTTTGGTTTAGTTTGATTTTATGTTGATTTGACCTTTTAGGTCAAGTTGGGTTCATGGTCATTTGGGGTAGGTTGGATCTAGTTGGACAATTGAGGCTTTGGTCAAGTTCAACAAGTGATTTAGAAATAATTTGACCCATTAGTTGCAATTAATTTGGTTTAGATCAAGATTTGACATTTTGACTTTTTAGGTCAACTTGGGTCAAGTGGCCAATTAGGCTAGGTTTGGCTTAAATGATGGCTTAATCATGTTCAATCATTGATTCTGGATTGGTATAGATCAATGGTTTCAATCAATTTAGCCTATGATGGATTTTGGCTAGTTTAGGTTTCATTTGGGTTAAGTGTTGACTTGGTCAAAGGCTAAGTTTGACTTGGTTTGACCCAACTTGGGTGATTGATCATCTTAGGGTGATTGTTGCTCACAATGTGAGGCTTAGATGGACTTAGTTCAATCCAATTTGGGTTGGATTAGAATTTGGCTCAAAAGGGTGCTTTAGGTAACTTTGGGTCAAGTGAGCCTAAATGGGTCAATTGACTTGATCAAGGCTTGATTCAAGTTTGGTTGAACTCACATATGGACTTATGATTGAAATATAAATCCAATTGCAAGTGATTTGGAGTCAAATGGGTTTTGATCCATTTGATAACTTCAAGTTCAAAGGTTGAACATGAGTTTGACTTGGGTCAATTTGATTTTGGTTTGACGATTGAAGTTTGTGTTTATATTTGGGTTTATGATTGAAGGATTGATTATTTGGAGAGAAAATCCAAAGGTTTGAATTGATTTGAGGATGATTTGGTTAAGTTCAAGAATTTGACTTGAAAGGGTATAGGTTGGATTTAAGTTGGATTTGGACTATAGTTTTGAATTTGGTTTGGTTATTTGAATTTATATTTCATTTATATTTGTGAATATAAATGAAGATATAAATGGATTGTGAGAAAATCGTTTGAGTTTGAATTGATTTAGATTTGATTTGAGCTAAGTCCATAAGATGAAATCAAAGTGACATATGAAAGATTTTTGGATTTGGAATTCAGTTTTGAATTTAGTTTTGGTCATTTGAATTTATATTTCATTTATATTTGTCAATATAAATGAGAATATAAATGGTTGTGAGAAAATCTTATGAGTTGAATTGATTTGGATATGATGGAATTGATTTGAATGATTCAGGAAAAATCATTTAAGTTTGAATTTGATTTGAATTTTGATTTGGAATTGATTTTGAGTTTGAAGTTGATTTAAATTTAAACTTGGTTTGGATTTGAATTTGAAGTTTGACTTGAAAGAAGGAAGTAAGGATTTGGTTCAAGCTAAAGGATATGAAAGTTTTCCTAATACCCCTAAGGCATAACCCATTCCTATGGCTAACTCTTCTAAGTTTCTAGGGTTAGGTTAAGTGTTCACCTAATCACTAGAAGTGTCTTAAGACTAAGGAACTCTTAATGTCTAGAGGAGTCTTATGTCTAAGATGGAGAAGTTGAAAGTTCACTCCAAAAGTGAGGTCAACAAAGGGCACCCAATAGGTATGGTGTGACTAATAAGGTACACCGCACATATTGGTGTTGACCGAGATGATCAACAATGCCGAACGATCACAAGCACTAACAGAAACAATCTACTCCCAAACCAAAGGCATAGAAGAAATCAAGAGCTTAATGCAATGTGACTCTACTCATGTCAAAGATATAAGAAAGTGAAGGAGGTATCCTATGGGATTGAGTATGTGAGCCTTCCATTAGGAAAAGGTTCAAGTCATCCACTGAGGGATGAAAGGTTTTGATTTCATTTGTCTCGCTGGGAAAGAAATTTGATTTTCTTTGTTGATTTATGACTCGATGTTCCATTGGGGATGAAAAATTGAACTCTCCACTAGGGAGGGGTGGGGAAGTTCAAGTCATTCACAGGGGAAAATAGGTTGTGAAATCTGCCAAGGGATTAGATTTTGGGATCCGTTGGGGAACCAAAAAGACTTGCATCTCATTGGGGAGAAGCTGATTAATTTGATTTGTTTGATTGGTTTGACTCCACTAGGGAGGAATGTTGATTTTGTTTCAGGTTTTAAATTTTAAATTTTGAGATGGACCCTATTGGTTTGTGATTGATAGTACTGAGTAGGGGCCATGTCAGTCTTGATCTAACTCAAATTTACCAATCCAAAGGGGTAGTCTACCAACCACATAGTAAGACTATCCAACCAAAGGGGTTGCCTTTCAATTTGTAACATTTAATTCTGGGAAGGAAACACGGGGACTCACATCTTTTTGAACAAAGGATCGTTGGGGTGACCCATTAGAAAGGTAACATGTCGACCTGACCTAAGGTTGACTACTGAGTGAATGCCGATGAGGGACTTAAATTAGCTCAAAGATAGTCAAAGTTAATTTTATTTTTAATTATATTTGATGAATCCCTTCAGTTTGCGATGGACTATATTGAGTAGGGGCCGTGTTGGCCTTGACCTAACTTCAGATTTATCGATCCAGAGGGAGTAGTTTCCCGGCCGAGGGAAGAACTATCCAAGCAAAGGGGTGCCTTCTTTGCGCGGGGAAGAAAGAGTGGACTCACATCTTTCTGAATAATACCACAACATTAGCGAGGTAACATGTCAACCCGACCTAGGGCTGCTCACCGATTTATGATAGTCATGCTAGAAAGAATGCGTAGTAGACTTATAGATTCTAAAGCGAAATGACCATTGGGGTAACCTATTTGTGGTAAATAGATTGAACTGAACCTAAGGGCGACTACTGAGAGAGTGCTGACCCGGGGATTTATCTCTACTCAAGAGTAGTCAGGAAATTCCTATAAGGAGTTTTGCTGACACGCCCTAAAGCTAGGATGCTTGCTTGGGAAAGGGGTCACTGGGGGTTTGAATTCTTAATCCATAAGCAAACTAATTTATTTGTTTGTTTATCATGGACCCTGTTGGTTTGCAAGGGATCATATTGAGAAGGAGCTTATATTAGCCTAGACCATTTTTCTGTAACTGGGGGAGAATTTGCATCCGAATAGATTCTCCAACCAGGGGTGGCTACTAGAAAGGACCTAATCCAAGAGTAACAAAATGTTGCTAAGGACGTGATCCAAATAGAATGTCCTCAGGAGAAGGGGCCACTAAGGGCTTTATCCAAAACCCTGAAGAGGATAATATCTATAGGTATTCAATGTCCAACTCAAGGAGAAAGCTCAGGGACTCATATATGCCAAGAGTGGTGTACTCACCAGGTGAGTCACTGTCAACATAGAGAATATCAACCAACCTAAAGTTCCCATCAATTTGTAATAATCAGCCTAGGAAGAAAGCATTGGGGATTCACATCCTCTTATAGCGAACCCATTGTCGATAGTCTGTCCCTGACGTGCTACCGACCTAGGGTGACCGAAAGTGAATACCACTAGGGGACTTAAATCAGGTCAAAGATAGTCAAGAGGAAAGGTGCCTATGGGGGGACTTATCCTAAACCTCAAATATACTTGACCTAGTTAGTGCATGATGGTTAGTTCAAGAAGAAAGCTTGTAGGCTTACATCCTCTTAAATATAGTCAACATGAGGTAGCTTACTGGATGTGCAATGAGGTCTACCAAATTAACAAGGCACTTGTTGATTTGCAGTGGTCAAGTTAGAAAGAAAGTGCGGGGACTCACATCCGCCGGACAAGTGACCATTGGGGTGACAGGCTAGCAAGGTAGCACATCAACCTGATTTAGAGCAGCTAATGAGTGAGTGCCATAGGGGGCTTGCTCCCACATCAAAATAGCTTGAGATAAAAGATATGTGTTTATTTTTGTTCGTGTTTGTGTTAAAAGGAAAAGGATGCTTGGGTTCTCTTACACCTAACTTAGTTGTGCTAGTAAAATAGGATGCCTCTTAGGTTCTCTTACACCTATTCTAGTAGCGCTTAGGGAATTATGTTTGATTTATATTTGTGTTTGTGAAAGAAGGATAGGATGCCTCTTGGATGTCATGGAGGATACAAACAAGCAAACAATGTTTCGAAAGAAGAGAATATTTTGATGAATTGGAATAAAATTTTTGATGATAGAATTGTTATTTTCAAACATGATTTTATGGATAATATTTCTTCAAATAGAGCCCATTAATTAGAAGCATTGGGTGTTCCCCTTTATAATCAATATGCTGATAAGATCCTCATTGGTAGGCCTTCTCTATGGCAAAATGGCCTTTCTAAGTGGGTTCAAACTTGCTTCCCCTCTTTCGACGGGCAACAATCGGTCTCCTTAGAACTAGAATAAGTTCTCCTACTTGAAAAGCTCTAGGGCAGACCAGCTTATTGTGAGCTTGAATCATCTTGGCTTTGTAACTCGAGGTTCTGCGCCAGAGGCATCTCCTCCAAACCTTTGAGCTCTTCTAACCACAACTTGGCATTCTACTCTATAGTGATTTTACTACCCAATGCTATCCTTAGTGATGAGAGTTGAACTTCTAATGGTAGAATGGCTTCAACCCATACACTAGAGAGAACGGGGTATATTGAGTTGGAGTTTTGTATGTGGTGTGGTATGCCCACAATGCTTAAACTAACTGGTCATGCCAATGCCGTTTGTTATTGTCTAGAGTCTTCTTTAGTATATGGATGAGAGTTTTATTGAATGCTTCTGCTAGGCCATTCGCCCTAGGGTAGTAGATGGTGGAGTATCTACAATCTATACCGTGTCTTTTAGCGAAGCTATTGATCTTGGTACTTTTGAATGCAGTACCATTATTAGATATAATTCATTGAGGCACCCTGAATCTATATATGATATGGTTTCTAAAAAACTAGACAAAAGCTGAGCTGTGCCTCTCTGAGTGGAATTGCCTCCACCCACTTGGAAAAGTAGTCGGTAGCTAAGATGAACCGATGACCCTTGGAAGAAGGAGGATCAATCAGATCCATAATGTCAATATCCCAAAACTCAAATGGCCATGAGGCCAATGTAGAATGTAGAATGTTGGTGGTTGATGTAGGAGCACACTGTGTATCTGACACTGATGGCATCTCCTAGCTATATTCATGTAGTCTGTAATCATTGAAGGCCAATAGTATCCTAGTCTCTTGATCTTTGCTTTCATCTTCAGACTAGATTGATGCACTCCACATAGACCTGAATGTACCTCGATCATGATCTTATGGGCTTCATGTTTGTCTAAACAACGTAACCACATGATCGAAAGACCGTCGGTACAAGGTGCCATCCACGAGAGCATAGGAGAGAGCTCTCTACTTCATTTAATGGGCTTGTGATTTCTCTTGAGGTAGTTTGCCTCTAGTCAAGTACTCTATGAATGGCTATCTCTAATCCATCTCTTTATCCTTTTCAACAATGATAACCTCCTATTCAAGAGAAAGTCTCTTGATGAGTTCAACATCAATAAGGGATAAGACTTATCTATTTTGGACCCTTATTGAATGGACTCTTCCGACATTCCAATTCCTTGGCAAGTTTGGCCAAAGCATCTGCATCGTGCTCTCCTCGAGGGACCTTGTAGATGGTGACCTCGTGGATCCTTCATGGTGTACTCATGGTAATGACAAAGCTTAGGTTTTAGAACCTTATAGGATCCAACAATATGGTTGATGATCAGTTGAGAATCCCCATAGATGTTGATGCTTTTGACACACACTATAATGGCTAACTCCAGAATGATAATCAAAGCCTTATACTCAGCTTCATTGTTGATGCATAGATTGGAGAGATAGTATGAGAATCTCATCACATCGCGATTTGGAGTTAAGAGAATTGTTCCTACCCCTGCCTTTCCTGGAGGTTTATTCTCTATGAAAGGAAGTAGTGCCATCAAAATACATCTCCCAATGGTGATTATCAGCCTCCCCAAAGTTCATGATTTGTTCATCAGGGAGATCATCACTAAGCGGAGAATCACCAAGAAGTGGGTGTGCTGTTAAGAAATTTTCTAGTGCTTATCATTTCACTGCACGGAGGGGTATGAATGTGATATCGAATTGTGAGAGAATCATGGACCAACGTGCCAATCATATGGATAATGTTGGCTGTGTCATGAGATACTACAGTGGATTGATTCTTGGAATCAAGTTCACCTTATGAGAAAGCATATAGTGCCGTAGCTTTTGGGATGCAAAGATCAAAGCTAGGAAATGTTTCTCAATAGGTGGATAGTTTGCTTTAGTAGGGATCAGACTAAGGATGAGGTAGTAGAGAGCATTTTCCTTCCCTTCATCATTGGCTTGGGCCAACAAAGTGCCGAGGGAGTCATCCAATGCAATAGTGTAGAGGATCAATGGCTTGCCTAGGATAGGGGCTGTTAGAACTGGCAGGTTCACCAAATACTGCTTGATATCTTTCAAGGCAAGCTAGAACTTATCATCCCACTTGAACTTGGCATCTTTTATAAAAAGTGCTGAAAATGGCTTGCATCTCCCCGATAGATTGAAAATAAAGCGTCTTAGATACGCCAACCACCCTTGGAAAGATTTGAGTTGAGTTAGACTTTTAGGGGGTGTCATTTCTAAGATAGCTTTGATCTTTTCTAGATCTATTTGTGTCAACAAACCAAGGAACTTTCGCTACTCATGCACACATCGGTTCATTTTAGGTTAAATTTATCTTCAAAAACTACTCTCAAGTCAAAGAGGTGGTCTTCCTTTTCTTTATTTTTGACTACTAGATCATCAACATACATTCAACTGATGAATGAGTTCATTGAAGATCAGTCATGGCGTATGTGTATTTACATTTTAAGGCAAAGGCATGACCTTATAATAATATTCGATGAGTTCAAAAGTAGTGTTTCTTTCATCTTGGCCATTTTGATTTGGTTGTAGCCAGATGACCCATCCATGAAGGAGAATACTGCATGAGATTAGGCAATATCCACCATTAATTTTGGTATAGGAAATGGAAATTCATCTTTAGGACATGCCATGTTTAAGTCCCTGAAATCGACGCATATGCAAATTTGGCCATACTTTTTCTTAAGCGGTATGGCTAACAGGGTATTTTCTTTTGATGAAACCAACATCGATTAGTTTCTTGACTTCAAAAATGACCTGTTGTTTAATTTCTAATCACATGCATCTAGGAGCTTGCTTGATAGAGTTAGCATTAAAGTTTATTGCTAGTTTGTAGAC
This sequence comes from Cymbidium sinense, assembly GCA_021442155.1. Lineage (NCBI taxonomy): Eukaryota > Viridiplantae > Streptophyta > Magnoliopsida > Asparagales > Orchidaceae > Cymbidium > Cymbidium sinense. The sequence continues at coordinate 151,798,026 of CM038220.1, read as the reverse complement.
TGCTATGTCAGGAGATAATCTAGGCATCTGTTCATAGCTCCATGCAAAGTATTCCTTAAACTCAGTCAATAGCCTAACTAAGTCATTGGTTTCTTCTTCATTTAGTAGGGAACTAATATATGTCGGGCGTGGATCTTCTTCCATCTCAAGGTTGATTTCTTTAAGCTTGTCGATTATTGAATGTATTTCTTCTTCAAATTATAGAGGTGCATATTTTATTTGAAGAACATCTGAATCATCTGAAGTTTCTAAACACACTTCCTTGAAAGAGTTAGTGTGGTTTGAGAAGATCCTATCTCTGATGATTGGTGACAACTAGCGGTCATCATCATTTGGACCCTTTGTGCATCCTAGTCCATCTTGTGCATCCCTACATTGTTCCACGGCTTCTCAAGTACTCGACTGCTTAGACCATGTATAAGGAAACAAACCTTTCTTTGCAAGATTAAGAACACAAAGCGAGTACCAATCAAAAGGCAATTTCATTAAATCTTTATATGAGTTATCCTCAAGTTTTACATCAGCTTCTAGACTTGAGGATGATGATCACAATATGAATCTCTTTGGTTTAACATCCATGGAAGGCCTAGGGGCTTCCTTAACCACTAAACCTTTAGATTTTTGAGTAGAAAGTGAGGTTAAACCTAAAGTTCCCAACTGCTACCTAATAGTTTTACATAAATTAGATTCAAATACATTCATGCTTTGCTTGGAGGACTGGTCTTTGCCATTGTCTAACTCAAGTGTCACCTCCAATGAAACCCAGAGAGGGTTGGGTATAATCACATGAGACTCATCAGTGATTCCAAGTCTATGTGAATAGGGTACTCTGTGAGGAACATAACCCTGTTGGTGGTGGTTAGGGGTCTTCCACCTCAGGCGCCTCTGTGTGCCTCTGCCTCTTCTTGGTGGAGGTCGAGTCATTCTACCCATATGTCCGTGTGATGGCATGAACTATGGGTAGAATGTGACATGCGGCTCTACTTCTTCCTTGATGTCCTTTTCTTGCTCACTTGTATTTTCTTTCTTCTTTTCATTTTCTTTTTCTTTTTCTTTTTCTTCTCTTTCTTTTTCTTTTAAATTTGAATTTTGACAAAGTTCATGAGAAAAGGTATTTTGAGGAAGATAGTAGGTCACATCTTCATATATCTCAACCTTTCTAACTAAAAATGGGTTTTCATCTCCTTTGACACAGTATTCAATTTCATCCTTTCAACTTGATGAGGGAGGATGGAATCATCTTGTTCGTGTATCCAAGGCCTGAAGCAATGAGTGAAGTATTCAATTATGTAAGAGTCTTCCAATCACTTATTTCCAATCGTAACACTATGGAGCCTAAAGCCCTCTCGCCCTGTTCATTGAATCTTCTCAACATCATCTAATCTCTTCGAAGTGTAGAGATATCAATTTTCAAATAGGCAAGGGTCTTTAGACTCATAATGTTTACTAATGCACCTGGATCAACCAAAACCCTAGAAATTCTAAATCTGCCCATGTCCATTATGATGTAGAGGGGACAATTGTGCTCCATGTCCCCCAGAAGAAGGTCTTCATTGGTGAAGGTAACTCCCTGAGCTTCTCTTGAATAATGTGCCTCCTTTCCAATAGCGGTCAGCTGAGCTAAGCATATCTACGGATCATGAAGAGCCTTAATTAATGATTCCCTCATCTCTTTGGATAAGATAAGGGCATCATAGATGCTTAAACTTAGGCATTCTCCCAAGAATATCCAGGTGGAGCATCATGTGGAAGAGCTTCTTGCTCATTAGTACCAATGACTTATTTTCCCTTATCTTGAGGTGCTGCCCTAGGAGGTAGAACCTTACCACTATGGAGGCTAATCTCAGTGATCTCTTATGGCAGTTTAGTGAAGATTCTACCTGCTTATCAGGCTCACCTACAACTTCTCCTATAGGACTTTTAGATTCAGATGATTTTAAGTTTATCTCAAGAGGTGAACCCATATTATTCAGAGAAGGAAAGTCCATCTCTTAGAAGAGGAAGATCGAGTTGTTATAATTATTTAGACTTGAAGAGTTTTCTATAAGAGTAGAATTAGACAACCCATAAGTGACATGATGTAATTCAAACTAGCTTTATTCTCTATTTCTTTATTTAGGAGGTACATAGTAGAAATTTAGTAAAGTGGGGTGAGGGATTTGATGCCCTCATATGCTGATACAAGGTGTCTACTAGAAGAGCTAGTAAAGTGAAGTGATAGGGTAGTAGCTATGGGGAATGGAGGCTGGGCTCCATCGGTGGTTGTGCTACTTGGCTATCCTGAGCTGGTATAGGATGCTGTTATTTCTGTTGAGCTCCCACTTTCCCCAAGTTATCTTTGACAACTTGTGAACCTTCCTTGATGTTGGAGGTTCAAGCTGCCTCGCACTGAGAAAGTTTCTTGATTTTGATATAATCTTTTTAGAGGTTGAGATAAGGAGATATCCCAACCTTCTTTGGTTTTAAGAGGATGCATGTATCCCCAAGGATTACCCTAATGGAACTAGATGGTTGTTCCACTTGGGTATTCCTTTGGGATAACTATGGTCTTGTATGCTCAAGCCAGTCCTTGAATGTAAAATAATCCTCCAAAAAATATGGCCATCTGGTGGTAGGGCAAAGTTAGGATCATTGCTCACTTCTTCTCCTTTCTAGGCTTGGCGTGAAAGTTTTCTTTGAGGTTCTTAAGATTTTCTACCTCCCTCTTAAATGAATAAGGTTTGTTTAGTTTATCCAAAAGAGTAGGTGAATGGTAGTTACTTGGTGGTAGATATGTGTGCTGTTGCTATGAATATGGTTGAGGAGAAGGCGACGAAGGCCATGGCGGTCGATAGGATGGTTTAAGTAGTGGTAGAGGAGGTAGAAGTGACAGCTGTGGAGCTTGAGGTCTCTTCTTGCTCTCGCTACTTCCTCTTGTCCACTCATTGCCACGACTTCTTTCATAAGCTTTACGTGGCTTTTTTATTTGATGATTGATCTAAAAAGGTAACTATTTGGACTTCTCCTTGTAATTTGCCTTGTTGATTAGCTTCTCAAATATCTTGATGGTAAAACCTTTGAGCATGAAGGTGACCGGGCCATGAATATTCTTTAGTAGAATTTCAATGGCATGCTATTTAGGCATATGGTTCACATTTCATACTAAATTGTGCCATCTAATAATCAATGAGGGACTCACCGGTGTTGTTGAGCCACGAGATGCATACAATCACCCTTTGTTGAGCTCCAAAACCCTAATGAAGAGTTGCTCCAACTCAACAAAGTCTTCATGTTGGAGAGTTCAACATACCAATCAAAGGCTATGCACACGCTCGATAAAAAAGTCAAAAAGTAATGTATCCACCAGTTGCACAGTACTGAAGTGCTATATGTGGCATGGGTTCCCCACATCAAACTCTTGAAAGAAGGTGGCACAAAACCCTTAGGATCTTGGATGGCATCAAATTCCTCGGGTAGGTCTACCACGATGATCCTCCTGGGGACTTCTCTCACTTGCTCAACCATGAGTTTAATATCTCTTCTTATGGAGGTACTATCCCTACCTTCCTATACAAGCTAACCTTTTCTCTACAGAGGTAAACTCTTAGGTGATCCAAGACATGCAACAACTTAATCTCTGCAATAGTAGGATGCACTTGGGTTTGATTAAAGTGCCAGACTCGCTAACAAATCTTCAAGCCTCTTTCCCATCCTATCAATTTGTTCATCCTTTTTAAGTTGTTGAAGGAGGTGTTGGGTCAGAGGGTATCATCTTCCACACTTCCAAACTCTGATCTCAAGGAGAACCCCTGTATCAACCATGTGCACTCAATCCTCCTAAATCATCTTCATTAGGATCAAAATTAAACTTCTCATCTATTAGACCGGCATATCCTAGATCTCCTTCTTCTTAACTAGATACTATTGCTCATCATCGAGGAAAAGCGGTAACTAAGCAATATAAATGATCTGGTGTGATGGATCATTATCATGAGAAAATACATCTAACCTCCCTTTGTTGGAGCTGATCTTGTGAGGACTATGCTCACTAGGATAGATGCTCTTATGCTAGATGGGTGGAGTACTCTGGAGGATCTATCACCATGGGGATGTACTATCTCTCCTTCCCCCACTACTATCTCCATTCTCTGTGGTGGTGGTGGTGATGGAACAACTACTATGCTCAGGGTTGCCATTCCTTTTCACCACACGGGGTAGGAGGAGAAGGAGCTCGGCCTGGTAGTGTAGATGGATCTCTTTATCGGATTACCGGTGGGGCTTCTTTTCCGGATCTTTGCCTTCATGGCTTTTCTTTGAACTATGGAACTTGTATTGGAGATGGTGGGCATGGAGTGGAGCAGTGTGATGGAGGCACCACTGACTCTCTCTGTGCAAGAGCTCTCCTCTCATGGTGAGTAGTACCATCAATACAATATCTTGAATGGACAGGGTAGCGTCGATCGAGAAAATCGATGAGGTGAGACTTCCTTACGTACCTGCCTCTCAGTAACTTATCTTGATACACGCCTCCCACAGCCCTCTCCTTCGATGTGCTCAACCACTGTGAGGGATGGTGAACATAAATCAAATTGAGCCCGACTCACATAAGCCCCACCCAACTTGGAGAACTCTAAGGCGGCATCGACCTCCTCTTATCTCATAGGAGCCTCATCTGCATAGGTGGTGGAGTGGCGAGATCCTCCTAATATCTTCCTCTCCGTCGGATCTAGGGAGAGGGTGAAACTTGTTCTCTCTGATAAGAGGAGAAACTATCCTGGGTAACTCCTCTACTGTAACATGAGAAACTACCTCTAGCTCCTTGGCTATGTGCATGTGATGCCGCTTGATCTTGTGGCATCAATTGTGGCATTGAATTATGCTTGGAGGGGAAACACAGGAACTAGACCCTACCTCATAGGTGGGGGAGACTATCCTTGAAGACAGGGTAGCCTTCCCCTTGGAAGAGGCCAATAAGTGGGTGCTAGCTGCATAGGGGCAGGGGAACCAGGTGCGGCCTTGGGCTGCGCATTAGGCCCCCTTCCTCTTTAGTGAGGGAAACTTTGAGTTAGATAGCATCTCAACATGGATGGCCCGCATCCACCACACTCTTGAGATGGTTGTGAGGGTCCCCTCATGATTCTAGCCCCTTAATCCTCAAAATGAATGAGGTGAGCTGTTTGTGGGATGATGCGATCCAAGGCCAAATCCATCCCAAAAGGAAAAGTAGATATTTCTCATCATCCATTGAATTATGACTGAGAACTAAACTTGGCGGCGAGTTGAACCGCAATTTTGAAAACAAACACATCGATTTCTAATTTAATTTGTTTTTGGAATTTGAACCCATACTCAACAATTTGAACATGTTAAGTGGGGCTTTTTGAATTTGGAGAGAGATTTCGAGTTTAGAATTTGAGAAGAGATTTTTGAATATAGAATCCATTTTCAACAAATTTGTGTATGTTGAAAATGGGTTCAAATATTTTTGAAGAGATTGATGCTTCCATTGGTTCATATTGAATTTGATTTTTGTGCTTGAGGACCCTTCATTTAACAAATTTGAGTATGTTAAAGTAAAGGGTCAATTGATTTTGTTTGGGATTGCTGACTTAGTAAATTTGAGTATGTGAAATGAGTTGTTTGAAAATAATTTTCTTCTTTTGTTTGCTTGTTTGTGAATTATGTGTGAATTTGAGAATGAAATCTTCACTTAGCAAATTTAGGTATGCTAAATAAAGAATCCAAATGTTCTTTTGTTTTGATTTTTTTTTAAAAATGGGTTCTTTACTTAGCAAATTTAGGTATGCTAAATAAAGTCCAAATGTGTTTTGCATTTTATTTTTATTTTTGAAATAGAGGATCTTTACCTAGCAAATTTAGGTATGCTAAATGAAGAATCCAAATGTGTTTTGTGTTTGGTGATTTTGAAAGAGGATCTTTATTTAGCAAATTTAGGTATACTAAATAAAGAATCCTAATGTATTTTATTTTGATTTTGAAAAGGATTCTTTACTTAGTAATTTTGGGTATGCTAAAATAAAGAATCTAAATGTGTTAGATTTTTATTATTTTTGAAAAGAGGATCCTCACTTAGCAAATTTGGGTATGCTAAATGAAGGATCCAAATGTGTTTAGTTTTTATGACTTTTGAAAAGAGGATCTTCACTTAGCAAATTTGGGTGTGCTAAATGAAGGATCCAAATATGTTTGATTTTTATGATTTTGAAAAGAGGATCTTACTTTAGGTGTGCTAAATGAAGGATCCAAATGTGTTTGATTTTATGATTTTGAAAAGAGGATATTGCAAATTTGGGTGTGCTAAATGAAGGATCCAATTGTGTTTGATTTTATGATTTTGAAAAGAGGATCATCACTTAGCAAATTTGGGTAAATGATCCAAATGTGTTTGATTTTTTGATTTTTTTTGAAAAAGGATTTCCATTTACAAATTTGGGTATGTAAAATGGAAGTCAATTTTGTTTATGTTTCAAAGATGAGGTTTTTTTGTGGTTTTTGCTTTTGAAGAGGTATTCCAACACATGTGGAATGTGTTGAGTGGAGTTTCAAATGGTGTGATTTTTTGGATAAAGCCTCCATCCAACAAGTTTGGACATATGGAATGAAGGGTTCATCTTCAAATTTATTTTTGAAAAGGAAGAAACTCCAACTCAACATTTAAGATATATTGAAATTGAGATGTGATTCCTTTTGAAATGAAATCTTCATTCAATAAATTTGGGTATATTGAATGAGGTATTCATAAATATTTGAAAATGTGATTTTTTGATTTTGTTTAAAAATGAAATCTTCATTCAATAAATTTGGGTATATTGAATAAGGATGTTCATTTATGATTTTTGCATAAATGATCTTTATTTTATTTGAGAATGAAATCTTCATTCAATAAATTGAATGAGGATGTTCATTTGTGCTTTTTGAAAAGATGATTTAGAAATAAAATCCTCATTCAATAAATTTGAGTATATTAAATGAAGATGTTCATTTGTGTTTTTTGAAAAGATGATTCTTAGCTTTATTTTTTGAAAAGGTCCTTCATGTAACAATCTTGAAGATTGTTAGATGAGGTTAAGTTATGAAATATGTTTTATGAAACTTTTTTTTTGTAAAACATTTTTATTGTGTGAATTTTGGAAAAGTGCTTTTGAAAAGTGATATTTTTATAAAGGATTTATTTTTCTTTATTTTTGTAATGAGCTTTTACCTCACCATAAAAATGGTAAGAAAAAGGGCTTTAATTATCACTTCATTAAATTTTGTTTTCACTTATTGGGGGACCCAACAGGGGTTTTAAGACCTACATGGAGTGAAGTCCTAAAACCTAAAGGATGTTGGCTAGCTTAGCTTAAGAATGAAATAAACTAAGTGCCAATGAAAAAGAAGGATAGTCTCAGACTTATATGAAATATAAATCTACTATCGATACTTGGAGATAATGATCATTTACCAAAGATGGAGAGATGAACCATCCCTAGCGGAGTTACCAGAAAAACCTATTGTGAATTTTTATCTTCATCTATCTTTGAAAATAAATGAAGACAAAAAATAATACTTCTTGTTGGACACCACGTAGATCCGCAGATATTCTTATTAGTTGATCGAGTATGACATTGAGAAATGATGTACTATCTCAAGAGACAGAAGTCACCATCCTACAATGGACCTAATCACCTTAATAAGGACTCTTAAGGACAATGGGTCTTCGAATATACTAGAGATTCTTCCCCTACTTTACATGGAAAAGTAAAGTAGGGTTTATTTTAAACGGGTTCATTAAGTTCCTATGGAGGCAAGCCCCCATAGTTAATTACATCTTAAGGAATGAGATTCTTCAAGAATACTCTCGATTAAGGTAAATGATCATTATCTCCAAAGATTTCAAAGATAGGACTATCAATTGGTTATTTTTGGAAGATCAAATGGGATTGATCAAGAGGAGGGAGTTATTATCGAAATCAAAGGGAGATAAGTAGGGGATGCTCATGATGCTAGGAAATCTAGTCAGCATCCCAAACTATCCTATGGTTGGGCTTTATATTTTTTAATTTTGAGAGAATTATATGTTTGATTTGAATTTTTGTTAGAAATCTAGGACTTTATACAAGATCATGGAAATGCCTAAGAGGTGAGGATTTATGCTTGTAGCATAAAGGAAAACAATAACACAATCCTAAATCTAGGGAGCTTTGAAAAAATATGACATCTAAGGCAAAATGGGCATATGGTTTACCTCCACAAGAGAGGATAAACCACCTGTTGGACTTACAACGCACAGGGTGGGCCAACTAACTCCTCCTAACATTTTAAATACATGTAGGCAAGTCTTATGCTTTTGCAAGATAGCTTGGTTGTTGTTTATTTAGAAAGAAGACTAAGTCCTTAAACTCACTCTCTAAGAGACTAGATCATGTAAGACATGAACTCATGACTTAAGCTAACACAAATTTTGTTAAGTTTATTTTTATTTTTGGATAGCTAATTTGACAGGCTATGGATTCATATGCCTAATATGAGAAATTGGTTATGGGCCAAAATCGCAAGAAGGAGTGTGTTTCCACCATGGCTCTCAAAGGTCAAGCCATATGTTCTCTTGAGAAACCCTCCATAAGCAAGAGTGAAGCAAGATGATTTTATGCATGATGTGAAACATACAACATCCAGCTAAGGGGTTGCTAAATCTTTTATCTTGATTTATATCCTAGGCTTTAGGTGAGGTTATGAGTTATTTAATTTTAATTTTGAGTTGATTAATTGGATAGAAAATTTATTTTTTCCTAGGAGCCTAATTGCATCCAGGCCATTCATCAAATAATGAAGAAACTAGGAAAAACATGCCATCTTAATGCACAAGCTAAACAAACGTCAAATAATTTTATAAAGTTAGTACTAAATGATTAAAAGGTCTTTGTGGTTGCTCCACCCACAAAAAAAAATATGGGTAGAGCTCTACCCTTATACAACCCAAATTACAAATGAATAATTATAATTTAGAAGGAATTTATGTTATGGGGTCTTCATTCTTCATTTCTTCATTCTTCATTTCTTCATTTTTGATTTGCTTCTTTCCTTCCTTCCTTTTGGCTTGGTTGGAATGTGGTTGCTCCAAAGGCTTCACATGGTACATAAGACATAGTCTTATGACCAATGTTCATCACTTCCCATAACATTCATTCCAAATCCTAATTACAAAATTACATGAAAATGGAAAAAAGTAAATCTAACTAAAACAAAATAAAGATTAGCTAAACACACACCACCCAAGCATGTATATGAATAAATTGGACTTACACATGGGTAACCAAGTCCACTGCCTATTTTGGATTATGCTTAGGAGTATAAGCAACCTGTACAACAAAATCATTTATATTTTTATTACAATGCCCCTTAAATATAATCCCCTATAGAAGATAATGATTAGACTAAGATCGTCCAATCATCTTCACATTTTGGATGGATGACCAAGATTAATCCCACATTTTAAATATGATTTATCCTCTTAGAAACTGCGGGATGATCCTTGGCCATTCGAACCATGATCAACGACGGATAAACAAGATCCGAGCCACCCCCCGACGCGGATGTTTAAGTAATCCCCTCACCATACGATGCATGTAAAGCACTGACCGTGGGTCACGATGTGAGGGGATTAGTTAGGGATTTAATAAAATTTAATTAATCTCCTAATCTTCAAAAATTCATATCTCCCTCAATAAAATTTTAAAAAATAAGGTAAAATTCTATGGAAAGATAATTCAACCTAGGATATTTTAAAAATAATTTCAATAAATTTTAAATTATTATTTTATCCCATTTTAGGTTTTATTAGAAATCTCATTTTGCTAATTACTTCTTAATTAATCCTTTGATTAATCCCAAACTTCTTGGGTTTGTTTTAGGGGATGACCTCTGCCTCCCCTAATTTTCTTAGGAATTATTAAATTCTTAATTGGGGGAATTGCAAATGCATTTTCTAATTACCCTCCTTATATTATTAAGGATAATTAAGGGTGGGATTAGTGTTTTAATCCCTCATTGGAGTTGATTAAGGTTAGAACTAGTGAATAGGAGGCTTCGGGAATAATTTTGGGATATTTCTCCTAAGCTATTCCTTAAACCCCTTTTTCTTTTCTTAATCCTCTCTTAATTAAGGCCTAATTCATTAATTACTCTCTTAATTAATTTCAAAAAAAATTCTAAAACCTTCAAGAATTTAATTAATCTACTTTGGGTAGATGCTTAGGTGTTCAAGAGCCTATGTTTAATTAAGGAAATTAAAACTCAACTCATACTTAAGTTAAACCCCTTAGCTTAATTAACCATTAATCGTGAGCTAAATTGCATTAGGCCCTTTTCTTACTAGATGTATTGCAAATTTAAATTCCTTGTGAGATTTTATATCATCTCATTGGCTCATAATTACTTGGTTAACTATGCTAAGGTGGTGTAGGTAAGGGTTAATTAACTTGCTTAATTCATACCTTAACCTAATCAAAATCTAAAATGAATCTAATCATCTAAAAAATTAAACAAGAATGTCAAACACATATGGGAATGGGTTAGGAGCAATAAACTCAACTCACATTTTCAAAATTAAGTCAAACTCAAACTCAAATAAAAATCACATTAAACAAACTTTAGTTTACTTTAAGCTTTCTTATTTCATAAGATTGTCTTTAAGATTTAATTAAAATGAATGTGTTTACATGCTTTCATTACTGTAATTCTTTCCCAACATGTTAAATATGTGTGTCATGTGGTTTCACACATCCATACTTTTTAAAAATACAAATTTAAAATGAAATTATTTACTTTATGCCAAATTTGTATGTGTTGGCTAAAGTAGAAATATGAGTGGCCATTATCACTACTAAATTCAAATTATTGTCAAAATATTTGAATCAATTATCAAAATTGGAAGTGTGCTACTTATATTTTAATTATAAGCTTGCATGTGAGTAAGATATAAGGATGTGCCTAGTATAGGTTTTCCTTCACTTTTCTTTTGGTATAGTTTTGAATTAGATTTGGTAAGATGTATGGTTCATTTGAAAAGAACCTAACACTAGCCTAATCCCATATCCTATTCATCCCTATGCTATCATTTAAGAAGGATACCAATGCTTGCACATATAAATTGCATAAATAAAATAAATCAACTAAATTAAACTTTTGCATTCTTTCTTTCCCATTCACTTGTTTTGTACACATGTTTGTATTTAAGGAAAGTGGTATATTAGTCTGGACAACCTTGAGGTTGTGAGGCTTTAAGTAGCCCTAACTAGGTTTTATACCTTACACCTCTTTAATAATGATGCTGTACTCACTTATGCCTTTCTTACTTTCATGTGTGCATGTGAAAATTGGATAAGAAAATCCCTTTCTACTTAATGAAAATCATGCATCATAAGCATTCAAATTTCCTTAAGTAACTTTCTTAGCATGCATAATAAAGTGTGCTAAATATTCCCATTTGGTGTGTATAGATATGCTTAGGAGATATTCATATGCATGTTATACATGTTGGGAAAGAAATGATGTGATGTGTGTTTTGTGAATTTAGTTCATTTTACTTCATCTTAAAATACCTTTCTTTTGGATATGTTTGCTTAGAGTTTATCTAAAGTTAGGATTAATAAAAAAATAAAATATTCACTAAACAAAACTAAAAACTTGAATCCACGGTTAGGGAAGGAAAGAGAAGTTCTCTTCTCTTTCCCTCTCTTTATAACTTAGTAATTAATTGTGGATTCACTTGAACCTAATCAAAACATGAAATAAAATCAACCCAAAATAATTAAAAAACTTAAATGAAACCCTCTTCTAAGTTGAACATGCTTCACACTTAGAAAACTCTAACTTAAAGCCATAGCTAAGCATACCACACAAACCAAAGCACACATATTAGGCTAAGTCACCACTTCTAGCTTTAGGTTAGGGTAATGCATGATTTGATGCTTACTTTTATTTTGTGATATATGTTTTAAACTAGATGTTAGGGTGTATACTCGTAGAATGAATGGTAGGGCGATCTTAGTCTAACCATTATTTTTTGTAGGGGATTGTGCTTAAGGTGCACTATCATAAATAAAAATATAAAAATACTTTTGCTTGCAGGAGCTTATACCCCTAAGCATAATCCAATAGGCCAGGTGGACTTAGTCACCCATTTGTGGGGTGATAAGTCCAATATACATGCTTAGGATTTGAGGATTTGTTTAGCTAACCTTGTTTTGCAGGTGTTAGTTAGATTTTCTTTTCATTTCATATAAATTTTTGCAATTAGGATTTTGGAATGATTAATATGGGGATTAAGATGAGCACCGGTCATAAGATCTCATCTTATGCACCATGTGAAGCCTTTGGAGCATCCACCTTCCAACCATCCAAAAGACGAAACCAAAGAAGAAAGAAGAAAAGAAGAAGAAAGAAGAAAGAAGAAAGAAGAAAGAAGAAAAAAAGAATAAAGAAATGAAGCTAGAAGACCCCCATAACAATGAGTTCCTTGCTTAATTGTATGTAATTCATTTGTAATACAGGTTGTATAAGGGTAGAGCTCGGCTACCCAATTTATTTTTTGGGTTTGTGTGGTGGTGCCCATCCACATTTGACCTCTTATTCTTTTGCGCTTAGCTTTATAAATTGATTGATGATTTGTTTAGCTTATGTATTAAGTGGTATCCTTTTCCTAGTTTATTTCTTGCTTTATATATGGCCTGGATAACAATTAGGCTCTTAGGGAAAAATAAACCTTTTACCCAACTTAACAACTCAAAACTTAAAAAATAAATAACTCATAACCTCACCTAAAGCTTAGGTTAAAAACCAAGATAAAAGAATTAGAAACCCCTTAACTGGATGAGTATTTCTTTTATAACATCATGCACAAATGCATCTTGTTTCACTTGATTGAGGGCTTCCACCTTTGCTGAGAAACTTGGCTTGACCTATGAGCCATGGTGGAAACACACCTCCCCCTTCCGATTTTGGCCCATAATCTCATTTCTCATGCATTAGGCATATGAATCCTATTAGCATGACAAAAAAATGATTGTAAGAAAAAATAAAAAAAGAAAATCTGAATTATATTAGATTTAGGTCATTTAAATCGTGCTTTTAACATGATCTAGTCTCTTTGGGAGTGAGTTTAAGGACTTAGTCTCTTTCTAAATAAATAATAGCCTTTGCTATCTTGCATAAAGCATATGACTTGCCTACATGAATTTAAAATCATTGAGGAGTTAGTTTGTGGCCACCCTCGGGCGGTTGTAAGTCCAAGTAGTCGGGTGGTTTATCTTCTCTTGTGGAGGCAATCCAAATACCCATTTTCACCTTAGATTTAGGTTGTGCTTTTGGCCCTCGCCAAAGCTCCCTAGATTTAGATTTTGAGGTTGCTTCTCCCCTTTGTGGGCCATAAGCATAAATCCTCACCTCTTAGGTATTTCCATAACATTGTATTATGAGTATAAGTCCTAGCATTCTAATGAAAAATTCAACTCAAATAAATTAAATCAATTTCTAAAATGTAAATCCCAATTATAGGATAGTTTGAGATGCTCGCTAGGTTTCCTAGCATTGTGAGCATCTCCTACTTATCTCCATTTGGCTTCGATAATAAATCTCTCTTTGATCAATCCCATTTGATCTTCAAAAAAAATTTGAACCAATCGATTGATAGTCCTTTTCCTATTGAAATATTTAGAGACAACAATCATTTACCTTAATTAAGAGTTTTCCTAAGGAATTCCCATTCCATAGGATGTAATTAACTATGGGGGCTTGCCCCTGTAGGGAACTTAGCGAACCCAGTTTAAAATAAATTGTGCTTTACTTTTTCATGTAAAGTAGGGGAAGAATCTCTGGTACACTTCAAAGACCCAACATTCTTAGGAATCCTTATTTTTGTGATTAGGCCCATTGTAGGGTGGTAACTTCTATCTTTTGAGATAGTACACCTCTCCTCAGTGTCATACCTGATCACCTCAATAAGCACATCTGTGGATCTACGTGGCATCCCAAAAAGATGAATTTTTATATTCTTGCTTTCCACCCACAGATTGAAGGCAACTATATAGAAATTTTTTCTACCAATAGATTTTTCTGGCGACTCCCCTGGGGATGGTTCCTCTCTCCATCTTTGGTAAATGATCATTGTCTCTAAGTATCGATAGTGGGTTTGTACTTTTGTATGAATCCTAGACTATCTTTCTTTTTGTTGGAACTTAGCTTATTTCATCCTTAAGTTAAGCTAGCCAACATCTTTAGGTTTTAGGATCTCACCTTGTTGGGTTCTCCAATGGGTAAAAATAAAAAAATATTAACAAAGAAAACATTTGATGACTTCCTCTTTATCATTTTTATGATAAAGAAAGGTTCATTGTAAAATAACAAAGACAAAATAAATTTTTCATAAAAGGACTCTTTCAAAAATGCACATAATAAAATTTTTCACAAAATTTTGTTAAATCACCCTCATCTAACAATTATTATAATGGTTACATGTAGGAATCTTCAAAATAAAATAAATAATCTTTTCCAAAAGCACAAATGAACATCTTCTTTCAATTCATTTTGATGAAGATTTCATTTTCAAAAATAAAATGAACAATCATCTTTCCAAAAATCAAAATTAAAATCAAAGATAAAGTTTTCAAAAAGCACACATGAACCTTTCCATTCAATACACCCACACCTATTGAATGAGAGTTTTATTTTCAAATAAAATCAAATTTTTCGAAAGTACATATGAACATCTCCATTCAATATACCCAAATTTATTGAATGAAGATTTCATGCCCAAATAAAAATAAAATCATTTGGAAATCCCACTTAAACATATACCACATGTGATTAAGTTGGAAATCCCTCTTTCAAAAAGTAATAATCACACACAAGATAAAAAAATTTCATATTTCAAAAATAAGATTGACTTCCATTATTATATACCCAAATTTGTAAAATGGAAGACTTCTTTTCAAAAATCAAAACTTAACAATTATATTTTCAAAATTCAAACACATTTGGAACTTCATTTAGCATACTCAAATTTGGTAAGTGAAGTCTCCAAACTCAAAATCAAAAACAAAACTTTTTAAACACATTTTAGAACATCATTTAGCATACCCAAATTTGCTAAGTGAAGTCTTCAAATTCAAAATAAAATTTTTTTAAACACATTTGGAATTTCATTCTAGCATACCCCATTTGCTAAAAAGAAGTTTCCACTTTTCAATAAAATTTCAAACACATTTTGGAACTTCATCTAGCATACTTAAATTTGCTAAGTGAAGTCTCCAAATTCAAAATAAAATTTTAAACACATTTTGGAACTTCATTTAGCATACTCAAATTTGCTAAGTGAAGTCTCCAAACTCAAAACCAAAATTTTAAACACATTTTGGAACCTCATCTAGCATACTTAAATTTGCTAAGTGAAGTCTCCAAACTCAAAATAAAAAATTTTCAATATTTGGAATTTCATTCTAGCATACCCCATTTGCTAAAATGAAGTTTCAACTTTTCAAAACCAAAATTTCAAACACATTTTGGAACTTGATCTAGCATACTTAAATTTGCTAAGTGAAGTTTCCAAATCCAAAACCAAAAATTTTCAAACACATTTGGAACTTCATTTAGCATACTCAAATTTGCTAATTGAAGTCTCCAAACTCAAAATAAAAAACAAATTTTTTCAAACATATTTTGGATCTTCATTTAGCATACTCAAATTTGTTAAGTGAAGTCTCCAAATCCAAAATAAAATATTTTGGAACTTCATTTAGCATACTCAAATTTGCTAAGTGAAGTCTCCAAATTATAAAATCAAACATTTTCAAACACATTTGGAACTTCATTTAGCATACTCAAATTTGCTAAGTGAAGTCTCCAAATCCAAAATCAAAAATTTTCAAACACATTTTGGAACTTCATTTAGCATAATCAAATTTGCTAAGTGAAGTCTCCAAACTCAAAACCAAAAATTTTTCAAACACATTTGGAACTTCAGTTAGCATAACCAAATTTTCTAAGTGAAGTCTCCAAACTCAAAACCAAAAATTTTTCAAACACATTTGGAACTTCATTTAGCATACCCAAATTTTCTAAGTGAAGTCTCCAAATCCAAAATGAAAAATTTTCAAACACATTTGGAACCTTCATTTAGCAATCAAATTTGCTAAGTGAAGTCTCCAAATTCAAAATAAAAATTTTTCAAACACATTTTGGAAACTTCATTTAGCATACTCAAATTTGCTAAGTGAAGTCTCCAAATTCAAAATCAAAAAATTTTCCAATCACATTTGGAACCTCATTTAGCATACTCAAATTTGCTAAGTGAAGTTTCCAAACTCAAAACCAAAAATTTTTAAGCACCTTTGGAACTTTGTTCTTTAGCATACCAAATTTGGTAAAGAGAAGTTTCCATTTTCAAAACCAAACAAAATCAATAATTTTGAACACCTCTTTTGGAATTTCATTTAGCATACTCAAAATTGCTAAGTGAAATTTCAATTTCACAAAAATAAGTGGGGCTTCATCTTTAACATACCATATTTGCTAAAATAAATCTCCACTTCCAAAAAAAATCAAAACAAAAATGAAACAAATTAGGATTTCCTTAGCATACCCAAATTTTCTAAGGATCCTACTTTTTCAAAAAAATCAAAACATCCAAAAACTAATGAAACACCTTAGGATTTTCTTAGCATACTCAAATTTGCTAAGAATCCTATTTTTCAA
Organism: Cymbidium sinense; assembly: GCA_021442155.1. Lineage (NCBI taxonomy): Eukaryota > Viridiplantae > Streptophyta > Magnoliopsida > Asparagales > Orchidaceae > Cymbidium > Cymbidium sinense. Next base: position 151,781,295 of record CM038220.1, on the reverse strand, counting down.
AAATCAAACAAAACACACTTGGGTTCTTCACTTAGCATACCTAAATTTGCTAAGTGAGAATTTCAATTTTCAAAAAATCAAACAAAACACACTTGGGTTCTTCACTTAGCATAACTAAATTTGCTATGTGGAATTCCAATTTTCAAAAATCAAACAAAACACACTTGGGTCCTTCACTTAGCATACCTAAATTTACTAAGTGAGAATTCCAAATTTAAAAAATAAAATAAAAAATTCAAACAATAATTCACATAAAGAAATAATTGTAAGTAAAATTCCAAAAACACTAAATCAAAAAACAAAATTAATTGACCCTTACTTTAACATACCCAAATTTGTTAAAGGAAAGGGTCCTCAAATCAAAAATCTAAATTCAAATAAACATGAACCTATTGAAGCATCCTTCTCAAAATATTTGAATCCATCTTTCAACATACCCAAATTTGTTGAAGTTGGATTCATATTCAAAATTTCTCTTTCAATCAAATTCTCAAATCTATTTGAACCCCACTTAAGACTTCAAAGTTGTTGGATGTGGGTTCAAATTTTCAATTCAAATTCAAAAATCTATAAAGATAGAAATATGATACAAGCTCATTTCCCATTGTAGATTCTTACAGTCAATTATAGTGCAGTGACAGTTCAGTCTTCAGTATTTTACAATTGTTCTAAGATGGCCAGTTCACAAAAGTTTGTTTCACTTTCCCCCATGGTATGGATTTGGCTTTGTACCAAGCTTCCCGGACCATACATCGATCCACTCAAGGGATTTGAGGGAGTGAGGATCACATGTGAGGGCCTCCCTCACCAGAGACCACAAGGACCGGTAGAAGGTCATTGATTGACTTACCCCATTTTGACATCTCCTCAAGAGGAAAGCGGTAGTCCCACAAGCTTAGATAGACCAAGTACATGCTAGCCCAATTTTAGTGTGCCCATAGTTTCTAATGCTACCCCAATGAGGGCTAGCACCTCTCATCTAACCTCAAGGCCCCCTGATCGTGGTCTTGCTACCTTTGAGTACGGGACTAGCTCTCACTCAACCCATCCTACCAGAACACAATGTAGGAACAGAAACTGCATGATGAAGTGGTATCACACTAGGATTGCAGGGAGATGGAGGCAGCCCGTTCAACTGTTGAGGAGTTCCCTTTATTACTTCACCACTGGTTACAAAAAATTCCATCCTCTCTCTAGGTTTGACATAGAGGATGTTAGGAGGATTTGCTCATCACCTCCACTAGTGGTATAACATCATTTACTGAGGAGGTCAGATGCCAATCGCCTCACACCGTAGGGTAGCAGCTGCGTGCTGGAGCTCAATTTGATCTCATCCATCATCCCCATAGTGTGGGAAACATATCCATTAGGAGGGCCAAAGAGGCCCATACCACATTATAAGTAGAGAGGTGGAGGTTGAAAGTACTTCCATACTTATTGATTTTTAGCTGCGTGCTACTCCACCATACCGACAACATCCTACTTCTCACTACCATCATAGAGGATAGCTCATGCAGAGTCTGGTGTCTCCACCACACGCTCTACCCTTGTCCCCATCACCATCAGTCACAACATCTCTAATTGGAAAAGGCCATGAAGGCCATATCTGGGAGAAATCGCTTGGTGATCCATATGTATGAGATCCTACCCCATCTACAACACCCATTATGGTAGGCCGAAGCTCCGCTCAACCTTCTTCCCCAGTGGTGGTGCAAAGGAGTGACCAAGCATCATCCCTTCACCAACTCTGCCAATTCAACAGGATGTGGAGATGGTGATAGTTATTTCAGAGGTGAGATGATAGTCTAGCTGCACTAGTGATAGAAATATCCTAGGATTGTCACCCCTCTCATACCTAGTGGCAGTTAGGATTGTCTCACATCTAGTGAGTACAATCCTCATAAGATTGACTCCCTAGCAGTAGGTAAGGTTCGGTGCCTCTCATTACATGACATCGATCACACCCCTAAGATATTTGTTCCCGCACGATTGACGTCTTCTTAGATAGTGGCTCATTATTTCATGGAAAAGAAGAAAATTCTAGGGTATGATTTATTTGATGAGGAGAGACTCAACTGATCCCAATGAAGATGACTTATTGGGAGACTCAGCTGGAGTCTGCATGGTAGATACTAGAGGATCTCTTCTCAGAGAGCAACTGGCATGGAAGGTGATAAGGTTGATCAGAATGACACAACCCAATCAGCCTAGTACCTCTGACATTAGTTGAAAAAAAAGATGAGCAGTTAGATAGGATGGCATGGCAGTTAGAGGACTTATTAGCTAATTTCAAATAAGCCCCAATTCATCCTACTATAATCATTACATTAGTCACAGAGTTAGTGCATATCTTGGACCCATCTAAGACTTTACCTCCCATTGAGCAAGGTAGCACTAGCATGTATAGGAAGGTAGTGGAAAGTACCCATACAAGAAAAGATAATCCATGGTTGAGTAGCAAGTGAAGGAAGCTTGCTCGCTCTGGGAGGATCATCGGTTCCAAAGGGTAGACCCTACCCGAAGGAATTCAATTCAATCCAATATCCCAAGGGTTTCGTGCCTCCTTCCTTTAAAAGATTTGATGGTAGTAGAAACCTAAGGCAACATAACACACTTGGGCTATTGCAACAATGGCGTGCGTTATTCTGCTTCTTCATTAGTAGATAGGGATTTGATTGGTATGCTGCACCCAATTAAAGAAAGACATTTCCTAAGTTAGAGCAACTCTTTATCAAAAGGTTTGATAAAGCTCAGCAAAGGGTTAATATAGGTGATCTCATTCTAGCAGCTTGTTTGGCAACGGTATGATATGAGTGTGTTTGAGTGGCATTGAGATTCTCTTAAAGAATATTCATGGCCCGGTCCCCTTCATGCTTAAGGGCTTAACTATCAAGACATTTGAGAAGCTAATCAATAAGGCGGCTTATCTACAAGTAGAGGCCAAATAGTTGCCTTTTCAAGACCAATTGCCTAAGCAAAAGTAGTAGAAGGTCTATGAGAAGAAGCCAAGAGTAGTGTGGTAGATAAGGGGAAGTAGCCAGCTAGAGATTAGTCTGAGAGACCATGACCTCAATAGCCTCCACCTCCTTTACCACCATCGAGGTAGCCCTACCGACCTCCACAATAGCCTCCATGGCCAGACCCACCTTCTGCCACACCACCACAGATGGCATACATACCACCGCCGTGTAGCTATGGTCCACCTACTCTTTTAGATAAGCTAAACAAACCTTATTCTTTTAAGAGTGAGGTAATCAGGAAAATCTTTACGAATCTCATAAAGAAACTTGATTTTAAGTTACCCAAGCTTAGGAGACCTGAGGAAGTAGGCAAAAGTCATGATCCAAACTTTTGCCCCTACCACTGTATGCTAGGCCATGTTTTGGAGGATTACTTCACATTCAAGGAAGATAGTACAGAAGATCGGTGTTGTAGTTATCCCAAAAGAATACCTTGTGCAATAACCATCCAGTTCCATCAGGGTAATCCTTGGGGATACATGTGATCCTACCAAAACCAAAGAAGGTTGGGATATTTCTTTATACAAAACCTCTAAGAAGATAGTACAGAAGATCAAGAAGCTTTCCTTGTAGGTTCGAGTCAGCTGAAACCTCCAACATCAAGGAAGGTTTGCAAGTTTCCAGTGCTAACTCTAGGAAAGGGGAGCTCAGAAGCGTGCGAAGCATATGTCGCGGATAGCCCATTAGCACACCATCGAGTCCACATTTCTTTCTTCCACACTTCTTCTTCCACTTTAACTAGTTCTTCTTCTTGTTCTACTAGTAGAACTCTTGTATCGACAGATAAGGGCATCAAATCCCTTACCCCACTCACTTTACTTGATTTCTACTTTGTACCTTCAAACAATTCCAAGAAATTGAAGAATAAAGCTAGCTTGAATTACATCTGTGTCACTTCTGATGGGTTGTCTTCTTCTATTCCTAATGATAACTCTTCAAGTCAAAATAACTATAACAATTCGATCTTTCTTCTGATTCGAGTTGGACTTTCCTACTCTGAATACTACGGGTTCACCTCTTGAGATAGACTTGGAATCATCCGATTCCAAGGGTCCCATAGGAGAAACTGTAGGTGAGCCTGATGTGTAGGTAGAACCTTCCATTACCCTGCCACAAGAGATCACCAAAGTCAACCTCCATAGTGGCAAGGTTCTACCTCCTAGGGCAGCACCTCAAGATAGAGGAAACAAGTCATTGGTATAGGATCAAGAAGCCCTTCCAGGATGCTCCACCCTTGGATATGCTTGTGAGGACCGTAAGGTGGACTACAATGTCCTTTCTCATCTAAGAAAGTTTCCATCTAAGCTAAGCATATATGATGCCCTTGTCTTATCCAAAGAGATGAGGGAGTCATTAATCAAGGCTCCCCTTGATCTTAAAATATGCTTAGCTTAGCTGACCATTATAGGTGAGGAGGCACATTATATAAAAGAAGCTCAAGGAATCACCTTCACAGATGAAGACCTTCTTCTGGGGGACTTGGAGCATAACCCCTCTACATGGAAGTTGACAAAGATTGTGACCGCCGAGTTCTTGTGATCCAAGTGCATGAACATTATGAGTCTAAAGACCCCAATGATGAGAGATTCAATAAGTAAGGTCAAGCTTTAGGTTCCATAAGTGTTACCCTTGGAGATAGGTGAAAAGACTAAGCCAAGTTCTACATCATTGATTTGAATACTTCATTGCTTTACTGAGGCCTTGGATACATCGAATAAGATCATTCCATCCTCCATCGCTGCATCAAGTTCAAAAGGATGGGATTGAATATCGAGTCAATGGGATGAAAAGCCATTTTTAGTTAGAGAGGTTGAGATTTATAAGGATGTGACCTACTATCTTTCTCAACCCACCCTTTCTCATGAACTTGGATAAAATTCAAATTCAAAAGCAAAAGAAAAAGAAAATCAAGAAAAAGAAAAGTCAAAAGAAAAGAAAAAGGAAAATCCAAGTCCACAAGAAAGGGGAATTGAAGAAGAAATAGAACTGCATCTCACATTCCACCCACAGTCCATTCCATCATATGAACATGTGGGTAGAATGACTCAACCTCCACTAGGTAGAGGAAGAGGCAGAAATAGAGGCAGTTCCAGAGGTGGAAGACTCCTTAGTTGGCCATTACCAATAGAGGTCATGTTCCAGTTCACAGGAGTACCCCTACTATTCATATAGACTTGGAATCCAACTTGAAGGATGAGTCTAATGTGATTAGTATACTAGCCAACCCCTCTTTGTGGGTTCCATTGGAGGTGACTTTCGATCTAGAAAGTGATGAAGACCAGACCTCCAAACAAAGCAAAGTATTCGAATCTGGTTTATGTAAAACTATTATACAACAGTTGGGAACCATAACTCTAACCTCACTTCATCTCAGAAAGTTGAAGGTTTAGTAGTTAAGGAAGTCCCTAAGTCTTCCAATGACATGAAGCGTAAGAGTTCTTTTGGGATCATCCCTCATGTCTTGATAAAAGAATTAATGGAATTACCATTTGATTTTACTTGCCTTGTGTTCATATCTTATACGTAAAGGTTTGGTTCCTCATACATGGTCCATAATGTCGAGTACTTTGAAAAGCTATGGAACAATACGCGAAGCACAAATCAAGAGCATGACTAGGATTCATACAAGGTCCGATAATGATGAATGATTACCGCTTGTTACCAATCATTTGGAGTCTGATAGGTTCTTCGCACACAACCCCAACTCTTATGAGAACGTGTGTCTAGAAATCTCAGATGATCCAGATGATTTTCAAATCAAGGATACACCTCCAGAATTTGAAGAAGAAATCCATTCAACAATAGACAAGCTCAAAGAATTCAACCTCGGGATAGAAGAAAATCCATGCCTGATGTACATCAGTTCATTGCTGAATGAAGAAGAAACCAATGACTTAGTTAGGCTATTAATTGAGTTTAAAGACTACTTTGCATGGAGTTATGAAAAAATGCCCGAATTATCTCCTGACGTTATAGTCCACAAGCTAGCAATAGACCCTAACGCTACCCCTATTAAGAAAGCTCATAGACACATGCATTAAAAAATTGAACAAATGTGTCATTTAAGTCAAGAAATTGATCATGGTTTCATCAAGGAAGAAGAAATATCCTACCGTTAGCTAGTCATCCTAGTTAAGAAGAAGAATGGCCAAATTGTATACGATTAGGGACTTAAATAAGACATGTCCTAAGGATGAGTTTTCCCTTCCTATACCAGAATTAATGGTGGACATTGCCTCATCTCATTCAATCTTCTCTTCCATGGATGGGTCATCTTGCTATAATAAAATTAAGATGTCTCCTAAAGATGAAAGAAACACTGCTTTTTGAACCTCGATCGAAATCTTCTATTATAGGGTCATGCCTTTTGGCCTTAAAAATGCTAGTGCTACATACCAACAGTGCCATGACTCCATCTTCAATGAACTCATCCATCATCAGGTTGATTGCTATGTTGATGATCTAGTAGTCAAGAGCAAAGAAAAGGAAGATCACTTCTTTGACTTGAGAGTAGTTTTCGAACGGTTAAGATAATATAACCTGAAAATGAATCCCCTGAAGTGTGCATTCGGAGTAGCTTCAGGGAAATTCCTTGGATTTGTTGTTCAACATTGGGGAATAGAAATAGATCCTGGAAAGATTAAAGCTATCTTAGAAATGCCACCTCCTAAGAGTTTAACTCAACTCATCCTTTTCTACCATATCTAAGATGCTTTATCTCCAACCTATCGGAGATGATGCCATTCTCGCACTTGTCCAAAAGGATGCCAAGTTCAAGTGGGATGATAAGTGCCAACATGCATTCAAAGACATCAAGATTTGGTGAAGTCGCCAGCCTCTATCTATCCTGCAAAGCCACTCATCCTTTACATCGATTGGACAACTCTCGCTCATTGGCCTAAGCCAATGATGAAGGAAAGGAGAGTGCACTCTACTAGCTCAACCGTCATTTGATTCTTGCTGAAGAAAACTATCCACCTATTGAGAAACATTATCTAGCTTTGATCTTTGCCTCAGAAGCTACGACATTATATGCTTTCTCATAAGGTGAACTTGATCTCCAGGACAAATCCACTATAGTATCTCATGACACGACCAATTTTATCTAGATGATTGGCATCCTAGCCCATGATACTTTCATAGTTTGATATCACATTCGTACCCCTCCGACCGATAAAAGGACAAGCACTAGTAGATTTCTTAGCAGCACACCCACTTCCTGCTGATTCTCCGCTTAGTGATGAGCTCCCCGATGAATAAATCATGAACTTAGGGGAGGCCAACAACTACCGATGGGAGATGTATTTTGATGGTGTAGCTTCTTTTCACAAAGGAGAAGCACCACGATCTATTCTCCCAGGAAAGTTAGGGGAAGGAATAGTTCTTCTAACTCATGATGTGATGAGATTCTCATACTATCTATCCAACCGCACCAACAATGAAGTCGAGTATGAGGCTTTGATTGCCGCCAGAGTTAGTCATCACTATCAGTGAAGAGAGCATCAACATCTTTGGGATTCTTCATCAACCAAATTACCGTCTACAAGGTTCTCAAACCCAAGCTTCATTACCATGAGTATACCATGAAGTATTGGATTCCAAAGTCACCATCTACAAGGTTCCTCGAGTAGAACATAGTAGATGCTTTGGCCAAACTTGCCAAAGAATTGACATGTCAGGAAGATGAGTCCATTTCAATAAGGGTCCAAAATAGACAAGTCCTATCCCTTATTGATGTTGAACTCATTGAGAGACTTTCTCTTGAAGGAGAGGTTGCCATTGCCAAAAGGATGAGGAGCTAGATTGGAGGCAACCATTCATAGACTATTTGAACACTAGCAAACTACCTCAAGAAAAGTCATAAGCCCATCAGGTGAAATAGAGAGCTCTCTCCTACGCTCGTTGATGGCACCCTATACTCGATCCTTTGACCAAATGTGGTTAAGTTGTTTAGACAAACATGAAGCCCTTGGCATTGTAATCGAGGTACATGTGTCTATGTGGAGCTCATCACCGCCAAGATGAAGATGAAGATCAAGAGACTAGGATACTACTGGCCTTCGATGATTACAGACTGCATGGATGTAGCTAGAAGATGCCATCAGTGTCAGGTACACGGTGTGGTCCTCCACCAACCACCCAACATTCTACACCCTACCTTGGCCTCATGGCCATTTGAGTGTTGGGGTACCACATTGTGGGTCCGATCGATCCTCCTTCTTCTAAGGGTCACCAGTTCATCTTAGCTGCCACCGACTACTTTTCCAAGTGGGCGAAGCCATCCCACCTTGAGAGGTCATAACTCAAGATAAAATATCATTGCTTTAGGGAACCATCATATAGTTCGGTGTCTCCTCGATGAATTATATCCGATAATGGTACCGCATTCAAAAGCATGAAGATCAATTTTGCCGTAAGACATGGTATAGATTGGAGATACTCCACCATCTACTACCCCAGATAAATGGCTTAGTAAAGCATTCAACAAAACTCTCATCCAGATATGAAGAAAACTCTTGATGATAACAATAGGCATGAGAAGTTGAAGCAGCCTCTACCACACATACTAGACTCCAACTCGCCTACCCCATTTTCCTTAGTGTATGGGTCTGAAGCCATTCTACCTTTAGAAGTTTAACTCCCATCACTAAGGATAGCATTGGGTAACAAGATCACTTCAAAGCAGAATGCAAAGTTGTGGTTAGAAGAGCTTGAAGGTTTGGAGAAAAGTCGCCTACGGGTGCCAAAACCTCGAGTTGTACAAAGTAAAAATGATTCAAGCTCACAACAAGCTAGTTCTCCCTAGGTCTTTCCAAGTAAGAGAACTTGTGTTAGTCCTAAGGAGACCAATTGTTGCCCATCGAAAGATGGGAGGCAAGTTTGAACCCACTTGGGAAGGCCCCTATGCTATAGAGAAGGCCTACCAAGGAGGATCTTATCAGCTTATTGATTGTAAAGGGGAACACTTGATGCATCCAATTAATGGGCTCTACCTAAAGAAATATTACCCATGAAACAAATCATGTTTGAAAATAATTGATTAATAAAAAGAACAAAAATCTAATTCCATTCATCAAATCTTCTCTTGTTTTGAAGCGTTGTTTGCTTATCTTGCTAATCTATCGTGACATGTTTAGGGTAAGAGAGTCCCTGGCATCCTATCCCTCTTTCATAACACAAACACTCCTCTATTAGAATAGGTGTGAGAGAACCCAAGAGGCATCCTATTTCATTAGCACAACTAAGTTAGGTGTAAGAGTCCCAATGACATCCTTTCTTAGGAATCCTATTTACCATCCTGGAACCATTTCATCAAATTCCCCTGTTTTAGGTGTAAGAGTCCTGAGGCTCCTATTCTTTAACACATGCACAAAATAAACACAAATATTTTGTCTGAGGCTACTTTGATGTGGGAGCAAGCCCCTCGTGGCACTTACTCATTAGCTGCTCTAGGTCGGGTCTACATGCTACCTCGCTAGTATGTCACCCCAGTGGTCATTTGTTAAAGGATGTGAGTCCCTGATCTTTCTTCCTAACTTGATCATTGCAAACCAAAGAGCACCTTGTTAATGTGGTAGCTTCACCGCCAAAAGCTACCACATTATTTAAGAAGATGAGTCCTTTCTTCTTGAACTATCATCATGCACTAACTAGGTTGAGTATATTTGAGGTTTAGGGTAAGTCCCCCAGAGGCTCTTTTCCTCTTGACTACTTTTGAGTTGATCTAAGTCCCCTAGTGGAATTCACTCAGTAGTCGCCTTAGGTTGGATAGCACCTGTCGAGCCGAAGACATACTATCCCAGCAATCAATTTTCCTATAGGAGGATGTGAGTCCCGAGCTTTCTTCCTAGGCTGATTATTACAAACTGATGGGCACCTTAGGTTGGTTGATGTTCATTATGCTGACAATGACTCACCTAGAGAGTACACCACTCTTGGAAAATGTGAGTCCCCATGCTTTCTCCTTGAGTTGGACACCGAATACCTATTAGATATATGACTAGCCATGTCATTTTCTCCAAGGTGTTGATTAAGCCCTTATACCATCCCACTCTGCATTTGGATCAAGTCCTTGTGACAAATTTAGACACTACCTAAGTTACTTTGGATTGGATAGTCCCCTTTCATAGTAGCCACCCTGGTTGGAGAATTTATTCTGGATATGATTCTTCCTTGGTTCAAGAAATCAAGATAAGTCTAGGCTAATATAAGCTCCTTCTCAATTTGATCCCTCACAAACCAACATGGTCCACGTTAAAACAAACTAAAATAAAACAAATAAATTAATTCTCTTGTGGATTAGGAATTCAAGCTGGGTCTTTCCCAAGTGCATCCTATCTTTAGGCAATCGTAACTGTATGAATTTCCTAACTACCGAAATAGATATTGATCATTGCAAATTGAAATGCACTCCTTTGGTTGGATAGCTCTCCCATTGACCGGGAAGCTACTCCCTTTGGTTTAGTAAATCTGAGATAAGTCTAGGCTAATATAAGCTCTTTCTTAGTTTGATTCATCGCAAACCAATGAAATCCATCAAAATAAAAATTTAAAAATAAAGTTAATCTTTGAATATCTTTGAGTTGGGTTCGATTCATTGCCCACAGTAGCCGATCATCCTAGTGGTTCCTTGTTTCTAGAAGATGTGACTCCCACACATTCTTCTTAAGACTTGACCATTGTAAACTAAAAGGCACCCCTTTCGTTGGATAGTCCTACCTTGTGGTTAGTCGGCTACTTCCTTTGGATTGGTAAATCTGACTTAGGTTTAGGCCTCCACGGCCTCTACTTAGTACAGTTCATCACAAACTGATGGGATCCATCATAATCAAAATAATCTAAAAAATAAAATTAATATTTGGCTATTCTTGAGTTTATTTAAGTCTTCCAGCAGCATTCATTCAATAGTCAGCCCTAGGTTGGGTTCGATTTGCTACCCAAGCAACCGATCACCCTAGTGGTTCTTTGTTTTAGAAGATGTGAGTCCCCGAGCATTCTTCTTAAGACTTGACCATTGCAAACCAAAGGCACCCCTTTGGTTGGATATTCTACCTTGTGGTTGGTAGACTACTCTCTTTGGATTAGTAAATCTGAGTTAGGTCTAGGCCTCCATGGCCCTTACTCAATGCAGTTCATCGTAAACTAATATGATCCATCATAATCAAAATAAATCTAAAAATGAAATCTACCTTTGAATATCTTTGAGTTGATTTAAGTCCCCTAGTGACATTAACTCAATAGTCAGCCTTAGGTTGGGTTCAATCTGCATTTGCCAATAGATTATCCCGAACGGTCCCTACTTTGGAGGATGTAAGTCTACTATGCTTTCTTCCTAGTACAATGCTGTATACCAAAAGGCATCCCTTTGGTTGGATAGTTCTACCTTGTGGTTGGTAGACTACTCCCTTTGGATTGGTAAGTCTGAAGTCTTGGCCACCATGGCCCCTTTTTAGTGCAGTCCATCACAAAATAATGGGACCCATCAAAATAAATAAATCTAAAACTTAAATCTACCTTTGACTATCTTTGAGTTGAATTAAGTCCCTTAGTGGCATTCATTCAATAGTCCTTTATGTTGATTCAATGTTCCTTGCTAATAGATTACCCCAACAACTGGTGCCTACTTTGGAGGATGTAAGTTTACTACACTTTCTTCCTAGTACAGTTGTTGTATATTGAAAGACATCCCTTTGGTTGGTTAGTCCTACTATGTGTTTAGTAGACTACTCTCTTTGGATTAATAAATATGAGTTAGGTCTAGGTCTCTTTGGCTCTTACTCAGTGCGATCCCTCGTAAACCAACAGGGTCCATCTCGAAATCCAAATCTAAAAATTTGAAATAAATAATTCCAAGAAACAAAATAAATAATCAATCTAAATCAAATCTTTTGCTTCTCCTCAGTGAGATGCAAATCTTTCTAGTCCCCCAACGGATCTAGAATTCTAATCCCTCTGCAGATTTCACAATCCCTCCCTTGTGGATGATTTGAACTTGCTTCCCTAGAGGAGAGTTCACTTTTCTATCCCCCGTGGAGTTTAAACAAAAACAAATTAAACAAAAAATAAATCAAAACAAATTCAACCCTCTTCCCCAGCGAAACTCAAATCAAACCTCTCATCCCCTTGTAGATGACTTGAACCTGCTTCTGTAGTGGAATGCTTCACCTACTCTATCCCTTAGTGGATTCCTCCCTCTCTCTTATGTCTTGGACATAAGTAGAGCCACATTACACTAAGCTCTAGATTCCTTCTACACCTTGGGTTAGGGGTAGATAGTTTCTGTTAGTGCTTGTGATCTTTTGGTGTTGTTGATCGATAACTCAACATTGCACCTTGTCGGCCACACCACACCTATTGGACGCCCTTTGTTGACCTTATTTTTAGAATGAGCTCTCAACACCTCCATCTTAGACATAGGATTTCTCTTAGACACTAAGAGATCCTTAGTCTTAAGACACATCTAGTGATTATGTGGACACTCAACCTAGCCCTAGAGACTTAGAAGGGTTAGCCATAGGATTAGGTCATGCCTTAGGGGTGTTAGGAAAAATTGCCTTCCCTTAGCTTGAACCACTCCTCACCTTCCTTCCTTCATGTCAAACTCCAAATCAATCTTATTTGATTTTCTCCAAACTAAAATCAACTCCATGTGATTGAAACCCATGATTGAATCCCATGAATGAAATTCCTAAGTCCAAATCTTTCTTAAGTCCTTAATCTCTTCTTAAGGACTTAGCCTAAATCATCATAAAAAAAGCCAAATCAAACTCATGAGATTTTCTCATAATTCATTTATATTCTTATTTATATTCACTTATATAAATAAAATATAAATTCAAACCAATCAAATTAAACTCAAAATTCAAATTCCTAACTCCAAAATTTTCCTAAGTCCTTCTAAATTCCTTTTAAAAGACTTAGCCTAAATCATGATCAAATCAATTCAAATTCATAAGATTTTCTCATAACTCATTTATATTCTCATTTATATTCACATGTATAAATGAAGTGTAAATATAAATCAATCAAACTAAATTCAAAAATTCAAGCTTCAAACTCCAAAATTTCCTAAGTCCTTTAAATTCCTTTTAATGGACTTAGCCTAGATCATGATCAAATCACTTCAAAACCTTGAAATTTTCTTATGACCCATTTATATTCTCATTTATATTCACATATATAAATGAAATATAAATTCAAACAATCAAAACCAATTCCAAAAATCAAACTCAAATCCATTTAAAATCCAACCTAAGCCTTTCAAGTCAAAATTTTGAACTTAGCCAAATCAACTTCAAATCAAGGCAAACTCTTGATTTTTATTCATAATTCAATCAACCCTACAATCATGAATTCATATATAAATACAAACTTCAATCACCAAATCAAAAATAAATTCAAAAATCAAACCCCAAATACTTTCATATTCTTCCTTTAAATATAAAATTGTCAAATGAATCAAAACCATTTGACTTCAAAACACTTGCAAATGGATTTATATTTCAATCATAAGTCCATATATAAGTTCAATCAAACTCAAATCAAGCTTTGACCAAGCCATTTGACCCACTTAGGCTCACTTGACCCAAAGTGACCTAAAGTACCCTTATAGGCCAAATTCTAATCCTAACCAAATTGGATTGAACCAAACTCACCTATGCCTCTCATGATGATCAATAATCATCATGGGATGATCAATCAACCAAATTGGGTCAAACCAAGTCAAACCTAAGGGTTGACCAAGTCAACACTTAGCCCAAAATGAAACCTAACATAGCCAAAATCCACCATAGGACAAATTGATTGAAACCATTGATCTAAGTTCATTCATGTACTATGTTGGAACTTGAGCAAGTCAACATTTGAGCCTAACCTAGCCCAATTGGAAACTTGACCCAAGTTGACCTAAAAAGTCAAAATGGGTCAAAACTTGATCTAAGATAAATTGACTCAAACCAATGGGGCAAATTCATTCCAAATCACTTGTTGAATTTGACCAAAGCCTCAATTGGCCAACTAGACCCAACCTAGCCCAATTGACCTTGAACCCAACTTGACCTAAAGGGGTCATGTTGAGCCAAATTCAAACTTAACCAAAATTGATTGGAAACAAAGATACCAATTCACTCATAAACCTACCCATGACCTAGCTCAAATAGGTCAAATGGATCAAATTGGTCAACTTGACCCATTTGACCTAAATGAAGTCATATGAGCCAAATTGAATCAAATAAAATCCACCAAAACATTTCAAATGGTCATATGAACTTGACCCATCCCTTGGTTTGACCCAATTTGACCAATTGGTCAACTTGACCCAAGTTGACCCATTTTGACCTAAATGGGTCAACATGAGCCAATCCTCATAAAATGAACTCCAAATCTCATGAAACTTCGCCAAACTATTTTCTCCACATACCCAATGTATCCAAATTGAAAAATCAACCAAATGACCATTTTACCCCTTGGCCATAGAACAAATTTTGGTATAATCCATGGGTAATTTGGTCAATCCCTCTTTATATCAACTTGATACCTTCTTAATAGATCAAGTGAACCCAATGGAGAGTGGTGCACCCAACCTAATGGGTTTGGATTAGCCCAAATGGACCCAAGGCCAAACTCGACCCCCTAGCTCAAGTTGGCCAAATAGAAATCCTCCTTCCACTTAATTTGAAGCACATGAGAGGTTACCAATCCACTCAAGACCTCAAACCGACCATGTGTCCACTCTAAACAGCCTAAACAACCCTTCCAATATGGTCAATTGGATCAAAATGGCAAGCTATGTGTCGATCGTCTGATTGCCATAGGGGGAGATATACTCACCCTAATTCCATTGGAATTCAGGATCCTCACATTCGATTGAGCCCTAGTGAGTGTTAGAAAAGATCAGAGAGCAATCCTAAGCGTTTTAAGAAGGATTTGAGATAGCCATTTCTTGATTTTCTTCATTAGAAAATAGGGGAGCTCACCTCAATCCTCAACTTCCTTTTCACTTAAATCCACTCTAATTCCTCTCACACACTCCCTCAGGGGATCAAGTCAAGTGCACCTAAGCATTCACATGAGTTCCAAAAGCAAGGAGAAGGTGAATTGGATCAAAGTCAAGGGGGAGCAAGTGGTGTTGGTCCATAGGGAGATCTACTCAACCCCAAGGCTTGAAACTTTCAACAGGGCTTCGTCTCCACTAGACAAAGCTCCTCATCGAGTTTGAGCATCGGTGATCACCTCTGGCGAGGTATGGAATTTTTCAACCACTTAGTTTAGGAGGTGTTGGTCTTTTGTGAAAGCAATTTTTATGGCATGTAAAACCCACCATTGGATAAGCATCTCTTCAGCTTTAGATGGTGTGGGTACAATCTCATTCTAATCTGAGCTCAATCGAGCTCAAATATTTCCTAGATCATGCGTTGAGCCTCGAGAAAACTAGGTGATCTCGCCCATCCACACATTTTGGATGGACGGCCAAGATTAATCCCACATTTTAGAAATGATTTATCCTTTTAGAAACCACGGGATGATCCCTCGACGTTCGATCCTTGATCGAACGATAGGATCAAATCTCACACCTGCCGCCATCTTGATGCATTTAAGTAATCCCCTCGATGATGCGTGTAAAGCGTCATCGCCGCTGTCATGCTGTGAGTTGAGGGATTAGTTAGGGATTTAATTAAATTTAATTAATCTCCTAATCTTCAAAAATTCATATCTCCCTTAATAAAATTTAGAAAACTATGAGGTAAAATTCTATGGAAAGATAATTCAACCTAAATTATTTTAAAAATAATTTCAATTGATTTTCAATTATCCCTTTCTCTAATTTTGGGTTTCATTTGAAATCTTATTTTGCTAATTACTTCTTAATTAATCCTCTGATTTATCCCAAACTTCTTGGGTATGTTTTAGGGGATGACCTCTGCCTCCCTAATTTTCTTGGGATTTATTTAAGGCTTAATTGGGGGAATTGTAAATGCATTTCCTAATTATCCTTCTTATGTAATTAAGGATAATTAAGGGTGGGATTAGTGTTTTAATCCCTCATTGGAGTTAATTAAGGTTAGATCCAATGAATAGGAGATTTAGAAAATAATTTTGGGGTATTTCCCTTAAACTATTTCTTAAACCCCTTTTCTTTCTTAATCCTCTCTTAATTAAAGGCTAATTCATTAATTTCTCTCTTAATTAATTTTTAAAAATTCTAAAACCATCCAAAATTTAATTAATCTACATTGGGTAGATGATTAGGTGTTCACGAGCCTAAGTTCAATTAAGGAAATCAAAACTCAACTCACATGTGTGAGGGGTGTTTTTGAAATTACTTAAGTTAAATCCCTTAGCTTAATTAACCATTAATCATGAGCCAAATTGAATTAGGCCCTTTTCTTACTAGGTGCATTGCAAATTTAAATTTCTTGTGAGATTTTATGTCATTTATTGGCTCATAATTACATGGTTAACTATGCTAAGGTGGTGTAGGTAAGGGTTAATTAACTTGCTTAATTCATACCTTTAACCTAATAAAAATATAAAATGAATCTAATCATCTAAAAATTAAACAAGAATGTCAAACACATGTGGAATGGGTTAGGAACAACAAACACAACTCACATTTTCAAAATTAAATCAAACTCAAACTCAAATAAAAATCACATTAAACAAACTTTGATTTACTTTAAGCTTTCTTATTTCATAAGATTGTCTTTAGGATTTAATTAAAGTGAATGTGTTTATATGCTTTCATTGCTTTAATTCTTTCCCAACATGTTAAATATGTGTGTCATGTGGTTTCATGCATTCATACTTTTCAAAAATACAAATTTAAAATGATTGTTTACTTTATGTCAAATTTGCATGTGTTGGCTAAAGTATAAATATGAGTGGCTATTATCACTACTAAATTAAAATTATTTTTAAAATATATGAATCAATTATCAAAATTGAAAGTGTGCTACTTATATTTTAATTATAAGCTTGCATGTGAGTAAGATATAAAGATGTGCCAAGTATAGGTTTTCCTTCTCTTATCTTTTAGTATAGTTTTGAATAGGATTTGGTAAGATGTATGGTTCATTTGAAAAGAACCTAACACTAGCCTAATCCCATATCCTATTCATCTCTATGCTATCATTTAAGAAGGATAGCTATGATTGCACATATAAATTGCATAAACAAAACAAATCAACTAAAATAAACTTTTGCATTCTTTCTTTCCCATTCACTTATTTTGTACACATGTTTGTATTTAAGGAAAGTGGTATATTAGTCAGGAAAATCCTGAGGTTGTGAAGCTTTAAGTAGCCCTAAGTAGGTTTAATACCTTACACCTCTGGTTAACAATGATGCTGTACTCACTTATGCCTTTCTTGCTTTCATGTGTGCATGTGAAAATTGGATAAGAAAACCCCTTTTCTACTTAATGAAAATCATGCATCATAAGAATTCAAATTTCCTTAGGTAACTTGCTTAGCTTGCATCATAAAGTGTGCTAAATATTCCCATTTGGTGTGTATAGATATGCTTAGGAGATATTCATATGCATGTTATACATGTTGGGAAAGAAGTGAAGTGATGTGTGTTTTGTGAATTTAGTTCATTTCACTTAATCTTAAAATGCCTTTCTTTTGGATAGGTTTGCTTAGAGTTTATCTAAACTTAGGATTAATCAAAACATGTCATAAAACATTCACAAAACAAAACTAAAAATTGGAAGACACTTTAGAAATTACTTAAGTTAGGGAAGGAAAGAGAAGTTCTCTTCTCTTTCCCTCTCTTTATAACTTAGTAATTAATTATAGGATTCACTTGAACCTAATCAAAAAATGAAATAAAATCAACCCAAAATAATTAAACAACTTAAATGAAACCCTCCTCTAAGTTGAACATGCATCACACTTAGAAAACTCTAACTTAAAGCCATAGCTAAGCATACTGCACAAACCTCCAAAGCACACACATTAGGCTAAGTCACAACTTCTAGCTTTAGGTTAGGGTGCATAGTTTGATGCTTGCTTTGTTTTGTGATATATATTTTAGACTGGATGTTAGGGTATATACTCATAGAATTAATGGTAGGGTGATTTTAATCTAACCATTATTTTCTAGAGGGATTGTGCTTAAGGGGCACTATCATAAATAAAAATATAAAAATTCTTTTGCTTGCAGGTGCTTATACCCCTAAGCATAATCCAATAGGCCAGATGGACTTAGTCACCCATGTTTGGGGTGATAAGTCTAATATACATGCTTAGGATTTGGTGGTTTGTTTATCCAACCTTTATTTTGTAGGTGTTAGTTAGATTTCCTTTCATTTCATGTAATTTTGCAATTAAGATTTTGGAATGATTATTATGGAGATTGGGATGAGCATTGGTCATAAGATCTCATCTTATGCACCATGTGAAGCCTTTGGAGCATCCACCTTCCAACCATCCAAAAGAAGGAACCAAAGAAGAAAGAAGAAAAGAAGAAGAAAGAAGAAAAGAAGAATGATGAAATGAAGCTTGAAGACCCCCATAATAATGAGTTTCTTGCTTAATTGTATGTAATTCATTTGTAATCTGGGTTGTATAAGGGTAGAGCTCGACTACCCAATTTATTTTTGGTGCCAACACACATTCTCTTATTCTTTAGCACTTAGCTTTATAAATTGATTGATGATTTGTTTAGCTTGTGCATTAAGTGGCATCCTTTTTCTAGTTTATTCCTTGCTTTATGTTTGGCCTGGATGACGATTAGGATCTTAGAGAAAAATAAATCTTTACCCAACAACAACTCTTAGGCTAAAAAATAAAGAATTCATAAATCATCACATTGGAGGGCTTCCTCTGAGAAACTTTGCTTGAGTGAGAGCCATGGTGGAAACACACCTCCTCCCTTCTCACTGATTTTGGCTTATAATCTCATTTCTCATGCATTAGGCATATGAATCCTATTAACTTGAGTAAAAAATGATTGTCCAAAAAAAAAAATGAAATCTGAATTGCATTAGATTTAGGTCATTTGAAGCATGCCTTTTACATGATCTAGTCTCTTTAGGGAGTGAGTTTAAGGACTTAGTCTCTTTCTAAATAAATAATATCCTTTGTTATCTTGCATAAAGCATATGACTTGCCTACATGAATTTAAAATCATAGAGGAGTTAGTTGGCGGCCACCCCAAGAACTCTTAAAGTTTAGAGGTGTCTATGTCTAAGATGGAGAAGTTGAGGGCTCACTCCAAAAGTGAGGTCAACGCATGCACTAACTAGGTCGAGTATATTTAAGATTTAGGATAAGTCCCCCAGTGGCTCCTTTCCTATTGACTATTTCAAGCTTGGGTTTAGACCCTATGCAAAAATCCTCGCTTAATAGTCACCTTAGGTTGAATAGCCCCTATCGAGCCAAAGACAGACTATTCCAAATCAGGAGATGCAAGCCTACACACCTTCTTTCTAGGCTAATTATCGCAAACTGACGGGCACCTTAGGTTGGTTGGTTATCACCATGTTGATGGCAACCCACCTGGTGGATACACCACTCTTGGCAGATGTGATTCCCCATGCTTTCTCCTTAAGTTGGCCACCAAATACCTGCAGGCTTTCTTTTACATGATTTTGGATAATGCCCCCAGCGGCACCTCCCTTTGGGCACTCTATTGGATAACATTCTTAGGGACCCCATTTAGACACTACCTGGGTTACTTTTGGATTGGACAATCCCCCTTTCTAGTAGCCACCCCTGTGGTTGGAGAATTTGTTCAATGGATGCGTAGATTCTCCCTTGGTCCAGTAAGTCTGAGTTAGGACTAGGATAATATAAGCTCCTTCTTTTTTACAACATATATATCTTTGCTTGGGGGTCAAGAATTCAAGCCCCTAGCGGCCCCTTTCACAAGTAGGCATCCTATCTTTAGGGCAGTGTCGGCAAAACTCCCTATAGGAATTGCTTGATTACTTTGAGTTGAGGTAAGTCCACACTCCCTTAATAGTCACCCCGACGATCATCTTTCCTTTTAAAGATATAAGTCTATTACGCATTCTTTCTAGTACGATCATCGTAAATTGACGGGCAGCCTTAGGTTGAGTTTGATTTGTTATGCAAGCGACCAATCGCCCTAGTGGTTCCTTGTGTAAGAGTATGTGAGTCCCTGCTTTCTTCCTGACTTGGCCATTGCACACCGAAAGGCACCCACTAGGTTGGTTAGTTCTACCTCATGGCCGGTAGATTATCCTTTTGGATTTGTAAATCTAAGACATGTCTAGACTAATATTAGCCCCTTCTTAGTGGATTCATCCCACACCGAGGGGATCCATCAAATTAAAATAAATGAAATTAAGATAAATGTAATTCAATCAAATGACATTATCCTAACTACTTTCGAGTTGATACAAATCCCCTAGTTGCATTCATTCAGTAGTTGCCCCAAGTTGGGTTTGATTTATTATATCCAGCAGATCACCCAAGCGGTTGTCCCTTACTTTTGGGGATGTGAGTCCACTACACTTTCTCCCTAGCATAGCTACTGTATACCGAAAGGAAACCCCTTTTGGTTGGATAGTTCTATCGTGTGGCTGGCGAACTACCCCTTTGGATTAGTAAATCTAAGATAGGCCTAGGCCGACATAGCTACTTCTCAGTACTGTGCATCACAAACTCAAGGTCCATCTCAAAATCTAAAACTTAAACAAACAATCAACTAATGTATCCCCAATGGGACATAGATCATCCCAACCTCCCTAGTGGAGTTAGTTAAATATGATTCAAACCTGTATTCCCTTGAGTGCACCCTCAAAAGAAATCTCATCAAATCTTTATCCCTAGTGGATAACCTGAACCTACTTCCCTAGTGGAAGGTTCATGCATCTATCTCTAATGGGTTATACATTCTAATCCTCAATGGATACTCTACCCAAATCATATCTTGCAATCAAATTCAAACCTCTTATCCCTAGTGGATAACCTAAACCTACTCCCCTAGTGGAAGGTTCACATGCTTGATCCCTTAGTGGACCCTTCTTCCTCCCTTATGCCTTTGGCATGAGTGGAGTTTCATTGCACTAAGATCTTGATTTCTTCTACATCTTGAGTTTAGGAGTAGATCATTTCTGTTAGTATTTGTGATCATTCGGACATTGTTGATCTTCTCAGTCAACACCAATACTTGCAATGTGCCTTGTCTATCACACCACACTTATTGGGTGCCCTTTGTTGACCTCACTTTTAGACTGAGCTCTCAACTTCCTCATCATAGATCTAGGACTCTTATAAACACTAAGAATTTCTTAGTCTTAAGACACTTCTAGTGATTAGGTGAACACTTAACTTAACCCAAGAGACTTAGAAGTGTTAGCCATAGGAATTTAGGAGGACTTGCCTACCCTATAGCCTAAACCCAATCCTTGCTTCCTTCTTTCAATCCAAACCTCAAATTCAAATCCAAATTCCAAAATCAAATCCAACTATCAAATGATTCAAACCCATGATTAAATTCAAATTCCAAATCCATTCCTAAGCCCTTTGATTTTATCTTATGGACTTAGCCTTAACCAAATTCAAATAAACCCCAATCTAATTGATTTTATTAATTATCAAATTCAATCTCAAATCAAATCCCAATCCAAATTCCAAATTAAATCCAACTTCAAATGATTGAAGTCCATGATTAAATCTAAACTCCAAAATCTCTTCCTAAGTCATATGAACAACCTTCATATGCTTAGCCAAAACTCCTTCAAACCAACCCAAAATTTGGTTGATTTCTTTATAAATCAATCATTCCTTCATTTATATTCACAAATATAAATGAAATCAAAATTCAAACCATTCAAATCAAACCAAAAATAAATCAAGTCAAATCAATTCTCAAGTCAAGCCCTTTTGACATACTTGGTCAAATTTTCTTCAAAATCACTCCAAAATCAAGTGATTTTCTAATAACCCATTTATATCTTCATTTATATTCACAAATAAAAATGAAATATAAATTCAAATGACCAAAACCAAACCCAAATCAAATCAAATTCTGATTTTAGCCCTTTTAGCAAATTCTTGAACTTGGCTAAATGATACCCAAATTAACTCAAAACCCATGGATTTCTTCATGATTCAATCATTGCTTCAATCATTGATCCAAATATAAATACAAGCCTAAATTATCAAACTAAACCCAAGTCAACCCAAGTCAAATCCATGTCGACCCTTTTGACTTGAAGATTATCATATGAACCAAAAACCATATGGCTCCAAACCACTTGCAATTGGATTTATATTTCCATTCTAAGTCCATATGTGAGTTCAGCTAAACTTGAATCAAGCCTTGATCAAGCTAATTGACCCATCTAGGTTCACTTGACCCAAAGTGACCTAAGAGGCCCTTTTGAGCCAAGTTCTAATCCAACCCAAATTGGATTTAACCAAGCCTACCTAAACTTTCAATCATGACCAACAATCATCACAGGGTGATCAATTGCATTGAATTGGGTCAAACCAAGTAAAACCTAGCCTTTGAACAAGTCAATATTTTAACCCAAATGAAACCCAAACTAACCAAAATACACCATATGCCAAATTGATTAAAACCATTGGCTCAAACCCATTCATAATCAATGATTAAACATGACCAAACCATCAATTGAGCCAAACCAAGTCCAATTGGCCATTTGACCTAAGGTGACCCAAATTGGCCTAAAAGGCTAAAATAGGTCAAATCATGATTTGATCTAAATTGATTACAACCAATGGCTTAATTTCATTCCAAATCACTTATTGAACTTGACCAAAGCCATATCCCAAGTTGACCAATTGGTCAACTTGACCCAACCTAGCCCAAATTGACCTAAAGGGTCAAAATAGATAAAATTCAAATCAAATCCAAATTAAACCAAACCAAAGCCTACAATTATTTTTAATTGACCAATTGAACTTGACTCAACACTTCCAACCCAATTTGGTCAACTTGACCAATTTGACCCTTTTGAACCTAAATGAGTCAAATCTAGATCTAGGCCAAACCAACTCAAACTAATTGAACCAAAACATCCCATCATCATATGAACCTAACCCAATGATTTGACCCAATTTGACTAGTTGGTCAACCCAACCCAACATAGCCCAAATTGAACCCATTTGACCAATCTAAGCCAAACCACTCAAATCCAATTTATGGAACCTTGTGGGTTGATCTAACTCAACCTAAAATCACCTAGGTCAGCCCAAAATCTTCCCAAAAGCTAAGTGAGCCCCATCCAAGGAGATTAGCCATCAAACCATGGGATTTAAGCTTCAAAACCAATAGATCCAAGCCAAGTCAACTCTCCCATCCCCATGGCAGCCCATTAGCACTCAATATAACCTTTTCCCCTCCCACACATAACCCACTCTAGATTATCCCTTTTTGGGAGTTAACTCGCTCAACTCAAATCGAGCACCCATGGATCCAAGCTTTGTAACCCTTGCATAATGGATCCATGTTAGCCTCCCATCACTTCTCCCATCCTTGATGTGCCACCTGGACTTGATGAAGATAAGTTTACAACGGCACAAATCCGCCTTCCATCCTTCTCTGTGGATTGAGGGGTGTACCACTTTAATTCGAGTATGATTTGGAAAGCATTCAAAAGCTTTGAGTCCCTAAGGAATTTTTGAAACCTCTTAGAGTGATCCCAAGCTTTCTCAAGCGTTCCAAAATTTGAAATTCTCGTTCTCGTGCAAGGCCAAAATAGGGGAGGACAATCACAATCCAAACTCTCTCATTTCGCAATCAAATTAAAATTCCTCTGATCAACTCTCTGGCCACACTCTGTTGAAGCTAAGCGAGTTATTTCCTGAGCTCCCAAGTGGCCAGAGGTGTGACTTCGATCGTAGCTGAGACTCCTACATGCACGAGGTGGTTGATTGAGCATCTCACACCAAATCAATCCTGGATTTCTTCAACAGGGCTTTGTCTCTACTAGACGAAGCTACGTCCATCGATCCTGACTGCCGATCTTAGCTTTAGCGAGGTAATTCCTCAGAATAGTAGCTATAGGGAAATCATGCTTGGTATTTTTTGAAGATTGAATCCCATGTGAATTTGACCATTAGATGTAGATCCCCCTCCTTCCAAAGGTGTGGGATCAGTTTGATCCCAATCTTAGCTCGTGTGAGCTCGGATCGAACGGGGAAAGATGGATGGTGCCCGTCTTTCATCACTCAGGAAGGAGAAAGATCATACGCCATCCATTTCACATGATTGGAATAGACGATTTTGATTAGATCACGGTAGATTCTTGCTATTTTCTCTTAACTCGCACATCAAATCATGCTCAATCTTAGATAGTCCACGAAACCTCATCCAGTCATCGAGATGTGGATGATAACTTTAATAACCAATCCCATCACACCGTTAAAAGTGTCGCTTTAGCGCCATGTGGATGGGATTAGGGATGTAATTAAGGCTAATTAATTTTTTTATGCCATAAACTTCTTGAATTCATAACTAATTATAGAAAATTCAAAAAAAATGCAAACTTTGGCTAATTTTAAAGGTATTTCAGAGTAGAATCTAAGAAAATTATTATTAATTGACTTTGAATAGTGATTTTAGTTTAATTAGAAATCTAATTAGCTTAATTACCCCTTAATTAAGAATCTAATTAATCTCAATTTTTTCGTGGATGTTTAGGGGGATGACCTCTGCCTCCCCTATTTTTTTTGGGATTTTATTACTTGTTTAATTAGGAAAATTAATTGATTAAGCCTTAATAACTCTCTTAAGTTAATTAGTGATAATTAGTGAATTAATAGTTTAATTAATTATTTAAGCCTAATTACCTCTGTGGAATAGTAAGGGAGCTTAGGGAGTATAATTGGGATATTTTTCCAAATTTATTTGCTAGATTTCCTTCACTTTTTGGAATAAATTAATTGATGATAAATAAGGTAATTAATTGCTTAATTAATTAATTAATTTTCAAGGTAAAAATTAGAGCCTAATTGAGTGTTTGAAATGAATTAGGGATTAATTGAGGCCTTGTCCTTGATCCCTCTCCCTAAATTAATTTCATCATCGTAATCAAAATGTAATCAAAGAATTCAATCAACAAATTAATAAGCTTGATTTAACTCAATCTAAAATCCACTTCACACCTAAGCAACCTTTAATTGATCTTGGGTAGCTCTTTGGGTGTTCAATAATGCAAGGTGAGAGATAATGAAACTATGGTTAGCTCAAATGTGTGAGAAAATCATAAAAGTAGTTAAGTGAGATCCCTTAAGCCTAATTAATTATTAATCATGAGTCAATTGCACCCTTTCATTTCTTCATTGCAAATTTATTTACTTTCTTGTGGTTGCATATCATATTGGCTTATTATTAATTAGTTAATTAAGTTAAGGTGGTATAGTAAGGGTTAATTAATTCACTTAATTCATACCTTAACCTAATTAAAATATAAAATCAATCTAAATATTCTTCATTAAACCAAATTAATTCACACAAAGGGAATTGGATTAAGATTAGCAAACCTCTTTCATACTTCCTAAATCAAATCAAACTCAAAGTTAAAAATGTCTTTAAAGAATTTTGGTTTATTCTAAATAGCCTTATTTAATATGATTGTCCTTAGAAATTAATTGGGATGAATGAGATCATGTGCTTATATTCCTTTATTTCTTTCCAATCATGTTAAATATTGCTTGCCATGTGAAATTATCATTCATTTCTTTTAAAATTAATTAAATGAAATGGTTTCTTCTATGTCAAATTGCATGTGTTGACTCAAATTAAAAATAGGTGTGGTTATTATTACTATTAAATCAAAAGCTATTTTCAAAAGCCCATAAATCAATCATAATATATAAAGTGATGTTAATTACAAGTATCTATAAGTTTGCATGTGTTGATAATATAAGGTATGTAATATGAAGTTCTCTTTCCTTCCCTTACATGGTTTTACATGGGATTTATAAATGTATAGTTCATTTGAAAAGAACACAACATTTGTCTAAATCTACTCCTATGCATCTCCATGCTAAGACTTAGGAAGAATTTCATATCACATATGTAAATCATACAATCAAATCAAATATGACTTCTTGCATGACTTCTCATTCTTGTGGATCTTTTTGCACATTAACATGTATCTAAGAAAAATGGTATATTTGTCTGGATACCTCGGGGCCGCGTGGGTTTAAGTAACCCTAAGTAGGTCTTGTACCTTACACCCTTGGTGTAGAACAATGGCACTGTACGCACTTAAAAATCTTATACATATGTATGTATGATATGACCAATGAATAAGAATCATAAATTAAAAATAATTTTTGCATAGGTTTTTACTATTTTTATAGTCTCTTATACATCTACATGTATCTAAGAAAAGTGGTATATTAGTCTGGACACCTCGAGACTGTGAGGCTTTAAGTTGCCCTAAGTAGGTCTTGTACCTTACACCCCTGGTGTAGAACAATGGAGCCATACTCACTTAACACTTTTATACATGTGAATGTGTACTTAGCTAATGGATGAAAAATCTCTCTTTTCTATTAAAAAGACATGCATTCATAATTTAATCAAATGAAATATTTAAATTCCAAACATACCTCTTTGCATTCATCATTTAAGTGTGCTAAGACATACATTGTATGTATAGGTATGCTTAGGATTTAATCATATGCATGATGTACATGATGGAAATAAATGAATGAATATGTGTTATATGATAGTGATTCATTCTAATTAATCTTAAGATGCCTTTTATTGAATAAGGTCATTTATAGTGAACCTAAACTTAGGGTTAATCAATACATGTAATAAGTCATTCACTAATGAGAATTGATCAACTTGCTTTAGAAGTGACTTAAGGTAGGTGTTGACCTCATTTTTAGAATGAGCTCCCAACACCTCCATCTTAGACATAGAATTACTCTTAGTATTTAAGAGTTCCTTAGTCTTAAGACACATCTAGTGATTAGGTGGACACTCTACCTAGCCCTAAAAGACTTAGAAGGGGTCACCCATAGGAATAGGTCATGCCTTAGGGGTGTTAGAAAATTTCCTACCCTTAGCTTAAACCATTCCTCACTTTCCTTCTTTCAAGTCAAACTCCAAATCAATTTTATTTGATCTTTTCAAATCAATTCCATGATTGAAAATCCATGATTGAAATCTATGATTGAAACCCATGATCAAAATCCATCTTAAGTTTTGCCTAAGTCCTTAATCTTCCCTTAAGGACTTAACCAAAATCTTGATCTAAACATAATCAAATATTTGAGATTTTCTCATACCACATTTATATTCTCATTTATATTCACATATATAAATGAAATATAAATTCAAAATTCAAAATTAATTCATGAAATTTTCTTAAGTCTCTTTAATTTTCCATGAAAGGACTTAGCCAAAATCGATTCTAAACCTTGATCAAATCAATTCAAATCCTTGAGATTTTCTCAAAACTTATTTATATTCTCATTTATATTCACATATATAAATGAAATATAAATATAAATCAATTAAATCAAACTCAAAAAATTAAATTCCAATTTAAAATTCCCTTAAATCCTTTAAATTCCCTTTAATGGATTTAACCTAAATCTTGATCAAACCTATTCAAACTCATGGAATTTTCTCAAAACTTATTTGTATCCTCATTTATATTCTCATATATAAATGAAATATAAATATAAATCAATCAAATCCAATTAAAAAATTACTTTAAATCTTTTAAATTTCCTTTAATGGATTTAACCAAAATCATGATTATACCACTTCAAATCCTTGAAATTTTCTCATGACTCATTTATATTCTCATTTATATTCACATATATAAATGAAATATAATTCAAACAATCAAAACCAACTCAAAAATAAAACTCAAACCAACTCAAAATCCAACCTAAGCCTTTCAAGTCAAAATCTTGAACTTAGCCAAATCACTTTCAAATCAAGCAAACTTTGATTTTCTCTCATGGTTCAATCAATCCTACAATCATGAACTCATATATAAATCCAAACTTCAATCAAACAATCAAAACCCAATTCAAAAATCAAACCCAAAACTCCTTCATATTCTTCCTTTGAATATGAAATTTTCAAATTGATCAAAACCCATTTGATATAAACCACTTGTAAATGGATTTATATTTCAATCATGAGTCCATATACAAGATCAACCAACTTCAAATCAAGCTTTGACCAAGCCATTTGACCCACTTAGGCTCACTAGACCCAAAGTGACCTAAAGTACCCTTATGAGCCAACTTTTGATCCTAACTAAATTGGATTGAATCGAACTCATATTTTTCTTTCATCATGATCAGCAATTATCATGGGATGATTAATCAATCAAATTGGGTCAAACCAAGTCAAACCTAAGGGTTGACCAAGTCAACACTTAACCCAAAATGAAACCTTACATAGCCAAATTCCATCATAGGCCAAATTGATTGAAACCATTGATCTAAGTTCACTCATGACCTATGTTTGAACTTGACCAAGCCAACATTTGAGTCCCAACTAAATTAAATTACCCACCCAAGTTGATCCAACTTGACCTAAAAAGTCAAAATGGGTCAAAACTTGATCTAAGCCAAATTGATCCAAACCAATGGGTCAAGTTCATTCCAAATCACTTGTTGAACTTGACCAAAGCCTCAATTGACCAACTAGACCCATTTGACCTTAGACCCAACATGACCTAAAGTCATGTTGAGCCAAATTTGAACTTAACCCAAATTGATTGGAAACAAAGATACCAATCCACTCCATATGACTAACCTAACCTAAACCTACCCTTAACCTACCCCAAATAGGTCAAATGGGTCAAATGGGTCAACTTGACCCATTTGACCTAAATGAAGTTATATGAGTCAAAATCAAATATATACCAAATTGAAACAAACCAAAGCCACCAAAATATTTCAAAATGGTCATATGAACTTGACCCAACCATTGGTTTGACCCAATTTTACCAATTAGTCAACTTGACCCAAGTTGACCCATTTTGACCTAAATGGGTCAACATGAGCCAAACCTTATCAAATGGATTCCATATCTAATGAAACTTGGCCAAACCTAGTTTCTCCACTTACCCAACATATCCAAAGTGGAAAAAATAGCCAAATGACATTCTACCCCTAGGCCATAAAATAAATTTTGGCCTAACCCATGGGTATTTTGGTCATACCCTCTTCACAATCACTTGAGGCTTTCCTAAAAGCACAAGGGGACTTAGTGATGAGTGGTGAACCCAACCCAATGGGTTTGGGTCAGTCCATTTGGTCCCTAGACCAAACCAGACCACTTAGAGTAAAATTGAGTTTTCAAATTCCCTCCTTAGCTCAATTTGATGCACATGGGAGGTTGGCAATACACTCAAGGCCTCAAACCAACCATGTGCAAAGATCTAACAGCCTAAACAAATCCCCAATCTCATCAATTGGATCAAAATGGCAACTCATAGTTTGACTGTGATACCATAGGGGGAGATATACTCCCCCTAATTCAATGAAATTTTGATACACTCTCTGTCGATCGAAGCCTAGGAACCCAAAGCAACCATCTCAGAGCATTCCAAAGCTTCTTAGAGAGGATTTGAATTCTTCTTTCTCAATTTTTCATAGTGCAAAAATAGGGGAGGTAGAGTGAATTACTAACTTCATCTACACTTGATTTCTTCCAAATTCCTCCTTCACACTTCTTCTAAGGACCAATCCGAGCTCATTTAAGCTCACATTGGAGTTCCCAAAGAAAGAGAAGATCAATTCAATCAAAACCAAAGCCCAAGCAAGGAGGAGTTGATCCACCCATTGATCCACTGAATCCCATGGTCTAGGAGTTTCAACAGGGCTTCCTCCACCAGACGAAGCTACCTCATTGAGCTCGAGTGCCGGTGATCACCTTCGATGAGGTATGGAATTTTTCCACCACTTAGCTTAGGAGGTGTTGGTCCTTTGTGAAAGAAATGTTCTTGGCATGTGAAATCTACCAATGGATAGGTTTGTAATTATGCTTAAATGGTGTGGGTACAATTTCATTTCAATCCAAGCTCAATCGAGCTCGGATCTCCCCTTAGATCTAGTTTTTGATTATGAGTGATTAGTTGGGGTAGAAAATTTATTTTATCTTAAGAGCCTAATTGCATCCAAGCCATACATTAAGGTATCAAACATATAAAATTAAGAAAAGTATGTTATTTCTAGTGCACAATTTAAACATGACATCAATCAATTTTATAAAACTAACATAAAAGAATAAGAGGTCGGTGCAGTCGGGTGCTATTGTACAACTCAAAAAGAGAAAAGATGGGGTAGGTCCACCCTCACCTAGAATTACATAAGAATAATTACAATTATATTGAATGAATGTTAAGGGGGGGGGGTGGTCTTCATTCTTCATTCTTCATGTCTTTATCTCCATTTCTCCATTTGGTTTGATTTACTCCCTTCAAAGGCATCACAAGGCCTCCCAAGACAATGCCTTCTAGCCAATGCTCATCATTATCCTCCCATAACACTAATCCTAATTCCTAATGCAAAATTGCATTAAAAATAGAAAAAAATAAATCTAACTACACCTAAAATAAGCATTAGCTGAACATGCATACATTCATAAGCAGTTATATTTATAATTTGGACTTAGCACCCTGCACATGGGTAATCAAGCCCACCTGTCTTAGCTTTGGTCATGCTTAGGGGTTTAAGCAACTTGCAAAAGAGAGCATCTATATTTATTTTAAGCACCCCTTAAGTAGAGTCCCTTATAAAAAACATGATTAACTTAATATCGGCCTAACATCCATTCTATGGAACATATACCCTAACATCCAGTCTAAAATAATACATCATAAAATAAAATATACATCACACAATGCACTACTCTAATGTAAAGCTAGAAGTGCTGATTTAGTTCTAATGTGTGTTAAGGCTTGTGTGGTATGTCTTAAGTAAATATTAGTGTTATAATTTTCTAAGTGGAAGACTTTATTTAATATAACGGGTTACTTTGACTTGAAGTTATTTAATTGATTTGAGAATTTAAATTTATTATTTTATTTCTTATAATCATACTTGGCAACTAAGTATTATAAAGAGAAGGAAGAGGATTATTCCCTTTCATCCCTACCTTAAGTCACTTTCTAAAGCATGTTAATTTGATTTTGTTCTCTTTAGTGAATGACTTATTAAATGATTTAATTAATCCTAAGTTTCGGTTTACTTTAAACGATCCTATTTAATATGAAAGGCATCTTAAGATTAATCCAATTGAATTACTAACATATGACACATATCAAATCATTCCTTTCCATCACAAATATCATGCATATGATTTAATCCTAAGTGTATCTATACATATAACACACTTAAATGATGAATGTATGTTTATACATGCAGAATTTTTATTCTTTTATGTGATTGAATTATTTAATTATATTGGTTTAAAGATTTATCTAAATTCTTATACCAAAATACATAGGGATGAAATTAAATAGGTACATGGCATTATTAACAGGGAAGTGAGGTAATCAAATGACCTCCTTGGGGCTACTTAAAGCCTCATATTCCCAGGATGTCCAAAATATATACCCTTTTGCATTCAAATATATTTAAATTTGTATATGTGAATATGAGAAAGCAAGCTCCAAGTTACATGATTAATTAATCAAATGCCTAAACAATTATGGATGCATGTATTTTTAAATAGAAAAGGGGATTATCATCCTCCAATCAAATACACAGATATATGTATAAAAGACATAAACAAGTACGTGCCTTTATTAACCAGGGAAGTGAGGCAATCAAATGATCTCCTTGGAGATACTTAAAGCATCGTATTCTTGGGATGTCTAGACTATATACCTATTTTTCTTGAATACATACACATGCATTTATAATTAAGAAGATGAAAATATTGCAAAGATTGTATTTCTTTTGATGGAATTATGTAGGTGTATGATTTAAAGCTCTTTCTAAATTCTTATGTTAAAGATACATAAGAATGAAATCAAGTGAATACGTGCCATTGTTTAAACCAAGGAAGTGAAGTAATCAAATGACCTACTTAGGGCTACTTAAAACCTCATATTCCTAAGATGTCTAGGCTATATACCCATTACATTCATACTTATGTAAATCAATATGTGAATAAAGGAAAGAGACTTTAATTCATACACTTAAACTATAATCACATGCATTTAACATCATAACACACATTACTTTTTATTTGTAAACTTTTAAAAATATATTTGGATTTAGTAATGATAATAGCCACACAAATATTAAATTAAATCAACACATGCAAGCTTAACATAAAAGAAATCTCATTTAATTTAATGAATTTAAAGAGATGGTTGTATGAATCAAATGTCACACAATATTTAATATGATTGGAAAGGAATAAATAAACATAAACATATGATTTCATTAAATCAAATTAATTCCTAAGGATAATCATATCAAATAATACTATTTAAAATAAACCAAAGTTCTTTGTGCATCATTTTAATTTGATGTTCAATTTGACTTAGACAATGTAAGAAGGAGTTTGTTAATCCTAACCCATCCCCATGTTTGTAAGTTAATTTGGTTTAATAGAACATGATTAAGTTAATTTTATGGATTCATTAATTAACCCTTTCATATGTTACCTTAAAATAATTTTCCAAATAATTATGAGCCAACATTATATGTAAATGAATTGAAAATGCAAATTAGCAATGGCCCTAGGAAATGGAAGGGCCAAATGCAATTAGCTCACAATTAATGGTAAATTAGATTAAGGAACTTAATTAAGTACTCTTATGATTTTTCCACACATGTGATTAACCATAATTTCCTTAAATGTCTTTAGGTTATTAAACACATAAAGATTTACCTTCAAATAATTAATCAAGATTAGATGTGATTGCAATTTTATAATTTGGTTAATGAAGTCATCAATTAATTAATTAAACTCTTACTTAATTACCAAATTGATTAGTTATCCTTCAAATGAAATGGACTTAGGGAAAAGGTTATGAAAGAGGTCCCAATCCTATTCCATGAGTCCCCTCAATTAATTAAATAAGATTTGATGTGGTTTAGATTTTTAATTTAACTAACTAAGTAATTAATTAACCAAATAGTCCTAAATTAATTTTCTTGAAAAGTGAAAAGAACTTAGGGAAAGAGACTAGGAAAGAGGTCCCAACCCTTTTCCACAAGTCCTCTCACTAGATTGATTAAGGAGCCTAATTAATTAATTAGTTACTATTCATGTGATTAATTAACCCTTAATTAAATTAAGAGGGTGATTTGGGCCTAATTAATTAATTTTTATAATAATTAACTAATAAATCTCAAGAAAATCAGGGGAGGCACAGGTCATCCCATTAAATAATTCTAGAAAGTTTAAGATTAATCAGTTAATTAATTAGAGAGTAATTAAGATAATTAAGTTTTTAATTAAATCCTAATTAAGCTCTAATTACTGTTCAAAATCAATTAAGGATATTTTTAATAAATTCCTCTCTCAATACCTTTAAAATAAGTATTTATTTATATTTTTGGAATTTTCTATGATTTATTTAATTATTACAAGTTTTAGCCATTAATTCTATTTAATTAAGCCTAATCCCATTTGCACCATGTGGCGCGCTAACGCAACACGCTTTTCATATGGAGATGTGGGATTGGCTATTAAAGCACATCCGGTCAGCGTGGCTGACGGTGGATTTGCTTTTGATCTTCACCATTTGATCTCAAATTTAATGGTGCAAATAGATCTCGCGGTTAATAAAGGATAAAAATAGGAAAAATCTAACATATCTAATCATGGCCATCCATTTCAATCAGGCGGAATGAATGGCGTGTGATATATCATTCCACGAGGGATGAAGGATGGAAGCCTTCCACCATTTCGCATGATTCGAGCTCACCCAAGCTTGGATGGATCCCACACCTTCATGAAAATGATCGGAGGAGTTCAAATGGGCAAGATCATGCGGCATTCAACTTTCCATCAAAAATCTCTAAAAAATTTTCAAGGGTGCTCAATTTTAATGGAATTACCTCATCAGAGCTAAGACCAGTGGCTCGCACGCTTGAGGTAGCTCCATCTAGTTGAGATGAAGCCCTGTTGAGTTGTAATTAGGTTGATTCCAACTGGTTTACTTGGAAGACCAAGATTTTCCTTCGGAGGCTCAGTCTTGATTGAAGTGGCACCTACGATGGACTTGGAACTCGGGGGAAAATTTGTATAGCTTTGATGAGATGTGGGGATGGTGTGTGCAAGAGGAATTTGGTTTTGGTTGCGGTTTGAGGGAGGTAGGACTGACAATGGGTGTCCTATTTTTGTGCCCTCAGGAATGAGAAATCCATAAAGGGAAAGTCTTGGGAATGCTCGGGAGCTCACTAGGGAGTTAAAAATGCCTTAGAAATCTCTGAGGATTCCAATCGATGTCTTTGCCATGAAATTGAGAGGGTATATCCCTCATTTCTTTATGATGGACAGACAAGATTATCTCCTATTTTATGGCCGGCCAACCATTGCAAGAGCTCTGGAGTGGTTGCCATCACCTCCACATGGCACGACTTGAGTGGAGGAAGGCTTGGGAGGTGGCTTAAGAGAAATGTGGCTTGGTTTGTATCCATTAGAATCTCAACTTGTGAGGGAGGTGAGTTAACTCACCTCCCATTAGTCTATGGCAAGGCTAGCCCACTTAGGGTGGGCTTGGTGGCTAGGTCTGACCCCAAAATGGGGTGTTTGATGGCTGACAAGGGTGATAGAAGGGTGGAATTTACTATTTTAGGGAGATTCCTATGTGAGGTGGCATATCCAAGAGAGATTGCCCTGGGTTTGGCTCCATTTGGGTTTGGGCTGGTTTTGGGCTAATCGTAACTGGGTTTGGGTCGGGTTAGGTCAACTCCTACGGTGCCATGGGTTAGTTTCAAGGGATTTGGCTCAATTTGGGTCACTTTGGGTCAGGTTGGGTTAGGTTGACCAATTGTTCAAATTGGGTTAAACCAAGACTGGGTTAGGTTCAAATGATGATTTGAAGAGTTTTGGTTCAAGTGGTTTCAATCAATTTGGCCTAGGTTTGATTTTGGCTCATTTGGAATCAAATGGGTCAAATGGGTCAAGTTGACCAATTTGACCAAATTGATCAAATTGGCTTGGGTTAGATGTTTGGTTCATGTTCAATTGATCAATTGGATAGGATTATAGGCTAGTTTGGATTGATTTGGATTTAATTTGGGTTTAGGCCAATTTGACCTTTAGGTCAATTTGGGCTAAGTTGGTCAATTGGGTTCAGTTGGTCAAGTTGGGCTCAATTATGTCTTTGGTCAAGTTCAATAATCAATTTGGAATGAACTTGAGCCATTGGTTGCAATCTATTTAGGTTGGATCATGATTTGACCCATTTTGGCCTTTTAGGTCAATTCAAGTCAACTTGGGTCAAATGGCCACTTGGGTTTGGTTTGGCTCAATTGATGGTCAAGTCATGTTCAATCATTGATCATGGGTTGGTATGAAGCCATAGATTCAATTGATTTGGTGTAGGGTAGGTTTTGACTAGTTCAAGTTCATATGAGTTAAAGGGTTGACTTGGTCAAATGACCAAGTTGACTTGGTTTGACCCAATTTATGGCAATTGATCATCCTAGGGTGATCAATGATCATGGTATGATATTTGGATGGGCTTGGTTCAATCCAATTTGTATTGGATTAGAATTTGGTTCAAATGGGTTCTTTAGGTCACTTTTGGTCAAGTGAACCTAAATGGTTCAATTGGCTTGGTTTTGATTTGATTAAGGTTTAGTTGAATTTATATATGAGTTTAGGATTGAAATATAAATTCAGCTGAAATCAATTTGAATTTCAATAGGTTTTGGTTTATTTAGAATTTTTAAATCAAAAGGGCTAAGTTGGCTTGATGATTGTAGATTTCATTTATATTTGAATAGATGATTGAAGGATTGATTGATTCAAGAGAAAACATTGATTTTGGCTTTATTTGGGTTTTGGTTAAGTCCAAGAAAATAGCTTAAAGGGTTTAAATTGGGTTTTAATTTGATTTTGGATTTGGTTTTGGTCATTTGAATGTAGATTTGATTTATATTTGAGAAGATAATTGATGGAATAATTGATCTATAAGAAAACCAATTGAGTTTGAAGTGATTTGAAGATAAATTTGACTAAGCTCATGGAGGTAGGTCCAAAGGGCTTAAAAGAGAATTTGATTTAGTTTGATTTAATTTTTATGATTAGAATGTGGGTTTCATTTATATTTGTGAAGATGATTGAATATATATTTGATTTATGATAAAATCAATTGATTTTAGGTTGATTTAGGTTAAGATTTGGCTAAGCTCATGGAGGTAGGTCCAAATGGCTTAGGAAGGGTCTTGACTTGACTTGATTTAGTTTTGATCATTTGAATGTAGATTTAGAAAGATAATTGATGGAATAATTGATTTATAGAACAATCAATTGAGTTTGACTTGATTTGAATGGGATTTTGGCTAAGCTTATGAAAGTGGATCACATGGCTTAAGAGGATTTGGAGCTTGGATTTTATCTTGGGTTTCTAATCATTTGGTGTTAAATTTGAATTTGAATTTGATAAATGATTGAGCATTGAATTGATCTTTGAGAAAATTAATTGAATTTGAATTGAATTGGATTTGGCTAGGGCTAAGTCCATGGAATTCAATCATAAGGCTTAGGAAGGGTTTTGAGCTTGGATTTGAGGTTAAGATTAATTGTAGATTTTGGAAATTTGATTTTGAATTTTAATTTGGGGTTTGGTTTGAGAAGAAGAACATGGATTGGGTTTAGGCCATAGGATGGGCAAGTCTCCCTAAGTTCTTAAGGCATAACCTACTCCTATAACTAACCCTTCTAAGTCTTTAAGCTTAGTTAAGTGTTCACCAAATCACTAGAGTGTCTTAAGACTAAGGAACTCTTAGTGTCTATAAGAGTCCTAGATCTATGATGAGGAGATTGAGGACTCACTCCAAAAGTGAAGTAAACCAAAGGACACCTAATAGGTGTAGTGTTCTTAACAAAGCATATCGCATGTATTTGTATTGATCGAGATGATCAACAACATTCAAATGATTGTAAGAACTAACGAAAATGATCTATACCTAAACTCAAGATGTAGACAAAATCACGATCTTAGTGCTATGTGACTCAACTTATGCCAAGGACATAAGAGAGGAAGGAGGAATTTGTAGATTGATTATATGAACCTTCCGCTAGGGAAGCAGGTTTGGGTTATCCGCTATGGATAAGAGTTTGAGTTTGATATGGTTATATGATTTATGGAAGGAAGATTTGCTGGGGATTAGAATCTATAATCCATCGGGATGGGTGTATGAACCTTCTACTAGGGAAGCAGGTTCGGGTTATATGAGTTTGATTTCATTGATGTATCCACTGGGGATAAGAGTTTGTTTAGATTTGTTTGGAAGGCATCCATTGGGGATAAGGTTTGATTTAATTCATTTGTATTTGGTTTATGCATAATTTGGAGGCATGTTTGCTAGGGATATGAGCTTGAATCTGTTGGGGATCAAGACTAGATTTGATGGATGTAATTTGTAGTACATATTCACTTAGGATATGGGCCTAAGTCCACTGGGGATCAAGATTGGGTTTAATTTATTTTAATTTATGATGGCTCCACTAGGGAGGAGGATATGATTTAGCTCCACGGTGAGAATTAGGTTGGGTTTAATTTGATTTGAGTTTGAGGGCATATTTTATGGAGATATGAGCTTGGATCCACTGGAGATTTGATGGATTTAATTTATGGACCCTATCGGTGTGCAATGGATCCACTAAGAAGGGGCTATATCAGCCTTGGCCTATCTCAAATTTGCAAATCCAAAGGGATAGTCTATCGGCTGCGGGGTAAGACCATCCAACCTAAAGGTTTCGGTGTGCAACGACTGAGCTAGGAAGAAAGCATAGCAGACTTACATCTTCTAAAGCGGGAAGCAACCATTGGGGTGATCTATTGGTAGCATAACAAATCAAACTCTACCTAAGGCGACTACTGAGTGAATGCTACTGGGGAGTTACGTCAGCTCAAGAGTAATCAAGATTAATTTTA
The DNA here is from genome assembly GCA_021442155.1 of Cymbidium sinense. NCBI lineage: Eukaryota > Viridiplantae > Streptophyta > Magnoliopsida > Asparagales > Orchidaceae > Cymbidium > Cymbidium sinense. Next base: position 151,743,213 of record CM038220.1, on the reverse strand, counting down.
TTTTAATTTAATGGAACTTGTCGGTGTGTGATGGACCCACTGAGAAGGTATATCATCCTTGGCTTATCTCAGATTTACAAATCCAAAGGGATAGTCAACCAGCCACGGGGTAGAGCTAATCATCCTAAGGGTTGCCTTTCGGCGTGCAACGACTAAGCTAGGAAGAAAGTATAGCAGACTTACATCTTCCAAAATGGGGAACAACCGCTAGGGTGATCTACTGAAGCACAATAAATTGAACCCATCCTAGGGCAACTCCTAAGTGAGTGCTGCTGGCGACTTATGCCAACTCATGAGTAGTCAGAAGATTCCTATAAGGAATTTTGTTGACACTACCCTAAAGATAGGATGCCTGCTTAGGAAAAGGTACTAGTAGGGTGTCCTCCTAATCCACAAATGAATATATATTTTATTTATATGTTTGCATGAACCCTGTTGGTGTATGAGGGACCACATTGAGAAGGGGCTATATTAGCCTTATCCTATCTCAGACTTATTGGACCAAGGGAGAATCTACATATCCGTGAGATGGATTCTCCAACCATAGGGGTGGCTACTAGAAAGGAGAACTATCCATTCCAATAGTAACTCAGGCAGTGTTTAAATGGGGTCACAAAGGATGTGATCCAAATAGAGTGCCCACAGGGGAGGTGTCGCTAGGGGCATTATCCTGAACCCTGTAAAAGAAAGCCTATAGCTGTATGGTGGCCCACTCAAGGAGAAGGAGTAACAGACTTACATCTGCCATGAGTGGTGTTTCCACTGGGTGGGTCATCATCAGCATAACAGGATTAACCAATCTAAGGTGCCCATCGGTGTGTGATGATCAATCTTGAAAGAAGGAATGTAGACTTACATCTTCACGGATGGAAATGATCATCGGGACAATCCATCATCAGTGGGATAGATGCTATCCAACCTAGGGCAACTATTAAGGGGAGTCCCACATAGATTGGACTCAGACTTGAAGTAGTCATGAGGGAAGAAGCCACTGGGGGACTTACCCTAAACCTCAAATATACTCAACCTAATTAGTGCATGATGGCTAGTTCAAGAAGAAAGTGTAGCATACTTATATCTTCTTAAACTAAGCTGACATGAGGTAGCTTATTAGCCATGCAATAATGCCTATCAACTAATAAGACCCTCATCAGTGTATAGTAGTCATGTTTGAAAGAAAGCAGACTTACATGCTCCTAAACAAGGAACCACTAGGTTACACGCTAGCAGGGTAGCATGTCAACCCGACCTAGAATAATTACTGATTGATTGCCATTGGGGGTGTTATCCCAACTCGAAGTAGCCTGAGATAAAAGATATGTGTTTATTTTATGTGTTTGTGTGTAGTTTGTGTTTGTGTTATGTTGATAAAGGATAGGATGCCACTCGGGTTCCTTACACCTACCCTAAACACATCGTGGCAGATTCACAAACAAAGATGTTTATAATATGGAAGAGATGGAATTTGAGATAAAATTTTCATTGGTAATTTTTTTTCAAACATGATTTATAAATAATATTTCTTTAGGTAGAGTCCATTGATTGGAAGCATCGGGCGCTCTCCCTTATGATTTATGAGCTGATAAGATTCTCCTTGGTAGGCCTTCTCTATGACAAAACAGCCATCCTAAGTGGGTTCAAACTTGCCTCCCATCTTGCAACGGGTAAAATTTGATCTCCTTAGAACTAAAACAAGCTCTCCTACTTGAAAAGCTCTAAGATAGACCAACTTATTATGAACTCAAATCATTTTGGCTTTGTACAACTCGAGATTCTAGCATGCCTGTAGGCGTCTCTCCTCTAAACTTTCAAGCTCTTCTAACCATAACTTGGCATTTTGCTCCATTGTGATCTTGCTACTCATAGCTATCCTTAGTGATGGGAGTTGGACTTCTAATGGTAGAATGGCTTTGACCCATACACTAAGGAGAAAGGGGTAGATTGAGTTGGAGTTCTGTATGTGATGTGGTAGGCCCATAAAGCTTTAACTAACTACTCATGTCAATGTCACTATTATCATCGAGTGCATTCTTTAATATATATGGATGAGAGTTTTTTGAAGGCTTCTGCCAAGCCGTTTACCCTCGGGTAGTAGATGGTAGAGTATCTCCATTCTATGCTGTGTCTCCGGGAAAAGCGGTTGCTCTTGCTGCTCTTGAATGCAGTACTATTATCAGATATAATTTATCAAGGCACCTTGAACCTATATACGATAAAGTTCTTGAAAAACTTAAGCACATGCTGAGTTGTGACCTCTCTGAGCTGAATCACCTCCTCCCATTTGAAAAAGTAGTCAGTAGCAGCTAGGATGAACTGATGACCCTTAGAGGAAACAGGGTCAATCAGACCCACTATGTCAGTGACCGAACACTCAAATGACCAAGAGGCCAATGTTAGGTGTAGAATGTTGGGTTGGTGTAGGACCACACCGTGTATCTGAATTGGTGGCATTGCCTAACTACATTGATGATGTCTATGATCATCAATGACCATTAATATCCTAGTATATTGATCTTGGCTTTCATCTTCAGACCAGATTGGTGTACTCCGTAGAATCCTGAGTGTATCTCAGTCATGATCTTATGGGCTTCGTGTTTGTCAAAGCAATGTAACCACATATGATTGAAGGACCCCAACATAAGGTGCCATCCATGAGAGCATAAGAAAAGGCTCTCATGGTTCATTTGTTGGGCTTGTAACTTCTTTTGAGGTAGTTTGCCTATATTTAGGTAATCCATGAATGGTTGCCTCCAATCTGACTCATCATCCTTTTAGCAATGGCAACCTCCCCTTCAAGAGAGTATTTCTCGATGAGCTCAGTATCAATAAGAGATAAGACTTATCTATTTTGGTCCCATATTAATATGGACTCATTTTCCAGACATGTGAACTCCTTGGCCAACATGGCTAAAGCATCTGCTATGACATTTTCTTCTTGAGGAATCTTGTAAATAACCTCTAGGATTTGGGCCAACAACTATGGTATACTTATGGTAGTGATGAAGCTTAGCTTTAGAACTTTGTAGGACCCAACGATTTGGTTGATGACCAACTGAGAATCCCCAAAGATGTTGATGTTTTGGATGCTTAGAGTAATGGCTAACTCCAGATCAAAAATTAGAGCCTCATATCCAGCTTCATTATTTGTGTAAGGATTGGACAGGTGATATGAGAATCTCATCACATCACAGTCCAGAGTTAGGAGAACTATTCCTACCTCTGCTTTCTCTAGGATAGTAGATCTCCTCTTTGAGAGGAAGCCACACCATCAAAGTACATCTCCTAACTATGAATGATAGTATCCCTAAGTTCATGATTTGTTCATTAGGGAGGTCATGACTAAGTGGAGAACCAGCAGGAAGTGGGTGTGCTACTAAGAAATCTGCTAGTGCTTGTCCTTTCATTGCACAGAGGGTTGCAAAGTAATATCGAACTATGACAAAATCATGGACCAACATGCCAACCATCCGGATAGCATCAACTGTGTCATGAGATATTATAGTGGATTGATCCTAGAGATCAAGTTTACCTTATTAGAAAGCATGTAATGCATAACTTTTGGTATGCATAGATTAAAGCTAGGCAATGCTTCTCGATGGGTGGATAATTTACCTTAGTAGGGATTAGATGATGGTTGAGGCAGTAAAGTATGTTCTCCTTCCCTTCATTGTTGGCTTGAGCTAATAAAGCGCTAATGTAGTCATCTAATGTAGTGTAAAGGATCAATGGCTTGCTTGGGATAGGGGCTATTAGAATTGGTGGCATCATCAGGTAGTGTTTGATGTCTTCAAAGGCAAGCTAACACTTGTCATCCCACTTAAACTTGGCATCCTTTTTGACAAGTGCTGAGAATGGCTGGCATCTTCCGATAAGTTGGATATGAAGCATCTTAGATATGCCAACCATCCTTAGAATGATTTGAGTTGAGTTAAAATTTTAGGGGTGGCAATTTTAATATCACCTTGATCTTCTCTAGATCGATTTCAATTCCCTAATGTCAGACAACAAACTCAAGAATTTTCTTGAAGTTACTCCAAATGCACACTTCAAGGGGTTCATTTTTTTAGGTTAAATTGTCTTAACTATTCAAAAATTACTCTCAAGTCAAAGAGGTAGTCTTCCTTTTCTTTACTTTTAACTAAGAGATCATCGACATAACACCTGACTTGATGATGAATGAGTTCATCAAAGATTTGAGTTATAGCCCGCTTGTGTGTAGCATCAGCATTTTTAAGGTCGAAAGGCATGACCTTATAGCAAAAAATTCTGATTGGGGTTCTAAAAGTAGTTTCTTTCATCTTCAGGGGCCATCTTTATTTGGTTATATCTAGATGATCCATCCATGAAAGAAAAAATTGCATGAGATGAGGCAATATCCACCATTAGTTCTGGTATCGATAGTAAAAATTCATCTTTTGGACATGCCTTATTTAGATCCCTAAAATTGAAGCATATACGAATTTGGCCATTCTTCTTTTTAACTAGGATGACACCTAACGTGCGGTGAGTATTTTCTTCCCGTGATGAAACCAAAGATTGATCAATTTCTTGACTTCAAAATGACCTACTATTTAATGTCTAATCGCATACGTCTGAGAGCTTGCTTGATAGGGTTAGCACTAGGCTCTATTGCTAGTTTGTGGACTACTATGTTAGGAGATAAACTGGGCATCTCTTCATAACTCCATACAAAATAGTCCTTAAACTTAGCTAATAGCCTAACTAAGTCATTGGTTTCAGTTTTATTCAACAAGGAACTGATGTATGTTGGACGTGGATTGTCTTAAATTCCCAAATTAATTTCCTTGAGCTCATTAATGGTTGACTTAATCTTCTCTTTGAACTCTAGTGGTGTATCTTTGACTTCAAAATCATCTGGATCATCTGAAGTTTCTAAGCATACCTCCTCATATGAGTTCGTATGATTTGAATATAACCTATCAGATTTTAAATGATTGGTGATGACTAAGCAATAATCATCATCAACTGGACCCACTGTACTGAATCCTAATCCTAATTTTGATTGAGAGCTTTGCATTTGTTCTTCCATATTCTTTCAAAATAGTCTGACCTATGCTTTGACCAAGTATGTGGGATTAACCCTTTCTTTGCTAAATTTAGAACACATGATGAGTACCAATCGAAAGGTAATTTTATTAAATTTTTATATGAATCATCCTCAAGTTTACATCAACTTCTTGACTTAAGGATGAAGCTCCCAGAAAGAACCTCTGAGTCATTACATCTATGGATGACTTATGGCCTCCTTAACTACCAAACCCTCAACTTTTTTGTGAGGAAAGTGAGGTTAGAGCTAAGGTTCCTAACTGATGCATGACCATTTCACATATAAACTTGGATACACTAATGCTTTACTTTGGAGCCTAGTATTCATCACTATCTGGCTCAAGTGTCACCTCAAAAGAAATCAGAGAAAGTTTGGTGTGTAACCATATAAGACTCAGCCTCTGAACTAGATTCTAAGTCTATATGGATAGCAGGTGTACTCTTGGTGGCCGGGACATACCTCCTATTGGGTGGCAAATAAGGAGGCTTTCCACCTCTGGGGCTGCCTCTGAACTATCCTCTTCTTCTATCTAGTGGAGGTCGAGTCATCTTACTCATATGTTCAAATGGAGTAATGAACTATGGGTGGAATCTGTTGTTAAGATCTATATCCCCCCGAGTCTATTTCTCTCTCCCTTTTATTTCCTTTTTCTTTCTCTTTTTCTTTATCTTTATATTTTTCTTTTCTTTCTTTTTGTCCCTCATGGAGATTTTGACTAAGTTTGCAAGAAAGGACTTGTTGATTTTGGGGAAGGTAATAGGTTGCATCCTCATATATCTCGACCTCAAGAACAATGAATGGTTTGAGATCTCCTTTGACACGGTACTTAACCCCACCTTTCATGAACTTCATGCATTGATGTAAAGAAGATAAAAACTATGTTATTTTCATGTATCCATGGTCTCCCAAGCAAAGAATTGAATGATGTATCCGAGTTTATAATGTGAAACTTAGCTTCAGTCTTGCAATCATCTATCTCTAGTGGCAACATTATAGAGCATAAGACCCTCTCACCTTATTCATTGAATCCTCAACATCATGCTTTCTTTTTGGAGTTTGAGATGTCGATCATCAAGCAAGCAATGATTCTTAGACTCATAATGTTGACTGATGCACTTGGATCAATAAGAACTCTGGATACCCTGTATCTACCAACATCCATCGTAATGTATAGAGGGTGATTATGCTCGATCATCCCTAGAGGTAAGTATTCATCACTGAATGCAACTCTTAAGATGTCCTTCGAGTGGTGTGCCTCCTCTTAAGTAGTGGCTAACTGAGCTAAGTATCTCTCTAGATCAAGTAAAGCCTTGATTAGAGATTCCTCATCTCTTTAGATAAGACAAAGGCATCGTATATGCTTAACTTAGCTGACTTTCTAAGATGAGCTAGGACATTATAATCAACTCTGACTTGGTCCTCCACAAGCATATCCATAGGTGGAGCATCCTGTGGAGGGGCTATCTACTCACTGAAATTAATGACTTGCTTACCCTTATCCTGAGGTGCTACCCTAGGAGGTAGAACTTTGCCACTGCGCAGGTTGACTTCATTGACTTCTTGGAATGATGAATTTGTGGAGAGTTCCACCATCTCATCGAGTATACCTACAACTTCTCCTATGGGATCCTCAGAGTTGATTGACTCCAAGTCAATCTAAAGAGGTGAACCTGATTGATTTAGAGAAGGAAAGATCGACTCTGAATCAAAAAAGAAATGATTGAAATAACTGGAGCTATTATTATTTTCTAGACTTGGAGAGTTTTCAACAAAATAAAATCAAGAGTATCAGAAGTGGAGAAGATGTAAGTATAATCTTCTTTCTTCATTGATTTCTTTTTGGGTGGAGGTGCATGATAGAAATCAAGTAAAGTGAGTGGAGTAAGGGATTTAATGCCCTTATTCACTGATACAATGCTCTTGGGTTGCGCTACTGGACTATTCTGGGCAAGTATGGTGAGCTGCTGTAGTTGCTAGGCTGTTATGGTGTTTATTTTTTAGGTTGGGTGATGTTAGGTGCTTATATGATTCATGTGTGTTTATATGAGGGGACACCACATAGATCTATAGATGTACTCATTAGGGTGATTGTATGACATTAAGAAATAATGTACTATTTTGAGAGATAGAAGTCACTATCCTATAATGGACTTAATCACCTAATGAGGACTCCTAAGGCATGATGGGTCTTTGAATGTACTAGAGTTCTTTCCCCTACTTTACATGGAAAAGTAAAGTAGGGCTTATTTTAAGCTAGGTTTGTTAAGTTTCCTATGGAGCAAAGCCCCCATAGTTAATTACATCCTAAGGAATGAGATACTTTCAAGAATACTCTTGATTAAGATAAATGATCGATGTCTCCAAAGATTTTAAAGATAGGATTATCAATCAATTGGTTATTTTTAGAAAATCAAGTGGGATTGATCAAAAGGAGAGAGTTATTATCGAAACCAAAGAGAGATGAGTAGGAGATACTCATGATACTAGAAAGTCTAGTGAGCATGCTAGACTATCTTATTGTTGGGCTTCACATTTTTAAAATAGAGAAGAATTATATATTTGAGTTGAATTTTTATTAAAAATCTATGGCTTACAATTCCACAATATAAGTTATAAATGCCTAAGAGGAGAGGATTTATGCTTGTAGTCCCAAAGGGAAACATCAATCTTAGATCTTAAATCTAAGAAGCTTTAACGAGAGCCAAAGCATGACCTAAATCTAAGGCAAACATGGGTATATGGCTTACCTCAACAAGAGAGAGTAAACCACCCAACTGTTGGGCTTACAATTACCTAGGGTGGCCACCAACTAATTCATATGATTTTAAATACATGTAGACAAGTCTTATATTTTACAAGATGGCTAGGCTGTTAATTATTTAGAAAAGAAACTAAGTTCTTAAACACACTCCTTAAGAGACTAGATCATGAAGGGTATGAATAATGACTTAAATCTAATGCAAATTTTGTCAAGTTTTATTTTGATTTTTTGGACATTTTTATTTGACACAGGCTATAGGATTTTATATGCCTAATGCATGAGAAAATTAGTTATGGGCCAAAATCAGAAAGGAGGAGGTGTGTTTCTACCATGGCTCTTAAAGGCCAAGCCATTTTCTCTGGCAAAGGTGGAAGCCCTCCATTGGCAAGAGTGAGACGATATGATTTATGCATGATATGAGACATACAACATCTAGCTAAGGCGTTGCTAAATCTTTTATTATCTTGATTTATGTCCTAAGCTTTAGGTGAGATTATGAATTATTTAATTTAATTTTTAATTGATTAATTAGATAAAAATTTAATTGAATTGATTAACTTTGAATTTATGTTTTTAAGAACTTAATTCAATCCAAGCCATTTAACAATCATCAAACCATTAAAAAACTAGAAAAATCATGCCATCCTAATTACAATCATAAACATAACATCAATCAATTTATAAAATCAGTGCAAAAGAATAAGAAGTGCGATTAATTCCAAAAGAAATGTGGGTAGCCGAGCTTTACCCTTATACAACCCGGATTACAAATGAATAATTACAATTAAAAGGAAATTCATGTTATGGGAGTCTTCATTTCTTCATTTTGATTTGCTTCTTTTCTCTCTTCCTTTTGGCTTGATTGAATATGGTTGCTCCAAAGGCATTACATGGTACATAAGACTTGGCATTTTAACCAATGTTCATCCTAATCCCCATAACATTCATTCCAAATCTTAATTATAAAATTTACATTAAAATGGGAAAGGTAAATCTAACTAAACCAGAAATAAATGTTACACACAACCCAAGTAGTTATATGAATAATTTGGACTTAGCACCCCACGCATGGGTCACCAAGTCCATATGCCCTAATTTGGGTTATGGTTAGGGGTATAAGCAACCTGCACTATAAAAAGTATTTATATTTTTATTAGAACTCCTCTTAAGCATAACCCCTATAGAAAATATGATTAGGCTAAGATCGCCCTATCATCGAGTCTACGCACATACACCCTAACATCCAGTCTAAACTAATACATCATAAAATAAAACATTCATCAAACCATGTACCGCCCTAACCTAAGGCTAGAAATGGTGACTTAGTCTAATGTGTGTTCCATTTAATTTTTAAATTTAATTTTATTTAAAAAATATGTAAATGGTTTGCTGGTCCTAACCTATTGCCCTCACATGTATGAATTGGTTTGGTTTAATTTAGAATAATTAGGTTGATTTTATGTTTTGATTAGGTTAAGGTATGAATTAAATCTATTAATTACCCCTTACTTATATCACTTTAACTTAATTATCCAAGTAATTATGAGCCAAAATATGATATGCAACCACATGAAAATTAAATCAGCAATGCACCTAAGAAATTAATGAGGCCTAATACAATTAGCTCATAATTATTGATTAATTAAGCTACAAGGTTTGATTAAGTACTTTTATAACCCTCCTACACATGTAGTTTGATTATAATTTTCTTTGAAATTCTCTTTGGTTATTGAACACCTAAGAATCTACCCAAGATTTGAATGATTGAGTTCTAGAATGATTTGGTTTTGAGTTTGATTAATTAAACTATTCAATGAAGTGATTAAGTCATTTAATTAATTGCAAATTGATTAAATGTTATCCAAATGAAATAAAATTAGGGGAAAAGATTGGAAAAGAGGCCCTAATCTCATTCCCTATGTCCATTCATTATTTTATAAAGATTAACAAGCTTAATTAATGAATTCATCACTATTTAACATGCTAATTAATCATTTAATTAATTAAGAGAGTGATTATGAATGAAATAAGTAATTCCCTTAATTAATCAAGTAATAAATTCCAAGAAAATTATGGGAGGTAGAGGTCATCCCACTAATCTATCTCAGAAAGTTTGGAATTAATTGTTGGAGTAATTAAAGAGTAATTAGCTTAATTACATTTCCAATAAAATCTAAATTAAGCCAAAATCACTATTTAAAATTAACTAATTTTAATTTTTTATTATTCTCCTCTGAATTATCTTTAAAATGAGTATTTTTTATATATTTTTTGCATTTATCTACAATTAGTTATAAATTTTAGAAGTTTCACCATTAAAATTGAATTAATTAAGCTTAATTAAACCCCTAATCCAGTCAGGCTACGTGGTGGCTAACGCAACGCGCTTTCCACGTGGCATGACAGGATGGGTTATTTACATTATCACATCCATCGTCTGAGTCAACTGGTGGCGGATGCACTTTCCCTGTGGGTCGTTCGATCTAAGATTGGGCCGAGATCAATCCTGGTTTGGGAATGAATCAGAGGGATCTAAGGTGCGGCTTGATCATAACCGTCCCTTCCAATCATGCGGAATTGACAACTTGTGATCTTTCTCCTTTGTGAACGAGGAGAGATGAACACCTTTCATCTTTCCTCATTCAATTTGAGCTCACCTGAGCTCGGATTGGGATCAAAATGATCCCACACCTTTGGAAGGAGGGGGATGCATATCCAATGGTAAAAAATGCATGTGATGATAATTCCCTTAAAAAAAGACCAACTGAAATTTCCTATAGCTACGGTTCAAACAATTACCTCACTGGAGGCTATATTAGTGCTTCCAATTGAGGAGGTAGCTTCATCTAGTAGAGACAAAACCCTGTTGAAGAAATTTGGTCTTGATTTGAAGTGGTTTGCTTAGTCGACCATGCTCCTCTTCAATGGTGATCAGCCTTGATCGAAGTGGTACTTCCCGTTGCTTGGAGACTTAGGAAATGATTCGATTGAGCTCGACGAGGTCCAAGTATGGTGTGTGCAAGGTTAATTGCAATTTGGTTGAGGATTGAGTGAATTGGATTTTGAGTTCACCTCCCCTATTTTGGTTTTGAGTAAAACTGAGAAATGGGAAATGAGGGAGCTCGAGAATGGTTTGGAAAAGCTTAGGGAGGCTTCGATTCAACCTCTCAAGCTCTGAGAAATGGATTGCTTGTGGTTTTGAGTGAGAATGAGAGGGGGTATATCTCCCCCCTCAGATCTGATAGTGGATGGTTAATTTGCCATTTTGGCTCAATGGGTTGGATTGGCTGATCAGTTTGAGTTGCAAAACATCCCACATGGGACGTTTTGGGTAGAGGAGTGAGGGAGAGTGGCTGTCCATGTGCTAGGTGAGTGGATTTGGTGAGCCAAGTTTTCAAATGTGATTAGGGAGGTCAGTTTGGCCTTGCCTTGGGTCATGGCTGACCCAAGCTCATTGGGTCATGTTCACCACCTTCCTTGGTGCCCATGTGGATTAATAGAAGGATGCCAAATGGCCTTGAGAAAGAAATGACCAAATTCCAAGTGAATTTGGTCATAGGATACCCTTTGACCTAAGGGCAAAGTGGTTGTTTGGCTATGAGTTTGATTTGGGCAAATTAGAAATAATTTGAAAATGGGTTGGGCCAAATTTCAAGTGATTTGGAGTTCATTTGATTTGATTTGACTCAATTTGACCCATTTAGGTCAAGTTGGGTCAAATTGGGTTAGGTTGACCAATTGGTCAAATTAGGTCAAATCGTGGGCTAGGTCAAGTTCAAATGATCATTTGGAACCTATGGGTATCATTAGTTTGGCTCAATTTGGTTTAGATTTGGTTTTGGTTCATTTAGGTTCATTTGGGTTAAATGGATCAAGTTGACCAATTTGACCCATTTGACTTAATTGGGTTAGGTCATGGGTTGGTTTAGGCTTGGTTAATCATTTAAAATATATTGCAAACTTTGGTTTCAATCAATTTTGATTTGGTTTGATTTCAAGTTGATTTGACCTTTTGGGTCAAGTTGGGTTCATAATTCAATTGGGCTGGGTTGGTCTCAATTGGTCAATTAAAGCTTTGGTCAAGTTCAACAATCAATTTGGAATGAATTTGACCCATTAGTTGTAATCAATTTGGCTTAGATCAAGATTTGACTCATTTTAGTTTTTTAGGTCAATTTGGGTTAACTTAGGTCAAATGGCTAATTGGACTTGGTTTGGCTCAATTGATGACTTGGCCATGTTCAATCATTGATTATGAATTGGTTTAGATTAATAATTTCAATCAATTTGGCATATGGTAGATTTTGGCTAATTTTGGGTTTCATTTGGGTTAAATGTTGACTTGGTCAAATGCTTGGTTCGACTCAGTTTGACTTAATTTAAGTGATTGATCATTCTAGGATAATTGTTGATCACAATGTGAGGTTTGGATGAGCTTAGTTCAATCCAATTTGGGTTGGATTAGAACTTGGCTAAAATATCCTTTAGGTCACTTTTGGGTTAAGTGAGCCTAAATGGGTCAATTGGCTTGATCAAGACTTGATTCAAGTTTGGTTGAACTCACATATGGACTTATGATGGAAATATAAATCCAATTGCAATTGGTTTGAAGTCAAATAGGTTTTGGTTCATTTGACAATTTCCAATCAAAAGGATGAACATGAGTTTGACTTGGGTTAGTTTGATTTTGGCTTGGTGATTGTAGTTTATGTTTATATTTGGGCATGTGATTGAAGAAGTGATTGTTTGAAGAGAAAATCCAAGGGTTTGGATTGATTTGAGAATGATTTGGCTAGGTTCAAGGATTTAGCTTGAAAGGATATAAATTAGATTTTGGTTTGATTTTGGGTTTAGTTTTGGTTATTTGAATTTATACTTCATTTATATTTGTGAATATAAATGAAGATATAAATGGGTTATGAGAAAATTATTTGAGTTTAGAGTGATTTGAATTTGGTTTGGGTTAAGTCCATAAGAGGAAATTAAAGGGCTCAGGAAAGATTTTGGATTTTGAATTGATTTTGGATTTGAATTTTGGAATTGGAATTGAATTTGGAATTGATTTGAGATTTGAAAAACTCAATTGAGTTGAAATTGATTTGAGATTTGATTTGGATTGATTTGAAAGAGTGTGCATGGGCTAGATTTGGGATATAGGGTAATTGGTTGCCTTAAATCCCTGATGCATAGCCTAATCCTATGATAAACCCTTCTAAGTCTCTAGGGTTAGGTTAAGTGTTCACTTAATCACTAGAAGTGTCTCAAGACTAAGGAGCTCTTAGTGTCTAGAGGAGTCTTATGTCTAAAATAGAGAAGTTGAGTGCTCACTCCAAAAGTGAGGTCAATAGTTATCACCTTCCCTGAGTTGTCCTTTATAACTAGCAAACCTTCCTTAGCTTTGGAGGTTTGAGCTGCTTCAGGCACCTGCAGGAAAGCTTCTTGATCATATAAATGATCTTTTTAGAGGTTCGGGATAAGGAGATATCCCAACCTTCCTTGGTATTAAGGGGATCGCAAGTATCCCCAAGGATTACTCTAATAAAACTGGATGGTTGTTCTAATAAGTATTCATTAGGGATAATTATAGCTCCCGACTTGTAACTATGCTCATGCCAGTCCTTAAAAGTAATACAATCCTCTAAGACATGGCCTAACATGCGGTGGTAGGGGAAATTGCTAGGATCATCACTCTTGCCTACTTCCTCCAACCTCTTAGGCTCTGGTAACTTAAAGTTAGGTTTCTTTAAGGGGTTCTTAAAGATTTTTCTAACTACCTCTCTCTTGAATGAATATGGCTTATTCAATCAATTGACAAAAGTAGGTAGGAAGTAACTGCATAGCGGTGGATATGAATACCACTAGGTGGTGGAAATAACCATTGTGGTGGCTGTGGCGAGGCGTAAGACAGCCGAGGTGGTGGTAGAGGAGGTGGAAAAGGAGGCTACTAAGGTCGTGGTCTCTCATACTGGACTCTGGCTGGCTGCTTCCCTCTGACCACTAACACAACTATCCTTAGCTTCTTCTCAACACTTTTTGCGGCTTGGGCCAGATGATTGGTCAGAAAAGGGAAACTGTTTGGCTTTTTCTTGTAGGCTAGCCACCTTGTTGATTAGTTTCTCAAATATTTTGATGGTAAAGCCCTTTAGCATGAAGGTGACTGGACCATTGATATTCTTGAGAAGAATCTCAATGGCATGCTGTTCAATTATGGCTCACATTTCATGCTTAGGTTGTGCCACTTGAGAATGTAATCAACAAGGGGTTCTTTAGATTTTCTTTGCTACAATGAGGTCGCCTACAATCACTCTTTGCTGAGCTACAACAAACCTCTTGATTAAGAGATGCTCCAACTTAGCAAAAGTCTTCAGTGAACTGTTGGGCAGTTCGACATACCAATCTAATGCAACCCCTACTAAGCTGACAAAAGTCGAGGAGTCGTCAACGCCACCGGTGTTGCTGCTAAAGTGTGCAATATGTTGCCGTGGATTCCCATTACCATCAAAGATCTTGAAGGAAGGTGGCACAAAACCCTTGGGTGTTGAACTACATTAAATTCCTCTAGGTATGGTGTACCCTTTGGAATGGATAAGCTCCTCGTGGCTTGTGCCAATGCTTCCCTCACCATTATTGCACCATATTCTTGATGTCCTTCTCATGCATGGATGTGCTATATGTGACTTTCCTATGCAAACTACCTGCATCATCATCTGTAAAAGTGCACCTAGGACGGTCTAAAGTATGTACCAAATCTGGCCGGTCGGCTACCATAGAAGAAGGCTGTGAGACTGGGGCTAGGTTCTGCAAAGCTAAGACCACTACCATTAAATCCTCTACCCTCTTCTCCATTTTGTCTATCTGATCATCCTTCTGCTTGAGCTAGTGGAGGAGGTGCTGAGTCGAGTGAGAAGTGTCACCTTCCATGACCATGGCACCTTCCTGGCTATGTTGATCTCGCTATAAGGATCCTTAGGTGTCAACCATGTGGACATCACCTGTGCATCCAACATGTTATCTTCATCATAATCAAAGTGAACTCTATCCTCACCATGATCCGAGTGATCACTGCCAACAATCTACTTGACTGCAGTGCAATAGTCATCTATGATGTCATCTAAAGAACGGTCATTTATCCGGCTGAATGTAGGCGGTTATCGACATCAGCGTCTCTACGATTATATATATTGGGTGCTCTATGGTAGCAGGTGCACTCCCTAACTTGCTCAACTGCCATAGGGACTATGTATGTGTCCCCTCCCCTTTCTTTCTCTGATTGTTGTAGAGGTGGTGTGATGATAACACTTTTAGGTTGCCACTTCTTCCTAACCACGGTTGAGGTAGAAGGTCGAGCAGGAGAGCTCGACCTCATCTCAGCAGGTGGAACAGAAGGAGCGGGATCCTTAGGCCATAGATGGATCACCAATGGAGATGTTCTTTCCCGGATGGGGGCTTCTAAAGCTTGGTGGGGGTGGTAAATGTTATAAGCTAGATGGGTGATGGTGGATGGTGAGTGGAACAGTGTGATGACAAAGACACCAATTGCCTCTTAGCCGAAGATCTCCTCTTGCGTCGAATGGTGCCTGTTAGAACTATGCTATCTGAATGATCTACCCTGACAGGGCAACAATTAGGAAAATCCATCTGGGCAGAGGCCATCGACTGTCTAGCTTACCTCCTCCTCTCGCTTTCCCACTTGGGAAGCAACTCTAGCCTCCATGGCTCTCTCTGTGGATTTGACCCCTAATGTTCCAAGGGATTAAACTCCTCAAGTCATGTAAGAATCTGAACTTTGAGCGTCTGTGGGCTTTGCTGACCCAGCGAAGAATTGATCATAAACCAACATAAGGCTTCCTACTCTCCCTAGCTGGTGTCTCAAACTGTGCTGGTGGTGGAGGCAATGTAGCTATCCTCTTACAGTCCTCCTCTCCATTGAAGGCTGAGAGGGGGTGAAACTTGTTGTCTCAAGAGTGGAGAGGTCTCACGAGGAGAACCCTCCTCAGCGATGTGGGAGGCATCATCAATCTCCCTGGCTGCTCGCTCATGGTGCCACTTGATCTTCATATTCTTATTGACATTGAGTGCAGGTGTGCAGGGTAGAGCGAGAGCTGGAACCTATCTCAAAGGTAGGGGAGACAATCTCGAGGCCAAGATAGCCTTCCCCTTCAGAGTGACCAAAGAAGATGTACTAGCCCTCACTAGAATTATGGTAGGGGCAACTGATTAAATAGGTACTAAAGCAACTAAAACTGACACTAATACTGATCAGTGTGTGGGAACCATAGCAGCCTTTCTCTTCAGTGAGGGGAACTCAGGGTCAGACGGGATGTCATAGCAGAGAAGTGGGTTCTGTCTTGCCACCTCCTCCCTACTAACAGTTGTGAGGGCTAGCTCTCACAAGTAACTCGGACGGCCTCAAAATCATAGCCTAACTAGATTAGATGAGTAGTAGTCATGGTGTGTATGGCATGATCCAAGGCTACATCCACACCCGATAGTAAAGAGAAGATGAACTTGTCGGAAGACATACTGACTGCACTGACTGAAGACGAGAAAGGGTTAACTGTGCTAAAATCTCTACATTTGTTGAAACATAACTGAGTTAGACTCTTGCTTTGATATTTGTCTTCAATCATTGACTTTAGATTGACTTGAAATTTGAACCAACACTTAATAAATTTAGGTGTGCTAATGTGGGGTTCATTGAATTTTGGAGAGATTTTTGATATTTGAGGAGAGACTTTGCCATAAGATTTTGATTTGGAACCCATACTCAACAAATTTAAGTATGTTGAGTGGGGTTCAAATATTTGGAGAGACTTTGAAGATATATATGTTGTATGTTTTGTTTGAAATTTGATTTGGAAAACCTTCATGTAGCAAATTTAGGCACGCTAAAAGGTTTCAATTATATGTTTAAAATTTTGTGAAAGCATCTTTGTTTGTCATGATTGTTTGTTATGTGTGTGATATATGTTGATTTAATTTTTAATTTGAAAATAGACCTTTATTTAACAAATTTAGGTATGTTAAGTAGATGCCAAATGTGTTTGATATGTTTGTTGTTTGTTGATACATGTTGATTTGATATGATTTGGGGAACTCTCATTTAATAAATTTATGTTTATTAAATGGAGTTCAATATATATGTGTTTGATATTTGTTTATTTGATTCTTCTTTTGAAATAGAGGGGAACTCTTGTTTGACAAATATGGTTTGTCAAATAGACTTTAAATATATGTGTTTATATTTTGATGTTTGGAAGTGACCTCCATGCTTGACAAATTTAGGTAGTTAAATGGAGCTCACTTATATGTTTATTTATTTGTTGATATGTGGATTTATTTTGAAGATTGAGTTCTCACTTAACAAATATGGGTATGTTTAATAGAATTCAAAAATATGTGTTGGATATTTTAGTTTTAATTTGATTTTTGAAAAGGGAATTCTCATTTAACAAATATGAGTATGTTAAATGGAATTCAATTATATTTTGCTTGTCTAGACTTTGTTTTAATTTTGAAAAAGGAAACCTTCACTTAATAAATTTGGGTATATTAAGTGAAGTTTATATGTTGATTATTTTGATTTTAGTTTGAGAAGAGGAACTCCCATTTAACAAAATATGAATGTGTTAAATGGAGTTCAATTATATCTTGATTTTAGTTTTAAAAAAGAAACTCTCATTTAACAAATATGGTTATGTTAAATGGAGTTAATTGTTTGATTTTTCTTTGAAAATGTGCTTTTGAAAAACTTATTTTAAATTGAAAGGATTTTAATGATGTATATTTGTTTAAAAAGGTTCCTCATTTAACAAATTTAAGTATGTTAAATGAGGTCTGGTCATTTTTATTATTTGAAAAGAGCTTTAATTTTTTATATTTTGCAAACTTTATGTTATGTGAAGTGCATGATTTTATTTAGAAAAAGTGTTTCTAAAAATATTTTACAAAAGGCTTTGCTTATTTAGTTTAAATTTTATTGAAACTTTCTTAAATATGGGATGAACCTTGCGTCACTAAGCTAGTGGTAAAGAGGTTCTAAATTTAGTCATCTACTTTCATTAGTTATTTATTTTTATCTATTGGGGGACCCAATAGGGGTTTCAAGACCTACATGGAGTGAGGTCCTAAAACCTAAAGGATGTTGGCTAGCTTTGCTCAAGGATGAAATGAGCTAAGTGCCAACAAAAAGAAAGAGAGTCTTGGGCTTGTATAAAATATAAGTTTACTATCAATGCTTGAAGACAATAATTATCTACTAAAGATGGAGAGAGGAACCTATCCCAAGTAGAGTCGCCAAAAAAATCCGTGGTGTTTATGTTTGGATGTGTATTGGGGCACACCATGCAGATCGTAGGGGGTACTTATTGATGTCACCCTTTAATAGACCTAATCACCTAATAAGGACTCCTAAGGCATGATGAGTGTTCAAATATATCAGAGATTTTTTTCCCTACTTTACATGGATGAATAAAGCAGAGTTTATATTAAATCAAGTTCTAAAGTTCCTTATGGATGCAAGCCTCTATAAGGAAGGTGAATTCCTTAGGAATACTCTCTATTAAAGTAGACAATTGTTGTCTCCAAAGATTTTAAGGTTAAGACTATCAAAGGATTGGTTATGTTTAGAAAATCAAATGGGAAAGATCAAGGAGAAGAGTTATTTTTGGAAGCCAGAGGGATAAGTAAGAAATTCTCATGATAGTAGAAAACCTAGTGAGCATTCCAATCTATCTAGGTTGGGCTTTATAATTTTGAAAGTGATGAGGATTATTTTATTAGAGTTGAAATTTCAATAGATTACTAGGACTTATAATCTATCAACACAAGGTTGGGAAATACCTAAGAGGTGAGATTTATGCTTGTAGCCCAAAGAAATGACTATTTGGGATCCTAAGTCTAGGGAACTTTATCTAGAGCTAAAGCATGACCTAAATCTAAGAAAAAGATGGACATAGTGGTTTACCTCCATAAGAGAGAGTAAACCATCTGATTGCTGGACTTATTAGTGTCTGGAGTGGCAAGCTAACTACTCCCACGCTTTAAATTCATGTGGTCTAGTCATATGAAATTACAAGATAATTGGGTTGTTATTAATTTAGAAAGAGACTATAATCCTTAAACCCACTCCCTAAGAGACTAGAGCATGAGTGGTATGAGTAATGACTTAATCTACAAATGCAAATACTTTCAAATTTTATTTGATATTTGACACATCACTTGGTCAAAGGCTTTAGGATTTTTTGTATGCCTAAATGCATGATGAAGTAAAGTTGTTGGCTAAATCAAAAGAGAAAGAGGGTGAAGCTCTATCAGTAGGGGTTGCTCTCATAGGTCAAGCGGTCTCTATGCGTGTATGTACGGATGCCCTCATTTTGCAAGAGTGATTCAAGATGATGCATGATGTGAAACATACAACAATCAACTAAGGGTTTGCTAAATCATTTAATTATCTTATTCAATGCCTAAGCTTTAGTATGTGAATTATGAGTTGATAGTTTTGATTATGAGTGATTTGTTGGGGTAAAAATTTATTTTGTCTAAGAGCCTAATCGCATCCAGGCCACATAGTAAGGTATCAAACATATAAGAAACTAAGAAAAGCATGAGTTTCTAGTCTATAATTTAAACATAACATCAATCAATTTTATAAAATTAATAAAAGAATAAGAGGTCAATGCAGTTGGGCTTAAAAAGAAGATGGGTAGCCGAGCTCCACCATAATAAATCCCAAAATTACAAAAGAATAATTACAATTATAATGAATGAATGTTATGTGTGTGTGTGTGGGGTCTTGATTCTTCATTCTTCATGTCTTCATCTCCATATCTCCATTTGGTTTGATTTACTCCACTTCAAAGGCATCACATGGCCTCCCAAGATAAAGCCTTCTAGCTAATGCACATCCTTATCCCCTCATAACACTAATCATAAATCCTAATGCAAAATTACATTAAAAATAGAAAACAAGTAAATCTTACTACACCTACTAAACAAGTATTAACTGAGCATGCATACATTTCTAAGCAATTACATTTATAATTTGGACTTAGCACCATGAACATGGGTAACCAAGCCCACCTATCTTAGCTTGGACCATGCTTAGGGTCTAAGCAACCTATAAAAGAGGGCATCTATATTTATTTTAAGCACCCCTTAAGCACAGTCCCCTGAAAAAAATATGATTAGGCTAATATCAGCTTAACATCTAGTCTATGGAACATACACCCTAACATCCAGTCTAAAATAATACATCATAAAATAAAATATACATCACACCATGCACCGCCCTAACATAAAACAGAAGTGGTGACTTAGTTCTAATGTGTGTGTTAAGGCTTGTGTGGTATGTCTTAACTAAGCATTAATATTGTAATTTTCTAAGTGTGGAAGACTTTCATTTAATATAAAGGGTTGAATTTCACTTGAAGTTATTTAATTGATTTGAGAATTTTAATTTATGTTTTTTTTGTTTCATGTGATCATACTTAGCAACTAAGTATTATAAATAGAAGGAAGAGGATTACCCCCTACCCTACCTTAAGTCACTTTCTAAAGCATGTTAATTTGATTTAGTTCTCTTTAGTGAATGACTTATTAAATGATTTAATTAATCATAAGTTTTGGTCCACTTTAAATGATCTTATTTAATATGAAAGGAATCTTAAGATTCATCCAAGATTACTAATATACACATATCAAATCATTCCTTTCCATCATAAATATCATGCATATGATTTAATCCTAAGTGTATCTATACATATAACACACTTAAATGATGAATGTATATAGAGGTGAAATTTATATTCTTTTATGTGATTTAATTATTTAATCATATTAGTTTAAAGCTTCTATTTAAATTCTTATATGAAAATACATAGGGATGAAATTAAATAGGTACGTGTCATTGTTAACCTGGGAAGTGAGATAATCAAATGACCTTCTTGAGGCTACTTAAAGCTTCGTATTCCCGGGATGTCCAAACTATATACCCTTTTGCATTTAAACATATGTAAATTTATATATGTGAATATGAGAAAGCAAGCTCCAAGTTACATGGTTAATTAATTCAATGGCGAAATAATTATGGATGCTTGTATTTTTAAATAGAAAAGGTATTATCATCTTCTAATCAAATACACACATATATGTATAAAAGATATAAACAAGTATGTGCCTTTGTTAACCAGGGAAGTAACATAATCGGATGACTTCCTTGGGGCTACTTAAAGCCTCGTATTCTAGGATGTCTAGACTATATACCCATTTTTTTTATTACATACACATGTATTTATAATTAAGAAGATAAAATCATGCAAAGATTGTATTTCTTTTAATGACTATTTAGGTGTATGATTTAAAGCTCTATCTAAATTCTTATGTTTAAGACACATAAGAATGAAATCAAATGAGAACATGCCATTATTTAAACCAAGGAAGTGAGGTAATCAAATGACCTCCTTAGTACTACTTAAAGGCTCATATTCTCGGGATGTCTAGGCTATATACCCATTACATTCATACTTATGTAAATGAACATGTGAATAAAGAAAAGAGACTTTAATTCATACACTAAAACTATAAGCACATGCATTTAGCATCATAACACACATTACTACTCATTTGTAAACTTTTGAAAAATACATTTGGATTAGTAGTGATAATAGCCATACATATATTAAATTAAATCAACACATGCAAGCTTATCATAGAAGAAATCTCAGTTGATTTAATGAATTTTGAAAAGAGATGGATGTATGAATAAAATGACATGCAATATTTAATATGATTGGAAAGGAATAAATAAATATAAACATATAATTTCATTCAATCAAATTAATTTCTAAGGACAATCATATCAAATAACACTATTTAAAATAAACCAAAGTTCTTTATGCATCATTTTAATTTGATGTTCAATTTGACTTAGGGAATGTAAGGAGTTTGCTAATCCTAACCCATCTCCCTGTTTGTAAGTTAATTTGTTTTAATGAAACATGATTAAGTTGATTTTATGGATTAATTAAGTTGTAATATGTATTAAGTTCATTAAATAACCCTTTCGTATGTTACCTTAACATAATTATCCAAATAATTATGAGCCAACATGATATGTAAATGGATTGAAAAAGTAAATTAGCAATTGTCTTAGGAAATGAAAGAGCCTAATGCAATTAGCTCACAATTAATGGTTAATTAGATTAATGAACTTAATTAAGTATTCTTATGGTTTTTCCACACATGTGGATTAACCATAATTTCCTTAAATGTCTTAGGTTATTAAACCCCGAAAGATCTACCCTTCAATTAATTAATCAAGATTAGATGTGATTGTAATTTTTTAATTTGGTTAATGAAGTCATCAATTAATTAATTAAACTCTTACTTGCCAAATTGATTAATTATCCTTCAAATGAAATGGGCTTAGGAAAAAGGTTATAAAAGAGGTCCCAATCCTATTCCATGAGTCCCCTCAATTAATTAAACAAGATCTAATGTGGTTTAGAGTTCTAATTCAACTAACTAAGTAATTAATTAACCAATTAGTCCTTAACTAATTTTCTTGAAAAGTGAATAAGCTTAGGGAAAGAGACTAGGAAAGAGGTCCCAACCCTTTTACACAAGTCCTCTCTGTTAGATAGTCATTAAGAGCCCAATTAATTAATTAGTTAATGTTCATGTGATTATTTAACCCTTAATTAAATTATGGCAATGATTAGGGCCTAATTAATTAATTTCCCTAATTAATTAACTAGTAAATCTCAAGAAAATTAGGGGAGGTAGAGGTCACCCCTTTAAATAATCTCAAAAAGTTTGAGGTTAATTAGTTAATTAATTAGAGAGTAAATAAGGCAATTAAGTTTTCAATTAAATCTTAATTAAGCATTAATTAATGTTCAAAATCAATTAAGGATATTTTTAATAAATTCCTCTCTAAAATACCTTTAAAATAAGTACTTATTTATATTTATTAGATTTTCTATGATTTATTATAATTATTATAAGTTTTACCATTTAATTCCATTTTATTAAGCCTAATCCCATCGGTTTCATGTGGTGCACTAACGCGACATGCTTTCCATGTGCTGCCATAGGATTGGCTATTAAAGTGCGTCTAAGTCAACGTTAACGTGGTTGACAGTGGACATGCTTTTGATGTCTGCCTTTTGATCTCAGATCAATGATGTAGATCGATCCCATGGTTAATAAAAGATAAAATGAGATAAATCTAATGGATCTAATCATGTCTGTCTATTCGATCATGCGGAATGGATGGTGCGTGATCTATCATTGCACAGATGACAAAGGATGGAGGCAATTCGCCATTTCTTGCATGATCTAAGCTCACCCGAGCTTGGATCCACTCCAAATGGATCCCACACCTTCATGACAACGATCAGAGGGGATCCAATGGTCAAGATCACGGCATTCAACTTTCCTTTGAAAAGCTCTAAAAGATTTTCAAAGGAGCTCAGTTTTAATGGAATTACCTCATCGAGCTAAGATTGGAGGCTCACATGCTTGAGGTAGCTTCATCTGGTTGAGATAAAGCCCTATTGAGCTGTATTGGGTTGATTCCAAGTGCTTTGCTTGGAAGACCAAGATTCATCCTTTGGAGGTTCATCTTGATCGAAGTGGCACCTCCGGTGGGCTTGGAGCTCGGGGGAAGATTTGTATAGCTTCGACGAGATGTGGGGATGGTGTGTGTAAGAGAAATTTGGTTTTGGTTGAAATTTGAGGGAGGTAGGATCGAACAATGGGTGTCCTATTTTGGGTGCGCTCAGGAATGAGAAATTTGATGAGGGGAAGTCTTGGGAATGCTCGGGAGCTTGCTAGGGAGTTTAAAATGCCTTAGAAATCTTTGAGGAGTCCAATCTATGTCTTTTCCATGTGAATTGAGGGGTATATCCCCCATTTCCTTGTGATGAATGGACAAGATTTTCTCCCATTTTTCAACTAGCCAGCCATCACTAAAGCACCGTAGTGGTTGCCATCACCTCCACGTGGCATGACTTGAGTGGAGGAAAGCTTGGGAGGTGCCTCAAGGCAGATGTGGCTTGATTTATATCTAGTGGGTTCTTGTGAGGGAGGTGAGTTAACTCACCTCCATTTGGTCCATGGCCTAGCCCACTTAGGGTGAGCTAGGTGCTAGGTCAGACCCCAAAATGGGGTGTTTGATGGTTGCCAAGGGTGATAGAAGGGTTGACTTTACTATTTTGGGAGAATCCTATGTGAGATGGCATATCCAAGAGATATTGCCTTGGGTTTGGCTCCAGGGTTTGGGCTAGTTTTGGGTTGATCCTAAGTGTGTTTGGGTCAGGTTGGCTCAGCTCCCAAGGTGTCATGGGTTGGTTTCAAGTGATTTGGCTCAATTTGGCTCATATGGATCTCTGGGTCATGTTGGGTTAGGTTGACCAATTGGTCAAATTGGGTTAAACCAAGGCTTGGGCTAGGTTCAAATGATGATTTGAAGAGTTTTGGTTCAAGTGGTTTTAATCAATTTGGCCTAGGTTTGATTTTGGCTCATTTGGAATCAAATGAGTCAAATGGGTCAAGTTGATCATTTGACCAAATTGACAAATTGGCTTGGGTTAGGTGTTTGATTCATGTTCAATTGATCAATTGGATGGGATTATAGACATTGGTTTGGGTTGATTTGGATTTAATTTGTGTTTAGGCCAATTTGACCCTTTAGGTAAATTTGGGCTAAGTTGGTCAATTGGATCCAATTGGTCAAACTGGGCTCAATTATGTCTTTGGTCAAGTTCAATAATCAATTTGGAATGAACTTGAGCCATTGGTTGCAATCAATTTGGGTTGGATAATGATTTGACATATTTTGGCCTTTTAGGTCAATTTAAGTCAACTTGGGTCAAATGGCATAATGGGTTTGGTTTGGCTCAATTGATGGTCAAGTCATGTTCAATCATTGATCATGGGTTGGTGTGAAACCATGCCTTCAATTGATTTAGTGTAGGGTAGGTTTTGGCTAGTTTGGGTTCATATAGGGTTAAAGGGTTGACTTGCTTTGACCCAATTTAAGATAATTAGTCATCATAGGGTGATCAATGATCATGGTACGAGGTTTGGATAGGCTTGGTTCAATCCTATTTGGGTTGGATTAGAACTTGGTTCAAATGGCTTCTTTAGGTCACATTGGGTCAAGTGAACCTAAATGGGTCAATTGGCTTGGTTTTGATTTGATTAAGGTTTAGTTGAATTTATATATGAGTTTAGATTGAAATAAAAATTCAATTGTAATTAATTTGGATTTCAATAGGTTTTGGTTCATTTGGAATTTTCAAGTCAAAAGGGCTAAGTTGGGTTTGACTTAGGTTGATTTTAATTTGGCTTGATTATTGTAGATTTCATTTATATTTGGATAGATGATTGAATGAATGATTGATTCAAGAGAAAATCTATTGATTTTGGCTTGATTTTGATGGGTTTTGATTAAGTCCAAGGAAATGGATTAAAGGGTTTATATTGGGTTTTGATTTGATTTTAGATTTACTTTTGATCATTTTCATGTAGATTTGATTTATATTTGGAAAGATAATTGATAGAATAGTTGATCTATAAGAAAACCAATTGAGTTTGAAGTGATTTGAAGACAAATTTGACTAAGCTCATGCAGGTAGGTCCAAAGGGCATAGAAGAGAATTTGATTTAGTTTGATTTAATTTTTATCATTGGAATGTGAATTTCATTTATATTTGTAAAGATGATTGAATATATATTGATTTATGAGAAAATCAATTAATTTTGGGCTGATTCGGGTTAAGATTTGGCATAGCTTATGGAGGTAGGTATGTATGGCTTAGGAAGGGTCTTGACTTGACTTGATTTAGTTTGATTTAGTTTTGATTATTTGAATGTAGATTTAATTTATATTTAGGAAGATAATTGATGGAATATTTGATTTATAAGAAAATAAATTGAGTTTGACTTGATTTGAATAGGATTTTGGCTAAGCTTATGAAAGTGGATAACATGGCATAAGAGGGATTTGGAGCTTGGATTTGATCTCAGGTTTCCATTATTTGGAGTTAAATTTGGATTTGAATTTGATACATGATTGAGGGATTGAATTGATCTTCGAGAAAATCAATTGAATTTGAATTGAATTGGATTCAGGAAGATCCATTTTGGAATTGAGAATTTGGGTTTTGGTTTGTGGCCCTGGAATGCCCCTAAGTCCTATGATTAACCCTTCTAAGTCTTTAGGCTTAGGTTAAGTGTTCACCTAATTAGTAGAAGTGTCTTAAGAATAAAGAACTCTTAGTGTCTATAAGAGTCCAAGATCTATGATGAGTAAATTGAGAATTCACTCCAAAAGTGAGATCAACAGTCATATTTGTTTGCTTCAACAAGCACCCTCTACGATCTGCATGGTATCCCCCATATCTAAAACACCAAAAACAAAGCTAATTGAATGACATTTGGTTGTGCATGGTGGTCGAACAATAAAATAAACATGATCATCAAGGATGGTGGTCCAATGATAATGTTAGGTAGTGATGGTTTAATAGTGGAGCTTGAGAAGAGCTCAAGTACTATTTAATTCTCTAAGACTCTCCCTTCTCAAGCTTCTATCCAACTTCCTCTTCTAATCTTCCACATAAAGGTAGGGGCTTGCTTATAGAATTTAGGAGTAACATCACTTATAAATATAGCTAAAATTCAAAACACTTCATCAAACACATCAAATATCTTCTTAAATGTAAAAACATTTTTTTTGAATATTTGAGTATCTTAATTATATCAAAATTGAGTGTTCTTAGATTCATCGTGTTCATCTTTTTAAGATGTCTATTTGATTATAAGTGTGGTGTTTTAATTTGGAGTCATGTGGACATGATGCAGATCTTAAGGGATACTTATTGAAGTAATCAAGTTTGAAATTAAGGTATAATGTACCATCTCAAAGATTAAAACATCACCCTATAATGGACCTAAGCACGTAATAAGGACTTCTAAGGCTGATGGGTCTTTATTTATACCAAAGATATTTCACCTACTTTATATGGAAAGGTAAATCAGGGTTTATTTTATCCCAAGTTTTTAGTTCCCTATGGAAGCAAGCTTCCATAGTTAATTACATTTTAAGAAATGAGAATTTCCTAAGTACACTCTCGATTAAAGTAGTTAATACATATGTCCAAGGATTTTAAGGCTATATCAAATGATTTGGTATTTTTGAAAAATCAAGTGGGAAAGTTCAATTTGGAAGACTTATTTTCAGATTCTAAAGGAAAATAAGTAGGGAGAACTCATGATACTAGGAAGCCTAGTGAGCACTCTAGTCTATCCTATGGTGAGGCTTTATATGTTTAAAAGAAATTATTTATTTTAATTTGAATTAAAATTTTATTAGAATGCTAGGGTTTACAATCCATCAATACAAAATTATGAAAATGGCTAAGAGGTGAGGATTTATACTCGTAACCCGAAAGAAACAAGCAACCTCAAATCCTAAATCTAGAAAGCTCTACATAAGCTAGAAGCACAACCTAAATTTAAGTGAAAATGGGACATAAGAGTTTACCTCCATAACCTAAACTCATCCAACTCTCTTGGACTTATAACCTGGTGGAGTGGCCGCCAGCTAACATCTCCTACGATTCAAAATCATAGAGGCTAGTCTTATGAAATTGTAAGATGGATAGGTTTATTATTTAATTTGGAAAGAGATTAGAGTCCTAAACTCACTCCCTAGGAGACTAGATCATGACTGGTATGAGCATATGATTTAGTCTAAAGGAAAATTTTATAAATTCTTATATCATTTTGACATACTATTTTGGACAATGGCTTGAGATATTTTATGCCTAAATCCATGATAAAACAGAGAGAGAAAGGGAGATCTCCATCATGAGGGGGTGCTCTCATAGGTAAAATGTTCACTAAAGTGCAAGAATAGAGACCCTCATTATTCATGAGTGAAATAAGATTGTATGTATGATGTTAGATATTCAACATTCAGCTAAGGGGTTGCTAAATCTTTTAATTATCTTGATTATATCATAGGCTTTAAAATGAGGTTATGAGTTAATTTAAAATTTAATAATGAGTTGTTAATTGAGTAGAAAAATTAATTTTATCCTAAGTGCCTACTGCATCCAGGCCACACATTCAAACATCAAGTTTAAGAAACTATGAAGAAGATGCAATTTTTAATGCATAATTTAAAGATAACGTTCAAAACATGTATAGATTTTGTAAAAAAATAAAAGGCCGATGCAACCGAGTACTGCCGTACCCCAAAAAAGAAAAGAAATTGGGTAGCCAAGCTATACCCTTATATAACCCAGATTACAAAAGAATAATTATAATTGAAAATTAAATTAGATGCTATGGGGGTTTTCATTCCTTACTTTTCTTTCTTTATTCCTCTTTCCTACTATCTTTTCTTTTGATTTGATTATGCCCCAAGGTTTCATATGGCCTCCTAGGACTATGCCTTCTTGTCATTACTCATCCTAAATCTCATAGCACTAATCCTAATTCCTATTGTAAAATTATATTTTTATGGAAAGTAAAATCTAACTACACCTGCAAAATAGATGGTATCTAAACATACATACATCCCAAGTAGTTATATTATGTTATTTATACTTAGTACCCACAGGGGAGGTATGGATGCAGTAGGCACTTAGTAGTTCATATGACCATTAAAATTAATTTTTTCTTAAACTTGATGGTATGTATGATGCTAGATATTCAACATTTAGCTAAGGGGTTGATAAATCTTTTAATTATCTTGATTATATCATAAGCTTTAAAATGAGATTATGAGTTGATTTAAAATTTAATTATGAGTTGTTAATTGGGTAGAAAAATTTATTTTATCCTAAGTGCCTACTACATCTAGGCGACACATTCAAACATCATGTTTAAGAAACTATGAAGAAGATGCAATTTTTATTGCATAATTTAAAGATAACGTTCAAAACATGTATAGATTTTGTAAAAGAATAAAAGGCCGATGCAACCGAGTACTACCATACCCCTTGAAAAAGAAAAGGAATTGGGTAGCCAAGCTCTACCTTTATATAACCCAGATTACAAAAGAATAATTACAATTGAGAATTAAATTAGATGTTATGGGGGTTTTCATTCCATGCTTTTCTTTCTTTATTCCTCTTTCCTACTATCTTTTCTTTTGATTTGATTTTGCCCCAAGGTTTCACATGGCCTCCTAGGACTATGCCTTCTTGTCACTACCATCCTAAATCTCATAGCACTAATCCTAATTCCTATTGTAAAATTATATTTTTATGAAAAGTAAAATCTAACTACACCTGCAAAACAGATGGTATCTAAACATACATACATCCCAAGTAGTTATATTATATTATTTAGACTTAGTACCCTGCACATGAGTGACCAAGCCCACCTGTCCCAATCATAGATTATGCTTAGGGGCATGAGTAACTTGCAAATAGATGCATTTATGTTATTTTAGCGGCCACATTAGCATAATCTCCTGTAGAAAGTAACATTAGGCTAATAACGATCTAACATCTAGTCTATGAACCACAATCCTAACATATAGTTTAAAAAAATACATCAAAAAATAAAACACAGAACATTACATACACCGTCATAACCTAAAGCTAGAAGTGGTGACTTAGCATCCTAACGTGTGTGCTTAGGCTTTGTGTGGTATGTCTTAGCTAGGCTTTGGAATTTTAATTAGCTAAAGTTTGGAATTATTTAAGTTAAACATGAGGATGGTTTCATTTTAAGATATTTAGATGATTAGTAGGTTTTAATTTATATTTTTTATTTCATTTGATGTTTATTTAGCTACTAAGTATTATAAAAAGAAAAAAGAGGGTTGACCTCTTTTATCCCTACCTTAAGTTGTTTTCTAAAGGCATATTTTTATGATTTAGTTTCTTTTAGTGAATGATTTATCAAGTGTTTTATTAATCCTATGTTCAGGTTAATCTTAAAGAATCACATCTAACATGAAAGATATCTAATAAATACATGCAAATCATATGAAAGTATCCATAGCTAATATCACCTAATTTTTCATTATTAATTTATAATTTTGAAAAGTAAATTTGAAATTTATTAGTAATAATAGCCACAAATATAATAAGATTAAGCCAACATAACAACTTACACATAAATAAATTTAATTGATTATTTTTTTTGAAAGCATGAATGCATTATATCAAATGACATAAAATATTTATAATGATTGAAATAGAATAATTGAACAATTCCACATAATTCATTCAACTACATTAAATTATAAGGACAATCATATTAAATAAAATCATTTAAAGAAAACTAAAGATTCTTATTAAGTTTGATTCTTGGATTTGAATTATTAAATAAAATCTTTAAGAGGAGAAACATTTGTTGTTTTTTGTCCCACCCCATGTGAGTGATTTAATGAGTTTAAAGAAAACATGATTAAGTGAATTTTATGGATTAATTAAGTTTGAATTATTAAGCAGATGATTTATTTTCCCTTTCCTATGCTTCTTTATTTTGATTGATCATTTAACTATAAGCCTCCAATAATATGCAAATGAAAATTAAAATTGTAATTCACTTAGAGACCTAATGTAATGAGGCTCATAATTAAATATTAATTAAATTAAAGAATCTAATTAAGTACTTATATGATTTTTCCACACCCATGGGTTAATCATAATTTCCTTAAGGATCTTTATGTTATTGAACACAAAAAGAGGAACCCATGAATTGAATGTTAATTATCTAAAGTAGTTATCATTTTAATTTGATTTGGTTATTAATTTCTTAATTAATTCATGCATTAATTAACCCTCTTTAATGAAATGAGTTTGGGAAAGTAATTAGAAAAGAGGTCCTAATTACCCTCTCTCATCATTTCACTATTAATCAATGATTAATAATCATTAATCATTTAATTTTCACTATTTAATATTTTCAATAATTATTGAATGGCTTAATGAGGGTAATTAAGGTTTCAATTTCAAATTTCCTTAATTACATAGCCAATAAATCCTAAGAAAATTATGGGAGGCAGAGGACAACCCATTAAATCAACATTTCAAATTTGAGATCAATTGGCTAAGTAGTTAAGGCTTAATTAAGTTAATTAAGAAAAATATTAAATAGTAATTAGCTATAATAACTATTCGAACCATAGGAAAATTATTTTTATTAAAATCTCATATGTTTACCATTTCCAAAATGGGTTTCTTTGTAAATTTTTGATATTTCTATAATTAGTTATGAAATTTGAAGTTTAGGGTGATTAAATGACATTTTTAAGCCTAATTAATCCCTAATCCCATGCCATGGAGCGACGATGCGACCGTCCATGGCATGCGTGAGATTGGACATTTAAATGTTCGACACGGATCGATGTGGCACACGCTTTGTCCTCATTGTTTGATATTGGATTGGATGATGGGGATTAATCACAGTTCTTAAGTGATAAAATTGGATAAATATAATTAGATTAATCATGGTTGTCCAATCCAATCATGCAAAACAAACAGATGATCATTTGTCCCCCAAATGATGGAAGACGGACACCGTCCTCCCTCATGTGCTCGATTTGAGCTTGTCGTAGCTCATGAGGCATTGGGATCAACTCCAAAATCTTCAAGGAAGAGATCTAAGGGATCCTATGATTTAAATCATGTGAAATGAAAAAAAAATTCACTAAACACCAACTCCTATTGATTTTTACTATTTTCCAGAGTTTCCCTTGTGAGACCTCAAGACTAGTAGTCCAACGATTGAGGTAGCTTCGTCTTGAAGAGGCAAAGCCTTGTTCAGAAGAACAAGACTTGCCTCCTTCCCAGTGGCTCTGTAGACCAAGTGCCTCCAAAAATTTTGCTGGAGTTGGACTAGGATGGTCTCTGGTGCTCGAATCGATCGAGAATCAATTCATTTTTCCTCACAGGAGCTTGAGAAAGGTGTGGGTGAAGTTGGTTTTGATTTGGTTGAGTTTAGGTGGAATTGGAAGGACTGGAGGTTCGATTTCCAATGTTGGGAAGGTCAAGGGAGGTAGGGAAAGCTCTAGGAAACTTGTTAAGACTCTAAAGCTTTGAGGATGTGTCTCTATGTTGGAATGAGATGGCGAAGAGTTTACTCTCATCCCCATAGAATCAAATAATGGGGATTGGCTCTGGTTTTGGTAGGCATTTCGTTGACACAGGTGACTAGGGACATCAGGAAATGGCTGAGGTGGAGCTCCTTGAGTGGTTGAGTGAGGGAAGTGGGTTGGCAAGAGGAGTGGGGTGTCCTTCCTCCCCAAGGTGAGCCAATGGAATGGCTTGGGTTAAATCACCTCCTTTGACCCATGGCTAAGCCAATCAGCTTTGGGTTAGGTTAGCCAATGGGTTAGATGTATAAAATAAGCTTTAGGTGGCTACCAAGGGTGAAGGGGTAGGTGAGAGCATCCAAATGGGGATTTTGTCCCATTTAGAGGGTTTAACCCAATAGATTTTAAGCTAATTTGGGTTTAAATGGGTTGGCTTTGGTTTGGGCTGACTTATGGTGACTAAGGATGGGTCAAGCCATGTTTGGTTGGGTTTGGACTTGGTTTGAATGGGTATAGCTTAATTTGACCCATGTAGGGGGTCAAGTTGGGTTATGTTGACAATTGGTCAAATTGGGTCAAATCAAGGGTTGAGTCAAGTTCAAATGATGATTTGGAATGTTTAGGTTCAATTGGTTTGATTTGATTTGAAGTGGATTTGAATTTGGCTCATATGGGTCAAATGGGCTAAGTTGACCTATTTGGTCAAATTGACCAAAATAGCTTAGGTTAGGGGTTGGTTTAGGTTCAATTGGTAATTTGTAGATGATTGTAGGTACTGGTTTAAATTAATTTGGATTTGAGAATGATTTAGATAAATTTGACCCTTTAGGCCAATTTGGGCCAAATGGGTAAATTGGGTTGACTTGGACAAATTTGGTTTAATTAAGGGCTTGCTCTTGTTTAATAATCAATTCATGATTGTTTGAAAGCATTGGTTTCAATTGATTTGGATTTGATTGAGTTTTGGCCCAATTTGGCTCTTTAGGTCAAATTGGGTCAACTTGGGTCAAAGGCCCAATTTGACTTGGTTGGATCCAATTGGGGGTCAAATCATGTTCAATGGTTAATTTGTGATTGATTGAAGGCATTGATTTTAATCAATTGGGTTTGAGATGAAGTTTGGTTCAATTTGGTTCATATAGGCTAATTGGGTCAACTTGGGTCAAGTGATCGAATTAAGCTTGGTTTGTCCCATTTTATTGGAATTTGACAATCAAGGGTGATAAAAAAATCATTGTAGAAGGTATTGAATAAGTTGGTTCAATCCAAGTTGGATTAGAGTTTGGATCAAATGAGTCATTTAAGTCACTTTGGGTCAAATGAGCTAAATGGGCCAATTTGAGTTGGATTAGGTTGAATTGGGTTGAATTGAGTTTGATAATTGATTTAGGATTGATTGATGGATTTGATTAGGGATGTAATCGAGTCGAGTCGAGTCGAGTTTTTATCTAATCGAGCTAAGCTTGTTTAGTTTAACTAGAGCTTGATCTCGAGCATAGCTCAGGAAAAAAAAATTAAGATCAAGCTCGATTTTAAAGCTCGAACTCGATTAAGAAGATCAAAGTCAAAGGTTAGATTTGCACAAGAAAAGAAAGAGGAAACACATACCTAAGAAGAAATCAATTGATCTGTCAACTACATGTGAGTAACTTGGAAGGATTCATGCAATGCAAGTATGAATATAAGAAGAAACACATTTGAATCTAATTTCTCAAGAAAAAAACCAAGTTGAACCTTCAAGCTTTTCCTATCTCGATCGAGCAAGATTTCCTCTATCGATAGTGGTGATCATTTATTTTGCGAGTAGTGGCTTCTCCTAGAAGCGACTATTTACAATCTAAGTGGAGCACGAAAAAAAAGAAGTTTGGCCTTCAGGAATCACATTCAGAAGTTTTTGGAGTACAGTTGGAGTGCCACTTCTCATTTTAGGGCTTCATACCAAACAAAAGTCAAAAGTCGAGAGTCTCGTCTCTTATTTTAGGGCTTAGTACCAGAAGTCGAAAGTCAAAAGTCGCTTACTGTGAGTCCTCCTCTTATTTATATATTTTATATATAAAGATATATATTATGAGTAGATCTGAGTTTGAAGCTCGATAAGCCTGACTCGTGAGCTCTATAATGAGTCGAGTTAGAGTAAGCTCACAAGCCAGCTCGACTCACTTACACCCCTAGCTTTGATTGCAGTTGATTTGGATTTAATTATATTTTGGCTCATGTAGACGCTTTGGGTCAAATGGGCTTGGTTGGGTTAATTGAATTGGTTTGATTTGATTGGCTTGATTGTAGGTTTTGGAAGATTTGAAATGAAACTTGAATGGTTGGAATGCTTTCATGAAAATCAATTAGGATTGGTTTTAAATGAAGGACCTTTTGGTTGAGTCCAAAAGACTAGATTATGGGATTAAGATGGGTTTGGGTTCAAATCATTTTGGCTTGGAGCTTGGATATGAAATGAAATCCAATTGGGTTTGATTGTATTGAGTTGAGATTGGATTTTCATGAGTGGATAGGTATAGGTCATGAGTTATGCCATAGGATAGGTAGGTTCCCAATTGGTCAAGGTATAGCTGAGACCTATGGTACATCTTCCTAAGCCTCTAAGCTTAGGTTTAGCATTCTCCTAATCACTAGAAGTGTCATGCTAAGAAGATTTTGGTGTCTAGAAGACTCCTAAGTTTAAGGAAGGAGGATGAATCCTCACTCCAAAAGTGAGGTCAATAAAAGGACCCCAATAGGTGTGGTGTAACTAACAAGGCACACTGCATTATTGGCATTGACCAAGAGATCAACATCATCCAGAAAGATCACAATTGCTAAGGATGGCCATTCATACTCAAAATGAAGGGATAGATGGAACCATGAGTCCTAACATGATGCAATTCTCTATCACGCTAAGGGCATGAAAGAGTTGAGTGAAATTGGTTTAATTATTGAGAATTGATTTTGTGTTAAGAACACGAAGGGAGATTCACTGGGGATTCGTACATGAGTTTGATTGGATGAAGAATGATTTATGCCAAGGGCATAAAGGGGGAGATCCTCTAGGGATATAAATTTGGTTGAGTTTATTTGATTTAATTTGATTTGATTTATGCCTAGGGTATAAAATGAAGTCTCTGGGGATATATATTTGATTGAGTTTGATTTAGTATGGTTTAATCGATTTAGGAAAGAGGGATTCACTAGGATATAGGTTTGGTTAAGTTAGTTGATTGGAATCCAATGGGGATATTGATTTGAATCTATTGATTTATTGTTGATTGATTAATTCGACAGAGGATTAGGGATGTAGGTTTGGTTGAATTTGTATGTAGTCTTCTAGGGATTAAGGTTGTGATTGGATTTGTTTGAGTTAGTTGGAATTATTTAGGAGAGAAAGAGATCCTTTAGGAATACAGGTTTAGTTGAGTTAGTTGACTTAGTTTTGATAATTTGATTTAATTTTAGTTGATTGGTTTTAATTTGGTTTGAATTTGGGTTTCATTTAAGTTCAAATTTGACTCCATGGCGGATGTAAGTTTGAATTTGATTTTATGTGATTTTGGGTATTTGATTTAAATTTAATTTGGAACCTATTGGTTTGTGATGGACCGCACTAAGAAGGGACTATGTAAGCCTGGACCTACCTTAGATTTACAAGTCCAAAAGGGTAGTCGAAGAGCATAGACTAGCCAACCTAGGGGTTGGCCGATGATTTGCAATGGCTGTGCTAGAAAGAAAGCTCAAGGACTTACATCTTCCAAGACAGAAACAACCATTGGGGTGACCTGTTGATGGCACAACAAGTCAAACCTGACTTGGGATGACTAAGTGAGCACCTTGAGGGGTCTTATCTCAACTCGAGTAAAGGCTATTCCTATAGGGAGTTTTGCTGATATTGTCCAAAAGATAGGATGCCTACTTGGGAAGAGGTGCCTCTGGGGGTCATAT
This sequence comes from Cymbidium sinense, assembly GCA_021442155.1. Taxonomy (NCBI): domain Eukaryota; kingdom Viridiplantae; phylum Streptophyta; class Magnoliopsida; order Asparagales; family Orchidaceae; genus Cymbidium; species Cymbidium sinense. Next base: position 151,707,390 of record CM038220.1, on the reverse strand, counting down.
CCTAATCCGTAAGAGATTTTATTTTATTTATTTGTTTGTTTGTTTAGCGTGGACCTATTTTTTGCAAGGAACCACACTACAAAGGAGCGACGGGGCTTTAGCCTATCTCAGATTTACTTGTCCAAGGGATAGTCCGTACATCCACAATACAAAACTTCTAACCCCCCTACTAAAAAAGGGGAATTGTCCAATCTGAACTAACCTCGGTCATGTATAAATGGGATCATGAAGACATAATCCAAATGGAATAACCACAGGGAAGGTGCCTCTAGGGGTCTTACTATAATCCATGAAAAATAAAGCTGGTAGGTGTATATGGTCAACTTAGAAAGAAAGCATGGGGACTCAAATCTGCCTGAGTGGTGTTATCCACCGGGTGGGTTATCATCAACAAGCAAACACCAAGCAACCTAAGGCGCTCGTTGGTTTGCAATGATCAATATAGGAAGAAAGCATTGGGGATTCACATCTTCCCAAGCGAACATCATCGGATAGTTATCGTCCGCTAGATATTTATCCGACCTAGGGCAACTACCAAGCAGGGAGTCACAAAGAAGGACTGAACCCAAGCTTGAAGTAGTCAAGAAGAAGAGGAGCCATTGGGGGTCTTACCCTAATCCTCAAATATAAAATCGACCTAGTCAGTGCATGACTTCTAGTTCAAGAAGAAAGCTTGGGGACTCACATCTTCTTAAACAAAGCTGACATCAGAGTAGCTTACTGGTCATGCAATAAGGCATACCACAAAAAAGGGTGCTCATCATTTGTAGTGGTTTAGCAAGGAGGAAAGCATGGGGACTCACATCCTCTAAGCAGGAAAGACCACTAAGGAGACACACTAGCTAAGCAGTGAATCAAGCTTGACCTATAGCAGTTACTGAGTGAGGGCCACTGGTGGACTTATCCCAACTTAAAGTAGACTGAGGCAAATGGATTTGTGTTGATTTATGTTTATGTTGTGCTAATGAAGGATAAGATTTTGCTCAGGTTCTCTTATACCTACCCTAAACATACCATGAAAATTCAATAAATGAAAAGCTTTCGATTTGAAGAGATGTTTGATTTGAAAATAGAATTTTATTGATGAAAAGTTATTTTAAACATTATTTTATGGATAATATTTCTTAAAGTAAAGCCCATTGATTGGAAGCATCAGGCATTCTCCTTTATGGTTGATGAGCTGGTAAGATCCACCTTGGTAGGCCTTTTCTATGGAAAAAGGGCATTCCCAAGTGGGTTCAAACTTGCTTCTCATCTTGCGACGGGCAACAATTGGTCTCATTAGAACTGAAATAAGCTCTTCTACTTGAGAAGCTCTAGGACGGACCAACTTGTTATGAGCTTGAACCATCTTTTCTTTGTATAACTCGAGGTTTTGGCATGCTTATAATGTTCTCTTCTAGACCTTCAAGCATTCTAACAGCAACTTGGCATTTTGGTCCGTTGTAATTTTGCTACCCATAGTTATCGTTAGTGATGGGAGTTGAACTTCTAATGGTAGAACGACTTCAGACCCATACACTAAGGAAAATGGGGTAGATTGAGTTGAGTTCTATAAGTAGTACTGTAAGCCCACAAAGCATCAACTAACTGCTCATCCTCTTATTATTTGTTGTCATCGAGTGTCTTCTTGAGTTTTTGAATGAGAGTTTTGTTGTATACTTATGCTAAACTATTCACCTGTGGGTAGTAGATGATAGAGTATCTCTAATATATGTTGGGTCTCCAGGCAAAATTATTGATTTTGGTGCTCTTGAAAGTGGTACCATTATCGGATATGATTTAGCGGGTATCCCAAATCTATAAATGATATGTTTCCTGAAGAACTAGAGCACATGCTAAGCTTTGACATCCCTGAGCGGAATTGCCTCTGCCCACTTGGAAAAGTAGTCTGTGGCTACGAGAATTAATCGATGACCCTTGGAAAGAGGATCAATAGGACCCACTATGTCGGTGCCCCAACACTCGAATGGCTATGAGGACAAAGTTGGATGTAGAATAGTGGGTGGGTGATGTAAGACCACTCCATGTATTTAGCACTGCTGATAACGCCTTGCTATGTCCATGTAATATGTGATCATCATCGGCCAATAGTACCAAAGTCTCTTGATTTTGGATTTCATCTTGGGACAATTGATGAGCTCAGATCTCAATGTATAGCCACCATCTTATGGTCTTTGTGCTTATCTTAAGATAGTTTGCCTTTATTTAGGTAATCAATGAAGGGTTTCTTCTAATCTAGCTCTTCATCTTTTTTGGCAATGGAAACCTCCCCTTTAAGAGAGTATTTCTTGATGAGTTCAACATTAATAAGAGGTAGGACTTTCCTATTGTGACTTCTATTGATATGAACTCATCTTCGGATATGCAAACTCTTTGGCAAGCTTGGATAAGGCATCAGTTATGACATTTTCTCCTGGGGATCTTGTAGATTGTGATCTCCGGAATCTAAGCTAACAACTCTATGGTATACTTGGTAGTGATGGATCTTTGGCTTCAAGACCTTGTAGGACCCAACTATGTGGTTGACCACTTGTTGAGAATCCCTGAAGATGTTGATGTTTTGGATGCTTAGCAAAATGGCTAACTCTAGACTGACGATCAAAGCCTCATATTCAACTTCATCATTAGTGCAAGGCTCGAATAGATGATATGAGAATCTCATCATATCACGGTATGGTGTTAGGAGGACTATTCGTACTCCTGTCTTTCCTGGGAGAATAGATTATGGTTCTTCTCCTCTTTAAGAGGAAGCCACACTATAAAATACATCTCCCAGCGGCAAGTGCTTGTATCTCCTATGTTTATGATTTGATCATCGGGGAGATCATGGAGAATTTGCAGGAAGTGGGTGTACTGCTATGAAATCTGTGAGTGCTTATCCTTTCACCACACGGAGGGGTACAAATGTGATGTCAAACTATGATAATATCATGGACCATCATGCCAACCGTCCAGATAGCGTCAACTGTGTCATGAGATATTGTAGTGGATTTTTTCTAGAAATTAAGTTCACTTTATGAGAAAACATGTAATGTTGTAACTTTTGGGCTGCAAAGATTAAAGCTAGACAATGCTTTTAATGGGTGGATAATTTGCTTTAGTAGGTATTAGATGATGACTGAGATAGCAGAGCACATTCTCTTTCCCTTCATCAATGGCTTGGACCAATAAAGTTCCAAGGGAGTCTTCCAATGTAGCATTGTGGAGTATAAGAGGCTTTCCCGGGATAGGGGCAGCTAGAACTGACGGTGTAATGAGATATTGCTTGATGCCCTTGAAGGCATGTTGGAGTTTGTCATCCCACTTGAACTTGATGTCCTTCTTGACAAGTGCTGAAAATGATTAACATCTACTTGATATGTTGGATATAAATCATCTTAGATATGCAAAGCTCCCTTAGAATGATTTGAGTTGAGTTAGACTTTTAAGGCTTGACATTTCTATTATCACTTTAACCTTCTCCAAGTCGATCTCAAATTCGTTGTGTCAGACAAAAAACCCAAGAAACTTCCTTGGAGATACTCTGAATACACACTTTGGAGGGTTCATTTTGAGGTTGTATTGCCTTAACCACTCAAAAACTACTTCAAGTCAAAGAGGTGGTCTTCATTTTCTTTGCTTTTGACCACGAGATCATCGACATAACATTTGACTTGGTGATGAATAGGTTCATCGGCAATGTCCACCATCAATTCTGGTATTGATAGTAGAAATTCATCTTTTGAACATTCCTTATTAAGATCCCTAAAATTGATGTATATGCGAATTTGGTCATTCTTCTTCTTAACTGGGATGACACTAGCCAACCAGGTGGGACATTTTTTCTCCCGAATGAAACCAACATCAATTTTTTAACTTTAAAAATGACTCGTTGTTCAATGTCTAATCATATGCTTCAAGGAACTTGCTTGATAGGGTTAACATTGGGCTGTATCGCTAGCTTATGGACCTCTACATTAGAAGCCAATCCGAGCATTTCTTCATAACTCCATGCAAAGCAGTCATTAAACTTAGTGAGGAGCCTAACTAAATCATTGGTTTCAATTTCATTCAAGAAAGAACTGATGTTTGTTAGACATGAATTATCTTCAGTCCCCAAATTGATTTCTTTGAGTTTGTTGATGGTTGATTTGATTTCTTCTTTGAATTTTGGAGGTTCAACTTTGACTTGGAAATTATCTAGGTCATCTAAGTTTCTAAGCACACTTCCTCATACGAGTTAATGTGCTTTGAAAAGAACTTATCTGATTTCAAATGATTGGTGATGACTAAGTAGTAATCATCATCATCCTTCGGACCTACTATGTTAAAGCCTAGTCCAGGTCTTGATAGAGAGTTCTTGTATTTGTTGTTCCACAGCCTTTTGAAGTATTCTAACTTGTGCTAAGACCATGTATGAAAATTAAACCTTTCTTTGCTAAATTATGAACACAAGGCTAGTACCAATCAAAAGAAAATTCCATTAATTCTTTATATTATTCATCCTTAACTTCTACATCAACTTCTTAACTTTATGATAATGCTCTACGATAGAACCTTTGAATCTTTGTGCTCGTACATGTTTTGGGGGCTTTCTTAACTACCAAACCCTCAACTTTCTATGAGGAAAGTAGGGTTAAAGCTAAGATTTCCATCTGATGCCTGATAGTTTCACATAAAGAAGACTTGGATACATTCATGTTTTGCTTGGGAACCTAGTCTTCATCGCTGCCTGGCTTAAGTGTCACCTCCAACAGAATTTGCTATTGAGAAGAGCTTATCGGTGTGCTAACTACATAAGACTCATTCTCTGAACTAGATTTTAAGTCTATGTAGATAACAAGTGTACTCTTGGATGCTGGAACAAATCTTCTAGTGGGTGGTAAGCATGGAGGTGTTGACCTCACTTTTAAAGTGATGATTCAATCTTCCCATCAAGATCTAAGAGTCTTCTAGACACTAAGAGCTCTTTAGTCATAGGGCACTTCTAGTGGCTAAGTGAACACTTAACCCATGCGTAGAGACTTAGAAGGATTAGCCATAGGATTAGGCTATGCCTTAGGACCTAAGGAAACATATATAGTCTATAGCCTAACCAAACCCATAACCATCTCCTTAACCAAAATCAAACCTCAAATCAATATAACCAAAATCCCAATTGAATCCCAATTCAAATCCAAATCCCAAACCAAATGATTGAAGTCCATGATTTAAACCTAAGCCTATGATTCAATCCTATGGACTTAGCCATAAATTCCTTCAATCTAAGCCTAACTTAATTAATTTTCTCATAAGCAAATTAACACTTCAATCATCATTCCAATCTCTACCAAAAATTACAATCAAACCAATCAAGCCAAAATTAATTCAACCAACTTAACCCATTTGACCTAAGATACTCAAATGAGCCAAAATCCAATTAATCCTAAACCAATTACAATCAAAGATATTAATCAATCCCAAATCAAATACTAAACTCAACTCAACTCAATTCAACTCAAAATTGATTCCATTGACCCATTAGGCTCACTTGACCCAAAGTGACCTAAATGACTTATTTGAACCAAATCACAACCCAACCCAAATGAGATTGAATCAAACCACTCAATATTCTATCATGATTGTTGATCATCCTTGATTGATCAATTACAATCAATTGGGTCAAACCAAGTCAATTTGGTCATTTGACCAAATTAACCCAATTAACCTACATGAGCCAAATGAACCAAATCTCATCCTAAGCCAAATCAATTGAAACCAATGATACATACCAACCTAAAATCAATCCTTGAACATGACTTAATCAATTAAGCAAACCAAACCCAATTGGCTCTTCGACTAAAGTTGACCCAATTTGACCTAAAAGGCCAAATTGGGTCAAATCAAAATCCAATACAAATTGATTCAAACCAATAACTAAAATTCATTTCAAATTGATTATTGAACATGATCAAAGCCTTGATTGGATTCAATTTGACCAATTGAACCCAACTGACCCATTTAGCCCAAATTGACCTAAAAGATCAATTTTTCCAAAATCCAAATTGATTGAAATCAAAGTCTACAATCATCTTCAAATGATCAATTGAACATAAACTAATGCCTAACCCAAGCCAATTTGGCCAATTTGACAAAATGGTCAACTTGACCTATTTGAACCATAAGGATTCAAATGGGTCAAATCTAAATCCAAGCCAAATTAAGCTAAACCAATTGAACCAAAATATTCTAAATACTCATTTGAACTTGACCCAAGCCTTGGTTTTACTCAATTTGACCAGTTGCTCAACTTGACCCAACCTATCCCAATTTGACCTACATAGGTCAAATTGAGCCAAACCCATTCAAACCAAGCCCAAACCCATTGAAACTTGGCATGACCCATCCTTGGTTCACCTTGGGTTAACCCAAATCTACCCAATCCAATTTGAACCCTAATTGACCCATTACCCATTGGATAAAGCCCTCAATATTGGATAAAATCTAAATGTAGGTGGTCAAACCCCTTCGTTTGCACTTGGCAGCCACCCAAAGCCAAGTTTGGGGCTAACCTAACCCAAGGCTAGTTCCCAATAGGGGTAATTTCGCTCACTAAAGGAGAAAGTGACATGCCATGGTAGCCACTTCAGATCACTCACCCAACCAAACCAAGCCACCACCTCAGCTTCCTCCTGCCACCCACAGCCGCCTGTGGCGGCCGGACGCCCGCAGCTTTAAATGGAAGAGTGCATCCTGTCCAACTGATTTTAGTGAGGAGGGGGTATACTCCCCCTCATTCCATTAGATCAACACATTAATCCATCAAAGAGCAAGAGAACCAAGACAAACTTCCTAAGTGCTTCCTGAGCTCCCAAGACCACCCATCGCTGGCGATAATGAAATTGAGCCAAACTGAGGCTTAGCTCCATCCAACTCCACCAAATTGCAACCAATCTCTGATTAACTCTTCCCACACATTCACCAAGCTCCGATGAGGTGAAATGAATCAATTCCCGATTGATTTGAGCACAGAAGACAACTCCAAGCCTAACTCCGATGAGTTTTCCATGACGGTTGGTCTATAGAGCCACCGGCAAAGAGGCAAGGTGCCATCTTCAGAGGGCTTCATCTTTTGAAAGATGAAGCTACTTCAGTTAGTTAGCTGCCAGTCCCGAGCTTTGGTGAGGTAAATTTTGGAAAACTATGGATTTTTTATTTTTTTGATTGGCCTTTGTGAAGAAAATTATAATGTTGTGTGATTGCCACTATTAGATCCTCTTAGATCAAAAATTTTATAATCGATCCTGAGCCTCCATGAGCTCTGATGAGCTCAAATTGAGTGGGGGAGGACATACATTGTCCGTCTTCCATCACTCAGAGGATGACGGATCATCCACAGTCTATTCCACCTGATTAGAATGGACGGTCATGATCATTCGATAGAATTTGGTTTGTCCCCTTAGGAACTATGGGATTAATCCCACCATCCGATCTTAGATCAGATAACAAGGATGAAAGCGCATCCACCACCGCCATGATGGTGTTGCGTTGGAAGATTTAAGTGGCCAATCCTACGGTTCGGAAATGCGGCATGCGTGGCATGGATTAGGGGTTAATTTGACTTAATAATTCATTTTAATCACTGAAATTTCATAAATTCATAACTGAATGTTGAAAAATTCAAGAAATTTAAATAAATGAGATTTTATTAAAATATTTTCGTTTAATTTTGAACAGTGATCAAGGCTTAATTAGGGTTTGAATATTTTTTAATTAGCTTAATTAAGCACTAATTACTTGGACAATTGATTCCAAACCTGGTGTGTTGATTTAGTGGGATGTCTTCTACCTCCCATGATTTTCTTGTAATTTATTGCTTAAGTAATTAGGGGAATTGATAATTCAAATCTTAATTATTGCTCTAATCAATTTAATGATTAATTAAAATTCTAAATAAAAAATTTAATTTATTTGGCTCTATTAATCACTGATTAATAGTGAGGTGATGAGGGAGGGTGATTAGGACCTCTTTTCTAATTACTTTTATAAATTCATTTCATTAAAGAGAGTTAATTAATGTGAGGTCAAATTAACTACTTAATTACACAATTAAATGATCAAATCAAATGAAATTGAAATATTAATCACTTCAAATAATTAACAATCAAACTAAGGGTTCCTCTTTATTTGTTTAATAATATAAAGATCCTTAAGAAAATTATGATTAACCCACGAGTGTGAGAAAATCATAAAAGTACTTAATTAGATTCTTTAACTTAATTAATCTTTAATCATGAGTCAATTTCATTAGGTTCATTAGGAGCATTGTAATTTTATTCTTACTCACATTCATATCATTTTGGCTCATGATTAAATGATTAATCAAATTAAAGAAGCATAGGAAAGGGTAATTAAATGACTTGTTTAATGATCCAACTTAATTAATTCATAAGATTCATCTAATTATCTTTTCTTAAACTAATTATGATTTCCAACATGGGAATGGGATTAAAATAACAAATGACTTTTCTCGTCTTTAAGTTCAATTCAAAACCAAAAATTAAATTAATAAGAAGCTTTAGTTTCCTTTAAATAATTTTATTTGGTGTGATTGTCCATCAGATGTTTATGTTTGGCTATTTCTTTCCAATCACTTTAAATGTTGCATGCCATGTGATCTCATACATTCATCTTTTCAAATCTAAATGAATCAAATAGAATTTATTTATGTAAGCTTGCATGTGTTGGCTTAATTTAATTATATGTGTGGCTATTATTACTAATAAATCAAAATTTATTTTTCAAAGTTTATAAATTGATAATAATATTTAGAATGATAATAGTTATGAATACATATAGGATTTGCATGTTCTTATAGCTTAGTCATATGAATGTGAAGCTCACTTTCTTAAGTTTTTATATAGATTTACATATATTTGAATGCTGATAAGTATATCATCTGTACATCTCAGCATATGAGGCTTTAAGTAGCCTTAAGGAGGTCATTTGATTATCTCTCTTCCTGGTTAACAAAGGCATGCACTTATTTAATTTCATTCATATGTATTTTGGTACTAGAATTTAGATAGAGTTTTAATTCATATGTATAAATAATTCAACTAAAGAAATACAATCTTTGCATGGTTTTCACTCTATAATTATGTATACATTTATATATATTTAAGATAGCAAGTATATAGTCTAGATATCCCGAATACAAGGCTTTAAGTAGACCCAAGGAGGTCATTTGATTATCTCACTTCCCAAGTTAACAATAACATGTATTTGTTTACATATTTTATACATGTGTATGTGTATGTGATTAAAGAATGAAAATCCTCTTTTCTATTAAAAATACATGCATCCATAATTACTTTAGTCACCAAAATGTATAATATATGGATGTAAAGCTTTCTTTCCTATGTTCATGTATATATATCTACATATGTTTGAATGCTAATAAGTATATAGTATGGACATCTCAAAAATATGAGGCTTTAAGTAGCCCCAAGGATGTCATTTTATTATCTCACTTCCTAGTTAACAAAAGCATGCACTTATTTAATTTCATTCCTATATATATTTGTATTAGAATTTGAATAGAGCTTTAATTCACATATATATAAATAATTTAATTAAAATTCAATCACTCGCATGATTTTCATCCTTATAATTGTATATACATTTATATGTATTTAAGATAGCAAGTATATAGTCTAGACATCCCAAAAATACGAGGCTTTAAGTAGCCCCAAGGAGGTCATTTGATTATCTCACTTTTCTAGTTAACAATGACATGTACTTGCTTACATCTTTTATAGATATGTATGTGTATTTGATTAGACAATAAAAATTCCCTTTTTCCACTAAGTATATATGCATTCATGGTGATTTAAGTATGCCAAAATATGTTGTATGTATAGGTATGCTAAGTGTCAATCATATGCATGCCATAAGTGATGGAAAGGAATTACTCAACATATTCCATGTGATAGTAATCCAACCACATTAATCTTGAGATGCCTTTCATATTGAATAGGGCTATTTAAGGCTAAGTTAAACTTAGGATTAATAAAAATGTTGAATAAGCCATTCACTAAAGAAACTAAATCATGTTAAAGCACTTTAGAAAGTGACTTAAGGTGGGATGAAAGAGGGTAACCCTCTTTCCTCTTTTTATAACACTTAGATTCTACGTGTAAATCAAATAAAATAAAACTAAATGTAAATTAAAATTCACAAATCATCTAAACAACTTGAAATGAAATCATCAGTCATGTTAACTTAAAGAATTTTAAAATTTAGAGAAATATAACTCTAATGCTTAGTTAAGACATACCACATAAAGCCTTAGCACACACATTAGAATTAGACCACCACTTCTAGCTTTAAGTTAGGATGATGTATGTGTGATGTTATATTTTATTTTATGATGTAATATTTTAGACTGAATGTTAGAGTGTATGACTCATAGATTGGATATTAAGTCTTTATTAGCCTAATGTTATTTTTTGTAGAGGAATGTGCTTAAGGGGTCATTTAAAAATAAGTATAAATGTTCTCTTTATAGTTGCTTATACCCCTAAGCATAATCCAAGTTAAGACAAGTGGGTTTGGTTACCCATGTGCAGGGTGCTAAGTCCAAATTATAAAATATAACTACTTAGAATTGTATGTATGTTTAGCTAACCTCTATTTTGCAGATATAGTTAGATTTATTTTTCCCATAAAATTTATTTTTTATAATAGGAATTAGGATTAATGCTATGGAGATTAGGATGAGCAATGACTATAAGGCTTAGTTTTGGTCGGCCCTGTGATGCCTTGGAGCAAAAATCAAATTAAGAGAAGGAAGAAAGAAGAAAGAAGAAATAAGGAAAGAAGATCCCCATAGAATGTATTCAAATTCTAATTATAATTATTCTATCATATTCTGGGTTATATAAGGTAGAGCTTAGCTACCCAATTTTTCTCTTTTCTGAGGTGTACGATGGTACCCGGCTGCACCGACCTTTTATTCTTTTACGAATCCATTCATGTTTGATCGATGTTATGTTTAGATTGTGTAATATAACATCATGATTTTCATTGTTTCTTATTGATTGATGATTGTATGTGTGGCTTGGATGGTATATGCTCTTAGGACAAAATTAATTTTTCTACCCAACTAATAACTCATAATTAAATCTTAAAAACTTTCAACCTCATTTTAAAGCCTAGGCTATAATCAAGATAATTAAAAGATTTAATAACCCCTTAGCTAAATGTTGTATGTCTCACATCATACATATAATATTGAATCACTCTTGTAAAATTAGGGCCTTCATTTCAGCACTTTAGGGACTGCTTGACCTGTGAGAGCAACCCCTTATGATGGAGCTTCACCCTTTTTCTCTTTTGATTTGGCCTATAATTAAATTTCATCATGCATTTAGGCATAAGAAATCCTAAATCCTTTGTCCAAAATGAATGTGTCAAAATTACATTAAAAAAATTATAGAATTTTTCATTTTAGATTAAGTCATATGCTCATACCACTCATGCTCTAGCCTCTTAGGGAGTGGGTTTAGGACTTTAGTTTCTTTCCAATTAAATAACAACTTAAACCATCTTGATATTACATAAGACCGAACTTCATTATTTTAAATCATATGAGGTGTTAGTTGGTGTCCACTCTAGGTGATTGTAAGTCCAGAAGAGTCGAGCGAGTCTATCTTCTATTGTGGAATAGATCCATGTCCCTTTTTCACTTAGATTTATGTTTGTTGACCTCACTTTTGGAGTGAGCTCTCAACTTCCTCATCATGAGTTTAGGACTCTTATAGACACTAAGAGTTTCTTAGTCTTAAGGCACTTCTAGTGATTAGGTGTACACTTAATCTTAGAGACTTAGAAGAGTTAGTCATAAGGATAGGCTGTGCTTTAGGAATTTAGGAGAGACCTGCCTAGCCTATAGCCCAAACCCAATCCTTTCTTCCTTCTTTCAAACCAAACCTAAAATTCAAATTCAAATTCCAAAATCAAATCCAATTATCCAATGATTGAAATCCATCACCAAATTCAAACTCCAAATCCCTTCCTAGGCCTTTTGATTTTATCTTATGGACTTAGCCTTAACCAAATCCAAATCAACCCCAATCCAATTGATTTTCTCAATTATCAAATTAAATCTCAAATAAAATTCTAAATCATAAATCAATTCCAAACTCCAAATTGATTGAAACCCATGATCAACTCCAAATTCTAAATTCTAAAATCTCTTCTTAAGTATGGACCTACCTCCATAAACTTAGTCAAAACTCCTTCAAACCAACTCAAACTTGGTTAATTTCTTTATAAATCAATCATTCCTTCCTTTATGTTCACAAATATAAATGAAACCCAAATTTAAACCTTTCAAATCATGTCAAAATATATCAAAGCAATTCCAAATCCAAGTTAGCCCTTTTGACCTACATCCCTAAGCTTAATCAAGTTGCTTCCAAATCACTCCAAACTTAAGTGATTTTCTCATAACCCATTTATATCTTCATTTATATTCATAAATATGAATGAAATATAAATTTAAATGACCAAAACAAAACTCAAATTAAATCAAATTCCTAATTTTAGCCATTTTAGCCAAACTTTTGAACTTGGCTAAATGACATTAAATCAACTCAAAACTCATGGATTCCATCTTGATTCAATCATTTCTTCAATCATGGATCCAAATATGAACATAAATCACCATTATCAAACCAAAATATAGTTAATCCAAATCAAGCCCAAGTTAACCCTTATGACTTGAAATTGTCATATGAACCAAAACCCATTTGGCTCCAAACCAATTGCAATTGGATTTATATTTCAATCCTAAGCTCATATATGAGTTCAACCAAACTTGAATCAAGCCTTGATCAAGCCAATTGACCCATTTAGGCTCACTTGACTTAAAGTGACCTAAAGAACCCTTTTGAGCCAAGTTCTAATCCAACCCAAATTATATTGAACTAACCCACCTAAATCTCAATCATAATCAACAATCATCATGGGGTGATCAACCACCTTGAATTGGGTCAAACCAAGTCAAACCTAGCCTTCGTCCAAGTCAACACTTAGCCTAAATGAAACTCAAACTAGCCAAAATTCACCATATGCTAAATTGATTGAATCCATTGACCAAACACATTCATAATCAATGATTGAACATGACCAAGTCATCAATTGAGCCAAACCATGCCTAATTTGCCACTTGATCTAAGTTGATCCAAATTGACCTAAAAAGTCAAAATGAGTCAAATCATGATTTAATCCAAATTGATTCCAACCAATGGCTCAAGTTCATTCAAAATCACTTGTTTAACTTGACCAAAGCCATGATTGAACCCAGGTTGACCAATTGGTCAACTTGACCCAACCTAGCCCAAATTGATCTAAAAGGTCAAATTTACCAAAATTCAAATTAATTCCAAATTAAACCAAACCAAAGCCTACAATCATTTTTAATCAACCAATTGAACTTGACTCAACACTTAACCCAACCTAATTTGGTCAAATTGGTCAACTTGACCAATTTGACCCTTTTGAATCCAAATGAATCTAATTCAAATCTAAGCCAAACCAATCCAAATTAATTGAACCGAAACATCCCAAATCATCATATGAACCTAACTCAAGCCTTGGTTTGACCTAATTTGACCAATTGGTCAACCCAACCCAACCTAGCCTAAATGAACCCATTTTGACCAAATGAAGCTAAATCCCTCCAAAAAACTCATGGGACCCTAGGGCTTAGTCAAACCTAACCCAAGCATGCCCTACTTCACTCCCAAATCAGCATGAAATCCATGTGGACCCCACCAAGGGAATTAGCCATCAAGTCATAGGATTTAAACCTTAAACCCAATGGATCAGCTAAATTCAACTTGCCCATCCCCATGACAGCTTATTGACACCACATGGAACCTTCCCCTGACCCACCTAGCTAGCCTAACCCACTCTAGGTCAGCTAAGAACCCTTGGGAGGTGAGTTGACTCACCTTTAACCCAAACTGAGAACCCATTGGATCAAACCCATGAGAACTTACCATAATGGATCCATGGCAGCTCCCCATGACTCCTCCCATCCCTGGGGTGCGGCCTGATCTTGATGGAGGCAACTATGGCGGCCAGACGGCAAGGCAAAGCGTGCACACACTCTCTTATCAATGATGGCAAATTGAGGGGTATACCCCATCAATTTGAAGCCAATTTCACACACAATCAGCACGTGTGAGTCCTTAAGCATATTCCGGACTCCCTCAGAGCAAATCCAAGGATCTTCAAAATAAGGAAATCAAAACTTAATTTAATGATTAAATGATTTATGGATTAGAATTGAGGCATTTCCTTTGATCCTTTCCCCTAAGTTAATTTCATCATTCAAATTGAAACTATAACCAAAATAGTTAATTAATTCATTAAAAGCTTAATGAAATTAAAATTAAACATTAATTCATCCTCACCTAAATAACCTTTAATTGATCTTGGGTAGCTCATTGGGTGTTCAATAACCCAAGGTGTGAGATAATGAAATTATGATTGGCTCACATGTGTGAAAAAATCATAAGAGTAATAAGTGAGATCCCTTAAGCTTAATTAACTATTAATCATAAGCCAATTGTATTAGGCCCCTTTCATTTCTTAAGAGCACTGCAAATTTATTCTTCATGTGGTTCCATATAATATTGGCTTATTATTAATTAGTTAATTAATTTAATGTGATATAGGTAAGGGATAATTAATTCATTTAATTCATACTTTAACCTAATCAAAATATAAAATCAACTTTAATATTCTTCATTAAACCAAACTAATTCACACATGGGGAAATAGGTTAGGATTAGCAAACCTCTCTCATATTTCCTAAATCAAATCAAATTCAAAGATAAAAATGTCCTTAAAAAATTTTGATTCATTTTAAATAACCTTATTTAATATGATTTTCCTTAGAATTAATTAGGGTGAATGAAATCATGTGTTTACATTCCTTTATTTCTTTCCAATCATGCTAAATATTGTTTGCCATATGAAATTATGTATTCATTTCATTTAAAAATAAATTAAATAAAATATTTTCTTTTATGTCAAATTGCATGTGTTGGCTAAAATTAAGAATATGAGTGGCTATTATCACTATTAAACAAAAAACTATTTTTAAAACCTATAAATCAATTATTACAAATGAAATAATGGTCATTACAAATACTTATAAGCTTGCATGTGATGATAGTATAAGATGTGTGCTATGGAGCTCTCTTTCCTACTCCTAACATGGATTCACATAGGATTTACAAGTGTATAGTTCATTTGAAAAGAACAACACTTTTAAATATTCCTATGCATCTCTATGTTAAGACTTAGGAAGGATTTTCATATTACACATGTAAATCATACAACCATATCAAACATAATTTCTTGCATAATTCCTTATCCATTTGGTTCTTTTTGTTCATTCATATGTATTTAAGAAAAGTGGTATATTAGTCTGGACATCCTGGGGCTGCGAGGCTTTAAGTATCCCTAAGTAGGTCTTGTACCTTACTCCCCTGGTATAGAAAATAATGGCACCACACTCACTTAAAACTCTTATACATATCCATGTGTGATGTGGCTAATGAATAAAGAATCAAAAATTAAATAAATAAAACATAACTTTTGCATGGACTTTCTTATCCTTATAGTTATTCATATATTTACATGTATCTAAGAAAAGTGGTATATTAGTCTGGACATCTCGGGACTGTGAGGCTTTAAGTAGCCCTAAGTAGGTCTTGTACATTATGCCCATGGTGTAGAAAATAATGGTGTCATACTCACTTATAATTTTTATATATGTGAATGTGTATTTAGCTAATGGGTGAAAAGTTCCTCTTTTTTACATAACAAAGACATGCATTTATGTTTCAATTAACAAATGAAATTTTAAGCTTCAAAATACACTTCTTTACATTCATCACCAAAGTATGCTAAGATTTACATTGCATGTATAGGTATGCTTAGGATTATTCATATGCATGGTATAAATGATAGAAAGAAATGAATGGGTGTGTTTTATGTGATGGTAATCCACCCTAACTAATCCTAAGATGCCTTTCTTATTGAATAGTGTTATTTAGAATGAATCTAAACTTAGGGTTAATTAAAATACATAATAAACCATTTACTAAAGGAAATTCATTAATCAACTTACCTTAGAAATGACTTAAGGTAGGGATAAAAGAGATATTATTTCTCTTTCTTTGATTTATAACACTTAGTTGCTAAGCGTAGGTTACATAAACAAAAGAAAAATACTAAGTAAAAATCCCCAAATCAACTAAACCACTTAAAGAGAAATCAACCATTCATAAATTAAACCCCTCACACTTAGCAAATCATAACTCTAAAGCCTAGTTAGGACATACCACACAAACTCTAATACATGCACATTAGGCTAAGTCATCATTTTTAGCTTTATATTAGGGCGGTGCATGGTTTGATGGATGCTTAGTTTTGAAATGTATTATTTTAGACTGGATGTTAGAATGTATATGTGTAGCCTGAATGTCAAGTCGATATTAGCCTAATCATGTTTTATATAGGCTATGCTTAAAGGGTCCTATAATAAAAAATATAAATACTTTTTTGTTATGCGGGTTAGCCCTCAAGCATAGTTAGGATAGTGGACTTGGTTACCCATGTGTGGGGTGCTAAGTCCAAATTATTCCTATAATTCCTTGGGTTGTATGGTGTGTTTAGCTAACATTGTTTTACAGGTGTAGCTAGATTTACTTTCATTTCTTTTAATGTAATTTTTGCATAGGATTATGATAAGTGTTATGGGGATTAAGGATAAGCATTAGTTATAGGATCATGTCTTACATACCATGTGATGCCTTTGGAGAAAACAACTTCATAATCAAGCCAAAAGAAAGAAAGAAATGGACCAAATCAAAAATGAAGAAATGAAATATGAAGAGTGAAGAATGGAGGATGAAGAATGAAGATGCCCATAACACTTATCATTTCATAATTGTAATTATTCTTTCATTATATTGGGATATATAAGGGTAGAGCTTGGCTACCCAAATTTCTTTTTGGGTTGTGCGGCAGTACCCGACCATACCACCTTTTATTCTTTTGTGATGACTATAAAATTATTTGATGTTTCGTTTAGCTTGTGCATTAGAAATAACATGCATTTTCATAGTTTCTTTATGATTGGTGATTGTTGTGTGGCCTGTATATGATTAGGCTCCTAGGATAAAAATAAATCTTCTATCCCATCAATAATTCATAACTAAAATTTTAAAATAATTGATAATTATGGTGAAAAATTTTCATCATTTTTCTTCATTAAGATGTATACTTCCATCTTCAATATATATGGATAAAATGAAGATAAAAATATACACTTATGAATTTTGACACCACGTAGATCTGTAGATGTTGTTATTAGGGTGATCGGGTATGATATTGAGGAGAGGTGTACTATCTGGAAGACAGAAGTCACCACCCTATAATGGACCTAATCCGTCAATAAAGACTCCTAAGGACAATGGATCTGCATATATACCAGAGATTCTTCCCCTACTTTATATGGAAAAGTAAAGTAGGGCTTATTTTAAATGTTGTTAAGTTCCTATGAGGAAAGCCCCATAGTTAATTACATCCTAAGAAATGAGATTCCTTAGGAATACTCTCAATTAAGGTAAATGATCGTTGTCTCCAAAGATTTCAAAAAGATAAGACTATCAATCGATTGGTTTATTTTTAGAAGGTCAAGTGGGATCGATCAAGGGGAAGGAGTTCCTATCGAAGCCAAATGAAAATAAGTAGGGGATGCTTAAGATATTAGGAAGCCTAGTAAGCACCTCAAACTATCCTATGATTGGGCTCTATATTTTTTTAAATTGAATTAATGTGTTTGAGTTGAACTTTTATTAGAATACTAGGGCTTACAATTCCATGGTACAAGGCTATGAAAATGCCTAAGAGGTGAGGATTTATACTTATAGACCGTAAAAGGGAGAAGCAATCTTAGAACATAAATCTAGGGAGCTTTGGCGAGGGCCCAAAAGCACGACCTAAATCTAAAGCAAAAATGGGTATTTGGTTTACCTCCACAAGAGAGGATAAACCACCCGACTGTTGGACTTACAACTGCCTAGGGGTGGTCACCAACTAACTCCTATGATTTTAAATTCATGTAGGCAAGTCTTATGTTTATGCAAGATATCAAAGTTATTATTTATTTAGAAATAGACTAAGTCCTTAAACACACTCCATAAAGAGACTAGATCATGTAAGGGAATGCTTCAAATGACTTAAATCTATTACAAAATTTTTACATATTTTATTTTCATTTTGGACAATCATTTGACTTAGGCTATAGGATTCTTTATGCCTAATGCATGAGAAATAAGATTATCAGCCAAAATCAACGAGATAAGGAGGTGTATTTCCACCATGGCTCTCAAAGGTCAAGCGAAGTTCTTTAGCAAAGGTGGAAGCCCTCCAATCAAGAGTGAAATAATATGCTTTTTATGCATGATGTTAGAAAAGAAAGTACACATCCAGCTAAGGGTTACTAATTCTTTTATCTTGATTTTTTAGCTTAAGCTTTAGGTGAGGTTATGAGTTATTTACTTTTTAATTTTGAGTTATTTAATTTGGTAGAAGATTTATTTTTTTCACTAAGAGCCTAATCGTCATCCAGGCCATGCATCAAGCAAGGAAGAAACTAAGAAAATATTTCATTCTAATGCACAAGCTAAACAAAATATCAAACACTTTATGAAGCTAACACAAAAGAATAAAATGTCATTTATGGTCGGGCGCCACCGCACAAACCCGAAAATAAATTGGGTAGTCGAGCTCTACCCTTATACAACCTGGATTACAAATGAATTAATTTAGAATCAAGTAAGGAAATTCATGTTATGGGGGTCTTCATTTCTTCTTTTGTTCTTTCTTCTTTCTTCTTTTGGTTCCTTCTTTTGGATGGTTGGAAGGTGGTTGCTCCAAAGGCTTCACATGGTACATAAGATATAATCTTATGACCAATGCTTATCCTAATCCCCCATAACATTCATTCCAAAATCCTAATTGCAAAAATTACATGAAGAGGAAAAGTAAATCTATCTAAAATCTGCAAAATAGAGATTAGCTAAATAAACTATACAAATCTCAAGCATGTATATTGGACTTAGTACCCCACACATAGGTAACCAAGTCCACCTAGCCTATTCGATTATGCTTAGGGGTATAAACACCTGCATAATAAAAGTAGTTATATTTTATTTATTACAGTGCCTCTTAAGCACAATCCCCTACAGAAGATAATGATTATACTAAATCATCCTACCATTCATTCTATGCACATACACCCTGACATCTAAACTAAAAATAATATATCATAAATAAAAGCAAACATCAAACCATGCATCACCCTAACCTAAAGCTAGAAATAGTGACTTAATCTAATGTGTGTGCTTTAAAAGGTTTGTGTGGTATGCTTAACTATGGCTTTAAAGCTTAGATTTTCTAAGTATGAAGATGTTCATCATAGATGGGTGATTCCATTTAAGTGCTTAGTTGATTTGGGTTGATTTTATTTTGTATTTTAATTTGGTTTAAGTGAATCCTACAATTAATTACTAAGTTATAAAGAGAGAAAGAGAAGAGAACTTCTCCTTCCTTTCTACCTTAAGTAATTCTAAAGTGGATTCATATTCAATTTAGTTTAAAGAATATTTTATTATATGTTTGAATTAATCCTAAATTTATATTTTCCTAAACAAACCTATTCAAAAGAAAGGTATTTTAAGATTAAGTAAAGTGAACTAATATTACAAAACACACATCACTTCATTTCTTTTCCAACATGTATAACATGCATATGAATGAATCCTAAGTATATTTATACATACAAATGGAAATGCTTAGCACTTTATGATGAATGCTAAGAAATATTACTTAAGAAAATTGGAATACTTTTGATGCATGATTTTCATTAAGTAGAAAAAGGAGTATTCTTTCATCCTTTATTCATATGCACATGTCTATGTATGAAAGGCATAAGTGAGTACGACGCCATTATTAGCACCAGGGGTGTAAGATACAAGACCTACTTAGGTTACTTAAAGCCTCGCAACCCCGTGGTTGTCCAAACTAATATACCACTTTCCTTAAATACATATGCATGTACAAAAGAAATAAATGGAGAAATAAAGATGCAAAGTTTATGTTTATTTAATTTTTGGTTTGTTTATGCAATTTGTGTAAATGTGAATATCCTTCTTAAGTTATAACATGGAAGAGGATAAAAATGGATTTTAAACAAGTGTTATGTTCTCTTAAAAGAACTATGCACTTTGCAAATCTTATCCAAATCCATGTTAAGTGGAAAGAAGGAAGAAAACATAAGACACATTTTTATATTCATATGCAAGCTTATAAATAAAGTATAAGTAGCATACCTTTCAATTTTGATATTTGATTTATAATTTTGAAAATAATTTTGAATTTAATAGTGATAATAGCCATTCATATTTCTACTTTAGCCAAAACATGCAATTTGACATAAAGAAAATATTTCATTTCAATTTTGATTTTCAAAAGATATGAATGCATGAATTTCATATGACATACACATTTAGCATGCTAGAAAAGAAATAAAGTGATGAAAGAAATATAAATTCATTCACTCAAATTAATTCTTAAAGACAATCCTATGAAGTAAGAAAGTTTAAAGTGAATCAAAATTTGTTTAATATGATTTTTATTTTGAATTTACTTTATGTTTGATTTAAGAAATGTGAAAGAATGTTTTTCCTAACCCATTTTCCCCCTATATGAGTTAATTTAGTTTATTCTTAGGATCATTATGTGTTTTTTTATTTTGATTAGGTTAAGGTATGAATTAAGTATGTTAATTACTCCTTACCTATACCACCTTAGCATATTTAATCAAATAATTATGAGCCAGTGATATGACATAAAATCAAATAAGGAATTTAAATCAGTAATGCACCTAAGAAGAAAAGGGTCTAATACATTTGGCTCATGATTAATGATTAATTAAGCTAAGGGATTTAAGTTAAGTAATTTCATAATCCTCTCACACATGTGAGTTGGATTTTGATTTCCTTAATGTACTTAGGTTAATGAACACCTAAGTATCTACCCAAGGTGAATTAGTTAAGTTCTCGAAAGTTTTAGAATTTTATTAAACTAATTAGGTAAGTAATTAGTGGATTATTTCTTAATTAAGTTTGGATTAAGGAAGAAAGAGGGGGTTTAAGGAATAGCTTAAGAAAAATATCCTAAAACAATTTATTAAACCTCCTATTCACTTAAACAAATCTTAATTAACTTAATCAAGGATTTAAACCACTTATTACACACTTAATTAGGCTTAATTACATTAGGAGAGTAATTATGAATGAACCCAGCAATTACCCAAGTTAAACCATTAATAAATCCCAAGAAAATTAGGGAGGAAGTCATCCCACTAAATACACATGAGAAGTTTAAGATTAATTAATGGAATAATCAAAGAGTGATTAGCCTAATTACATTCCTAATAAAACTTAAATTCAAAAAATAACACTATTCAAAATCCATCAAAATCAATTTTATAATATTCTACATTCAATTATCTTTCATATGTAATTTATTTTATATTTTTCTAATTTTTCTACACTTAGATATGAATATTTGAAGTTTCCATGATTAATTAAGTAATTTAATCCCCTAATTATATAGCTAATTTTGTCAACGCCACATGGAGGCTGATGCGGTGCACGCTTTCCACGTGGCATGATGGGAGTGGCTATTTAAGTAGTCACATCATAGTGCCACATCGGCAGCGGTGCCACGCGCTTTCTCCCTTGTTTGTCCGATCAAGGATCGATGGCTAAGATTAAGCCTGTAGTATTAAAGGGATAATCCATGGATCCTACATGTTTTAATCATGGTCGTCCATCCAAAATGCAAGGATGGATGGCCCATGATTCACCCCTAGTCTTCCATACGGGAGATGGTCTTCAAGGAAGATCTGAGCTCGATTGAGCTCAGATTGAAACAAAATTCAATCCACACCATCACCATGCAAGGGAGATCACATCCAATGACTAGTTTCTCATGAGATAAGACTTCACTTCACAAGGACCAAACTATGGCTAATCTAAGCTCGGTTTAATGGCATACCTCACCGGAGGCTATCACTGATGCTTGATTCCCTTAAAGTAGCTTTGTCTAGTGGAGACGAAGCCTTGTTGAAGGTTTGAAGTGTTGAAATTGGACAGATCTTCCTATAGGCAAACTTCACCTTCACTTGAGCTTGGTCTTGGTCAAGAGTAGTCCTCCCTTGCTTAGAGAACTGTGTGAAGCTTGGAGTAAGTTCAATTTGATCCTCTAAGGGTGCTTGAAGGAAGAATTGAGTTGGTTTGGAGTATTGAGTGAGATGGATTTCAAGTGGAGCTCCCCTATTTTCTATCTACAAAAATTGAGAAAATGAAAATTCAAACTCACTCTAGAAAGCTTGGGGAGCCTTGCAATGGCTTGCTCTGACTTCCCTAAGCTCAATCAAATTGGAGAATGATGAAATGAATTGGAATTAGGAGAGTATATCTCCCCTAGATCAATTAGATGGTTGAGAAGGATCTTGCCATTTTGATCCAGTTGACCTTATTCCATGGGTTTGTTAGGCTGTTAGGAGTGTCCTTGCTTTAAGTTTCGCTAGAGGAGTGTAATAGTGGAACTCCCATGTGCTTAATTCAAGTGGTGGAGGGATGCTTAATTTCATGTAAGTGGTTAGTTTTAGCCTTAGGTTGGGTTGGGCAACCCATTGGGTTAGTGCACCACACTCCAGTGTCCACTAAGAGGGTGTAAGTGGTCATGAAGAGGATTTGACCTAAATTTATCCTATGGCCTATGGGTAAAATGGTCATTTGGCTTGGGTTTCAATTTGAGTATCTTTGGTATGATTGAAAAATGGGTTTGGCTAAGTTTCATTGAATTTGAAGTTGATTTGATATGATTTGGCTCATGTTGACATATTTAGGTCAAAATGGGTCAACTTGGGTCAAGTTGACCAATTGGTCAAATTGGGTAAAACTAAGGGTTGGGTCAAGTTCATATGACCATTTGAAATATTTTGGTGGCTTTGGTTTGATTCAATTTGATTTATATTTGATTTTGGTTCAATTGAGTTCATTTAGGTTAAATGGGTCAAGTTGACCAAATTGACCCATTTGACCTATTTGGTTAGGTCATGGGTTATTTATGTTTGGTTGGTCATATGAAATGGATTGGTATCTTTATTTCCAATCAATTTTGGTTTAATTGATTTTGACTCAATATGACCTTTTAGGTCAAGTTGGGTTCATAGTCAATTAGGCTAGGTTAGGTCTAGTTGGCCAATTGAGGCTTTGGTCAAGTTCAACAATCATTTTGGAATGAACTTGACACATTGGTTTCAATCAATTTGGCTTAGATCAAGTTTTGAGATATTTTGACTTTTTAGGTCAAGTTGGGTCAAGTTGGGTCAAGTGGCCAATTGGGCTAGGTTAGGCTCAAATGTTGACTTGGTCAAGTTCAAACATTGATCATGAATAAACTTAGATCAATGGTTTCAATCAGTTTGTCCTATGATGGATTTTGGCTCGTTTAGGTTTCATTTTGGCTAAGTGTTGACTTGGTCAACCCTTATGTTTGACTTGGTTTGACCCAATTTGAGTGATTGATCATCTTATGATGGTTGTTTCACAATGTGCGGCTTAGATGGGCTTAGTTCAATCCAATTTGGTTAGGATTAGAATTTGGCTCATAAGGATACTTTAGGTCACTTTGGGTCAAGTGAGCCTAAGTAGGTCAAATGGCTTGGTTAAAGCTTGATTGAGTTTGATTGAACTCACATATGGACTTATGATTGAAATATAAATCCATTTGCAAGTGGTTTGAAGTCAAATGAGTTTTGATTCATTTGACAATTTCAAGTTCAAAAGGGTGAACATGAACTTGACTTGGGTTTGATTTTTGGATTTAGTTTTGGTTTGGTGATTGAAATTTATGTTTATATTTGGATTCATGATTGAAGAATTGATTGAATCATGAAGAAAAATCAAGAGTTTGGCTTGATTTGAAATTGATTTGGCTAAGTTCGAGATTTTGACTTGAAAAGCTTAGGTTGAATTTTGATTGAATTTGAGTTTGATTTTTGGTGTTGGATTTGACTGTTTGAATTTATATTTCATGTATATATGTGAATCTAAATAAAAATATAAATGGGTTATGAGAAGATTTCATGAATTTGGAGTGATTTGAACTTGATTTGAGCTAAGTCCATAAGAGGGAATCAAAGTGACTTAGGAAAGATTTTTTATTTGGATTTGGATTTGAATTTGGAATTTGATTTGATTGATTTGAATTTATATTTTATTTATATATGTGAATATAAATGAGAATATAAATGGGTTGTGAGAAAATTTCTTAAATTTGAAGATTTGATTTAGGCTAAGTCCATGAGAGGGGTAAAAGGACTTTGGAAATATTTTTGACTTGGAATTGAATTTGGAATTTGGTTTGATTGATTTGAATTTATATTTAATTTATATATGTGAATATAAATGAGAATATAAATGAGTTGTGAGAAAATTTCTTGAATTTGAATTGATTTAGATTTCATTTAGGCCAAGTCCTTAAGAGGGACTTAAGAAATATTTTGAACTTGGAATTTCAATCATAAGCTTCAATCATTTATTTCAATCATGGATTTCAATCATTTAGAATTGATTTGAGTTTAGAAAATCAATTAAGTTGGAATTAATTTAAGTTTGACTTGAAGGAAGGAAGTGAGGAATTTAGTTCAAACTATAGGGTAGGCAAATTTTCCTAACACCCCTAAAGCATGACCTATTCATATGGCTAACTCTTTTAAGTCTTAGGGCTAGGTTGAGTGTCCACCTAAATCACTAATGTGTCTTAAGACTATGAAACTCTTAAAGTCTAAGAGAAGTCTTATGTCTAAGACAGAGGGGTTGAGAACTCATCCTAAAAATGAGGTCAACAATAATCTCACAAAAGAGCCTAGGAATTAAATCAAGATAATAAAATTTTTAGCAACCCCTTAGCTGGATTATTGAATGTATAATATCATACATATCATATTCTTCCACTCTTATTAAGAGAGGGATTCCATCTGTGCCAGAGAATAAAGGCTTTACCTGTAAGAGCCTTTGATGGAAAGACACCACTTTCTCTCTTGATTTAGCCCATAATCAATTTCTTATGCATTCAAGCATAAAAAAATCATATAGCATATGTCAAAATAAAAGTCCAAAAATTAAATAAAAATTGACAAAATTTGCATTAGATTTAAGTCATTACTCATGCCCTTCTTGATCTAGTCTCATAGGGAGTGAGTTTAAGGACTTAGTTTCTTTTCTAAGTAAATAACAACCTAATCATTTTGCAAAACATATGACTTGCCTACATAGATTTAAAGCATATGAGGAGTTAGCTACCACTCCAGGAGATAATAAGCCTAGTAGTCGGGTGGTTTACTCTCTCTTGTGGAGATAAACCCTATACTCATTTTTGCCTTAGATTTAGGTTGTGCTTTGACTCTCGCCAAAGCTCTCTAGATTTATGATCCGAGGTTGATGTTTCCCTTTGGGCTACAAGCATAAATCCTCACCTCTTAGGCATTTCCATAATCTTGTATTGTGGAATTATAAGTCCTAGATTTCTAAGTAAAATTCAACTCAAATAAATAAATCTCCTCAATTTCAAATGTATAAAGCCCAACCATAGGATATATTGGAGTGTTTACTTGGCTTCCTAGTATCATGAACACTCCCTACTCATGGTTTCGATAATAACTCTTCCCTTTTGATCTCTCCCACTTGATTCTCAAAAATACAACTAATCCTTTAACAGTCTTATCTTTGAATTCTTTGGAGACAAAATCACCTACTTTAATCGTGAGTATTCTTAAGGGATTCATTTTCTTAAGATATAATTAACTATGGAGGCTTTCCTCCATAGGAAACTTAATGAACCCGATTTAAATAAACCCTGCCTTACTTATTCATGTAAAGTTGGGGAAAAATCTTTGGTATATTCGAAGATACACCATGTCTTAGGAGTCCTTATTAGGTGATTAGGTCCATTATAGGGTAGTGACTTCTATCCCCCCGAGATAGTACACTATTCCTTAATGTCATACCCGATCACCCTAATAAGTACATGTGGGTCTACGGATGTCCCCTTACATAAACACACACCAAACACAAAAATAAACACCACAATGTTGTTCTTTTAACTTGTGTTAAAGCTCCATAGATTTAGGATCTGAGGTTGTTGTTTCCCTTAGGCTACGAGCATAAATCCTCACCTCTTAGGAATTTTCACAATCTTGTGTTGATGGATTATAAGTCTTATCAATCTAATAAAGTTTCAACTCAAATAAAATAAATACTCTCACTTTCAAACATATAAAGCCTCACCATAGGGTAGATTGGAGTGTTAGGCTTCCCAGTATCATGAGCATTTCCTACTTATTTTCTTTTGGATTCATAAATAAGTCTTCCAATTGAGCAACCCCATTTGATTTTCCAAAATGATTGATCTTTTGATATTCTTAACCTTGAAATCTTTGGAGATAATAATTGTCTACTTTAATCAAAAGTATTCTTAGGAATTCTCCTTTTATAGGATGTAATTAACTATGGAGGCTTGCCTCCATAGGGATCTTAAGAATCCAACATTAAATAAACCCTACTTTACTTTTCCTCATATAAAGTAGATTGGTACATATGAATACCCATCATGCTTTAGGAGTCCTTATTAAGTGATTAGGTCCATTGTAAGCGGATGCCTCTATCTTTTGAGATAGTAAATCATACCTTAATGTTGTACCCGATCATTTCAATAAGTATCCCCTACGATCTGTGTGGTGTCCACCCAGAACACATCCAAAAATAAATACCACAGGAGGCCTTCCACCTCGGGGACTCTCTCTAGACTTTCCTCTTCTTCATCCAGTGGAAGGTTGAGTCATCCTTCCCACTTGTTCGAATGAGTAATGAACTATGGGTGGAATCTAATCTCAAGCTCTACCTCCTCCCTAAGGTCTTCTTCTTCTCATTCCCTTTTATTTTCTTTTTCACTTTCTTTTTCTTTTTATTTTCTTTCTTTTTCTTTTCTTTCTCTTTTCTTTTTCTTTTTCATTTTGATGAAGGTCACGAGAGAAGAGATTTTATTTTTTAGGGAGATAGTACAATGCATCCTCATATATCCCAACCTCATGAACTATGAATGGTTTGAGATCTCCTTTGACACAATACTCAATTCCACCTTTTAGAAACTTGATGCATTGATGTAAAGAAGATGTAATTATATTGTTCTCATGTATCCACGGTCTCCCAAGCAAAGCATTAAAAGATTTATTTGAGTCTATTATGTGAAACTTGACTTCCGTCTTCCAATCATGTATCTCTTAGGGCAACACTATGGAGCCTAAGGCCCTCTCGCCTTGATCATTGAATCCTTTCATCATCCTCTCAGCTTAGAGTTTATAGATGTCAATCCTCAAGTAGGCAAGGGTTCTTAGACTCATAATGTTCACTGATGCACTTGAATTAACCATAACTTTAGATAGCTAAATCCACCAACATCCACTGTAATGTAAAGGGATGGTTATGCTCGATCATCCCTAGAAGTAGGTCTTCATCAGTGAATGTAACTCCTACGACTTCCTCTGAGAAATGTGTCTCCTCTCCAATAGCGGTCAACTAAGCTAAGCATATTTTTAGATCAACCAAAGCTTTGATTAATGACTCCCTCATCTCTTTAGATAAGACAAGGGCATCATATATGCTTAACTTAGTTGATAACTTTCTAAGGTGTGCAAGGATGTTATAATCAACTTTGGGTTGGTCCTCCACAAGCATATCCATAGGTGGAGCATTATGGAGGGGCTATCTGCTCACTAAAACCAATGATCTATTTTCCCTTATTCTGAGTGCTATCTTAAGAGATAGAACTTTTCCACTACAGAGGTTGATTTCAGTGACTTCATGAAATGAGGAGTTCGTGAAAAGTTCTATCTACTCATTGGGCATACCTATAGCTTCACCTAAAGGATCATCGCAGTCGAACTCCAAATCTATCTCAAGAGGTGAACACTGATGATTCAAAAAAGAAAATCCATTTTTGAATTGGAATAGGATTGATCAAAATTATTTGAGTTATTATTTTGACTTGGAGAGCTTTTTATAGGAATAAAATTATTGTATTATCAAAAGTGGAAAAGATATAAGTGGAATCAGTCTTCTTTATTAATTTCTTTAATTTTGGAGGTGGTACATGATAAAAATCAAGTAAAGTAAGTGGGATGAGGGGTTTGGTGCCCTCATCCCACTGCCATCAAAGATTTTGAAGGATGGTAGCACAAAACCGTTAGGGTATTGAACTTCATCAAATTCCTTTGGGTAGGGTCTACCCTTTGGAACATATGAGCTCCCAGGGCTTACGCCAACACTTCCTTCACCTACTGCTCTACCATTTGTTTAATGTATTTTTCTTGCACGGAGGTGCTATTGGTGACCTTCCTATGAAAACTACCAGCGTCCTCATCCATGGGAGCGCACTTGGGACAATCTAGAATATGTACTAGCTCAGGCCGATCGACCTACATGGGGGAAGGTTGTGAAGCTAGGACTTAGTTCTGCAAGGCTAGGACCACTTCCATCAACTCCTCTACCCTTCTCTCCATCGCATCAATCTGATTATCTTTCTACTTGATTTGTTGGAGGAGGCATTAAGTTGAGTATGATGCCTCACCTTCCTCAAGTACAATGTCTTCAGCTAAGTTGCTCCCTCTCGATCCTCGGTGTCTACCATGTGGACTTTTGTTAGGTCATCTAACATGTCATCCTCATCAACATAAAAGTCTACTCTACCCTCCTCTTGGTCAGATTGATCATCCTCAACTATCTGCCTCACCGCAGCATGATAGTCCTTCAAAATGTCAACCAAAGATTGGTCATCCACCCGATCTGATGCTATTAGAACATAGGATGGCTGGTGATTGACCACTAAATTGAGCTCTGTAGAAGCTACAAATTGAATGCTCTGAATAGGTGTAGTACTCTCCTTGGACTCAATAATCATTGGGGCTACCTCGATATCCCCTCCTTTTCCTCCTCGAACTATGGTGGTGGAGCAACCACGACACTCTTGGGCTGCCACTCCTTCTTCACCATTGTTGGAATGGAAGGTCAAGCAGGGGAGTTGGTCCTCACCTCAACATGTGGAGTATATGAAGTGGGGTCCTTGGGCCATAATCGGATCACCAAAGGGTGAAGTTCTCTCTTTAGATGTGGGCTTATGGAACTTGGTGGAGACTTTGAATGGCAAAATCTGAACTAGTGAAGGTGGACGATGAGTGGAGCGGTGTAATGAAGGTGTCACTGGCTGCCTCTCCATCAAAGATCTCTTCCTACAACTGCTGGAACCAATGAGTACTATGCGGTCACAGCTTGACTTTATCGACTTGTCAATGGTCAATTAGGAGGCCTTCTGGAACCCTCCCTCTTGCCTGCTTAAGCAGCTATCTTGGCCTTAGTTGCCCTTTCTCTGTGAATTTGATCCTAATGCTCCTAGAGATCCTCCTCCTTAAGTCATGCTAAGTGCCAGACTCTGAGCATCCGTGGGTTCTCCCAACTCTCTTAAGTATGAACTGTAGACCATCATAAGACTTCTTTCTCTCACTAGCTAGTGTCTCATACTCTGCAGACAGTGGGGGTAATGCAACTATCTTCCTGTAGTCCTGCTCTCCCTCTAAAGTTGAGATGGGGTGAAACCTACTGCCACCAAGAAGGGGAGAGATCTCACGAGGGGAACCCTCCTCAGCAACATGGGAGGCTTCCTCTACTCCTTTGCCACACCCTCGTAATGTCTTTTAATTTTTTGGTTCTTATTATGATGTTAGGTTTTGGTAAGTGGAGCGGGTCGGGAGAGAACCGACCTCAAAGGTTGGGAAACAATCTCAGAAGCTAAGATAGCTTTCCCCTTCAGAGTAGGGGAAACCATAGAGGCGGTACTAGGCCGTGTTGAGACTACGGTGGGCACAACTAGCAGAACTGGCAGGGGAAGCTCTATAGCCTTCCTCTTCAAAGAGGGGAACTCAGAATCCGAGTGAAGATCAGACTGCAAAAGTGGCTTGTTATCCACCACCTCCTCTTGACTCATTGTGGTGAGGGCAGGTCCCTCGCAAGTGACTTTGAAATGTTCAAAGTCTAGGCCAAACTTGATGATGGGGACGGTGATGAGTATGGCCTGATCTAGGGCCAAATCCACTCTAGAGGAGAAGGAGAAGATCAACTTTCTAGATGACATGGTAAAAAATGATTGAAAGAAGAAGAAAGAGATGTGTCTGGTATCTCTACTGCAATTGAAAGATAACATGATTAGACATTTGCTTTGATATTTGTTGACTTGACTTGACTTGACTTTTGATTTTAAAGTGGAACCCTCATTTAACAAATTTGATTATGCTAAAGGGGGTTCATTGGATTTTGTTGGAGAGATTTATGAAACTTTGGAGAGGAAACTTTTACTTTTGATTATTGTTGTTTGATTGATTTTGATTTTGAATGGGAACCCTCATTTAACAAATTTGATTATGCTAAATGGGGTTCACGCATTTATTAGAAATTTGGAATTTTTGGAAAAGATTCTTCTTTGCTTCTACTTTGGACTTCATTATAATTTTGTAGAGTGTTGAATGAACCTTGCTTCACCAACCTAATGGTAAGAGGTTCTTAATTTTATTTGGTTTATATTTTGATAATTTTCTTTGATTAATTTTCTTTTACCTATTGGAGGTCTAGTAGGAGTTTTAAGACCTACTTAGAGTGTGGTCCTAAAACCTAAAGGATGTTGGCCACCCTTGCTTAAGAATGAAATAAGCAAGATTTTGAATAGAAGGAAAGATAACCTTAGGCTTGTACAAATATAAGTCTACTATCGATGCTTGGAGATATTGATTGACTACTAAAGATGGAGAGAGGAACCATCCCTAGTGGAGTCGCTAGAAAAATATGTGGTGTTTTTAATTTGGATTCGTGTGGACACCACATAGATCTTACAGGATACTTGTTGAAAGTGATCAGGTACAACATTAAGGTATGATGTACTATCTCAAAAGATGGAAATATCACCCTATAATGGAACTAAGAACCTAATAAGGACTCCTAAGGTAGATGTGTCTTCATTTATGCCAGAGATCTTTCCTCTACTTTACATGGAAAGGTAAAATAGGGTTTATTTTATGGGTTTTAGTTCCCTATGGAAGCAAGCTTCCATAGTTAATTACATCATAGGAAATGGAATTTTCTTAAAAATACTCTTGATTAAAGTAGTCAATAAATATCTCCAAAGATTTTAAACTTAGACTATCAAAGAATTAGGTAGTTTTAAAAAATCAAGTGGGAAAGTTCAATTTGGAAGACTTATTTTTAGATTCCAAAGGAAAATAAGTAGGGAGCACCTAATGAGCACTCCAATCTATCTTATGGCAGGCTTTATATGTTTGAAAAATAGTTTATTTTAATTTGAATTAGAATTTTATTAGAATACTAGAGCTTATAATCCATCAATATAAGATTATAAAAATGTCTAAGAGGTAAGGATTTATATTAGTATCCCGAAGAAAATAACTAACCTAGATAATATATTTAGGAATTTTTATCACAAGCTAGAAGCACGACCTAAATCTAAGCGGAAAGGGGACATAAGAGTTTACCTCCATAAGAAATGATAAACTTGTCCAACTCTTCTGGACTTACAACCGCTTGGAGTGACCTAATAGCTCCTACGATTCAAAATAATATAGGCTTGTCTTATGAAATTACAAGATGGCTAGGCTTGTTATTTAATTTGGAAAGAGACTAGAGTCCTAAACTCACTCTCTAGACTAGTTCATGACTAGCATGAGTATATGGCTTAGTCTAAATGCAAAATTTTACAAATTCCTATATCATTTTGACACAATATTTTGGACAAAAGCTTGGGATATTTTATGCCTAAATGTATGATGAAATTTGATTGTTGGCCAAATTAGGGAGAGAGAGGGAGATCTCCATCATGAGGGGGTGCTCTCATAGGTCAAGCATTCCCTAAAGTGCAAGAATGGAGGCCCTCATTATTCAAGAGTGAAATAAGATGGTATGTATAATGTTAGACATTCAACATTTAGTTAAGGGTTTGCTAAATCTTTTAATTATTTTTATTATATCCTAGGCTTTAAAATGATGTTACAAGTTAATTTAAAATTTAATTATGATTTATTAATTAAGTAGAAAAATTAATTTTATCCTAAGAGTTGCATCCAGGCCACACATTCAAACATCAAGTTTATAAAATTATGAAGAAGATGCAATTTCTATTGCGCAATTTAAACATAACATTCAAAATATGTATAGATTCTGTGAAAGAATAAAAGGCCAATGCGACTGGGTACCGCCGTACACCCTTGAAAAGAGAAGGAATTGGGTAGCCGAGCACTACCCTTATACAACCCGGGTTATAAAAAAAATTACAATTGAGAATTAAATTATGTTATTGGGGTCTTTATTCCTCTTTTCTTCTTTGTTTTCTTTTGATTTGATTATGTTCCAAGGCTTCATAGGGCCTCCTAAGACTATGTCTTCTAGCCACTGCTCATCCTAAACCCCATAGCACTAATCCTAATTCCTATTACAAAATTACATTTTTATGGAAAGTAAAATCTAACTACAACTATAAAATAAATGTTAGCTAAACATACATACATCTCAAGTAGTTATATTATGTATTTTGGACTTAGCACCCATCACATGGGTAACCCACCCATCCTAATCATAGATTTTGCTTAGGGGCATGAGCAACCCAAATAGAAGCATTTATGTTTATTTTAGCAGCCCTATTAGCACAATCTCTTGTAGAAAATAATATTAGGCTACTAATGACCTAACATCCAATCTATGAACCATAATCCTAACATCTAGTCTAAAATAATACATCATAAAATAAAATATAACATCATTACATACACCATCCTAACCTAAAGATAGAAGTGGTGACTTAGCATCTTAATGTGTATACTTAGGCTTAGTGTGTCTTAGCTAAGGTTTGAAATTGTTTAAGTTAAAAATGTGGATGGTTTCATTTTAAGTTATTTAGTAGATTAGTAAATTTTAATTTATATTTTCTTTTATTTTATTTGATATTTATTTAGCTACTAAGTATTATAAAGAGAAGAAAGAAGGTTGACCTCTTTTATTCCTACCTGAAGTTATTTTCTAAAGGCATATTTTTATGATTTAGTTTCTTTTAGTGAATGATTTATTAAGTATTTTATTAATTATATGTTTGGGTTAATCTTAAAGAATCCCATCTAACATGAAAGACATCTTAAGATTAATGTAATTGAATTGCCATCACATAGAGTATGTTGCACCATTCATTTTCATCATTAATAACATACAAATGATTTTGGACTTAGAATACCTATACATACAATGTATTTTTGGCACACTTAAATGATTATGAATGCATATATTTTGGTATAAAAGAGGGATCCTCATTTTTTAGTTAAATATGCACACACATGTATAAAGGTTTTAAGCAAGTACGTGTCGTTGTTTAAACTTGGGAAGTGAGATAATCAATGACCTTCATGGGACTACTTAAAGTCTTGTATTCCTAGGATGTTTAGACTATATACTTGCTATTCTTAAATACATGTGAATGAATACACAACCATGAGAATGAAAACTATGCAAAAGATTTTATTTTAGTGAATCATTTACACATGTAAAGTAAAGTTCTATCCAAATTATAGTACACGTACATGTACAAATGAAATTAAATAAGTACATGCCTTTGTTAACCAGGGAAGCTAGATAATCAATGACCTCCGTTGGGCTATTTAAGCCTCGTATTCCCGGGATGTCCAGACTATATACTTATCATTCAAACATATGTAAACTCATACATGAATTATAAAGATAAATCAATGCTTTAACATTCTTAAACTATAAACACATGCAAATTATATGGAAGTATTCATAGCAAATATCACTATATCTTTTCATTATTAATTTATAATTTTTAAAAATAAATTTAAAATTTATTAGTGATAATAACCACAAATATAATAAGATTAAGCCAACACATTCAACTTACATATAAATAAATTTAATTGATTATTTTTATTTGAAAGCATGAATGCATGATATTAAATGACATACAATATTGATAATGATTGAAAAAGAATAATTGAATAATTACACATAATTCATTCAACTACATTAATTCATAAGGACAATGATATTAAATAAAATCATTTAAAGATAACCAAAGCTTCTTATTAAGTTTGATTATTGGATTTGAATTATTAATCTTAAAGAGGATAAACATTTGCTATTTTTGTCCCACCCCATGTGAGTGATTTAATGTGTTTAAAGAAAACATGATTAAGTGATTTTTATGGATTAATTAAGTTTGAATTATTAAGCAAATGATTTATTTTTCCTTTCCTATGCTTCTTTAATTTGATTTATCATTTAACTATAAGCCTCCAATGATATGCAAATGAGAAATTAAAATTGCAATGCACTTAGAGACCTACTGTAATGAGGTTCATATTTAAATATTAATTAAATTAAAGAATCTAATTTACTACTTATATGATTTTTCCACACCCATGGGTTAATCATAATTTTCTTAAGGATCTTTATGTTATTGAATACATAAAGAGAAACCCATGAAATTGAATGTTAATTATCAGAAGTAGTTATCATTTCAATTTGATTTGGTTATTAATTGCTTAATTAATTTCTTAATTAATCCTTTCATTAATTAACCCTCTTTTATGAAATGAGTTTGGGAAAGTAATTAGGAAAGAGGTCCTAGTCACCCTCCCTCATCATTTCAATCTTAACCAGTGATTAATAATCATTAAATATTTAATTTTTACTATTTAGTATTTTCATAATTATTAAATGGTTTAATGAGGGTAATTAAGATTTGAATTTCAATTTTTCACATTTACTTAGCCAATAAATTCCAAGAAAATTATGGGAGGCACAAGACATCCCATTAAATCAACACTCAAATTTGAGATCAATTGCCCAAGTAATTAAGGCTTAATTAAGTTAATTAAAAAAATTCAACTTAATTATGCTTTAATCACTATTCAAACCATAGAAAATTATTTTTATTAAAATCTCATCTGTTTACCCTTTCCAAAATGGGTTTATTTATATTTTTTGATTTTTTCTATAATTAGTTATGAATTTTTAAAGTTCAGGGTGATTAAATGACATTTTGAAGCCTAATTAATCCCTAACTCCCTATCGGCACCATGCGAGAGCTGAAGTGGAGGCATTGTCCATGTGGCGTTGTGAGATTGACCACTTAAACAATCAGACGCGATGTGCTGAGTCAGCGACGACGGACGTGCTTTCGTCCCCGCTGTGTGATCTCAGATTAGATGGTGGGGAATAATCTTGCAATTCTTAAGGGATAAAATTGGATTAATCAAGGCTGTTTATTTCAATCACGTGAAATGAACAACAGATGATCCTTTGTTGGCGGCGGAAGGCACCGTTAGCCCTCCTTGCTTGATCTAAGCTAGCTCATGAGGAGTGGGATCGACTCCAAAACCTTTAAGGAAGAGATCTAAGGGGATCATACAATTGAAATCATGCGAAATGACAAAAACTTTCACAAAACACCAACTCCTATTGGATTTTCTATGGTTTGTCGGAGTTTAGCTTGCCGAGCTCAAAACCGGCGGTCCAACGATTGTGGTAGCTTCATCTTGAAAAGACGAAGCTCTCTTGAGAAGCTCGAGACTTGCCTCCTCGCTGGTAGCTCTGTGGACCAAGTGCCGCCAAAAATATCACAAAGTTGGTCTAGGGATGGACTCCAGTGCTCGAATCGATCAGGAATTAATTCATTTTTCCTAGCTAGAGCTTGGGGAAGGTGTGGGTGAAGTGAATTTGAATTTGGTTGAGTTTTGGTGGAGTTGGATGGAGTGGAGGCTATTTTGCAGTTCATGTCGCTGGCGATGGGGAGCTCAAGGGAGGTTGGGGAAGCTCTAGAGAAACTCATCTTGACTCTCTGAAGCTCTGAAGATATGTCTCTGTGTGTTGGAATGAGATAGGGAGGAGTTTACTCTCATCCCCATGGAATCGGACGGTGGGGATTAGCTCTGGTTTTGGTAGGAATTTAGCCGGCGTAGGTGGCTATGGACGTCAGGGAATGGCTGAGGTGGAGCTCCTTGAGTGGCTGAGTGAGGGAAGTGGGCTGGCAAGGGTTGAGGTGTCGTGTCCTTCCTCCCCAATGTGAACTAATGGAATGGCTTATATTAGCTCACCTTCTTTGATCCCCTAGCTGACCCAATCAGCTTTGGGTCAGGTTAGCCAGTGGGTCAGAGGTCTTTGGGTGGCTGCTATGGGCAAAGGGGTAGGTGAGACCATCCAAATGAGGATTTTGTCCCATTTGGAGGGGTTAACCCAATGGGTTTTAGGCTAATTCGGGTTTGAAATGGGTTGAGTTTGATTTGGGCTGACCCATGGTGACCCAAGGATGGGTCATGCCAAGTTTGATTGGGTTTGGACTTGGTTTGAATGGGTTTGACTCAATTTGATTCATGTAAGTCAAATTGGGTCAAATAGGTTGACCAATTAGTCAAATTGGGTCAAATCAAGGGTTGATTCAAGTTTAAATGATGATTTGAGATGTTTAGGTTTGATTTGATTTGAAGTGGATTTTGATTTGGCTCATATGAGTTCATATTGGTCAAATGGCTAAGTTGATCAATTTAGTCAAATTGACCAAACTGGCTTTGGTTAGGGGTTGGTTTAGGTTCAATTGGTAATTTTGAGATGATTGTAGGTGTTGGTTTGAATTAATTTGGATTTGAGAATGATTTAGATCAATTTGACCATTTAGGTCAATTTGGGTCAAATGGGTCAATTAGGTTGACTTGGTCAAATTGGGTTCAATCAAGGGCTTGATCATGTTTAATAATCAATTATGAAAGTGTTGCCAATTTGGGTTGGATTGGAGTTTGGATCAAATGAGTCCTTTAGGTCACAAGATCAAATGAGCTAAATAGTTAATTTGAGTTGATTGGGTTGGGTGAGTTGATAATTGATTTAGGATTGATTTATAGCTTTAATTGCAATTGATTTGGATTTAATTGGATTTTGGCTCATGTAGACCCTTTATGTCAAATGGGCTAGGTTAGGTTAATTGAATTGGTTTGATTTAATCGGTTTGATTGTAGATTTTGGAAGAGTTTGAAATGAAGATTTGAATGGTTGAAATGCTTTTGTGAAAATCAATTGGGTTAGGCTTAAATGAAGGAGATTTGGGTTGAGTCTATAGGATTGGATTATGGGATTTAGATGGGTTTGGGTTCAAATCATTTTGGCTTGGAGCTTGGATATGAAATGAAATCCAATTGGGTTTGATTGTATTGAGTTGAGGTTAGATTTGCATGAGTGGATCGATAGGTCATGGGTTAGGCCATAGGATAGGTAGGTTCCCTATTGGTCCTAAGGTATAACTTAGACCTATGGTACATCTTCCTAAGTCTCTAGGCTTATGTTTAGTGTTCACTTAATCACTAGAAGTGTCCTATGGTTAAGGAGATTTTGGTGTCTAGAAGACTTCTAAGTTTAAAGAAGGAGGTTGAATCCACTCCAAAAGTGAGGTCAACAATAAGCATACAAGATTTTAAAAATTATTTTCTCTTCAATTAATATTCCAAAATGTTCTACTACACTTTTCAATTGCATGATTTGAGTTCATTTGGAGTTGGTCCTATTCACTTTTGACATCATGGAAATTTTTTCATTGAGACATTCAAATTATATTATAAATTTGTTGAAATTAGAGGTTGGATGTGTTGGACTTAATCTAAGCTCCTAAGCTTGTTGACTAATTTTGACTTTGTCATGATGTGACTTGTTTACATGGCATTAATGAGAAACTTTTGATGATGTAATTGAAGGGCTAAGAAGATGAGGAATTTTACCATGAAGTGGTTGGCCCCCTCTTGCTTGGAGTTTGAAGCATTTTGTGTGTAAGTTAGTTTTTATTCTTTATCTCTTCATATTCTTATTTGCCTTTCCATATCCACTTTATGAATTTTAAGCTTCTGTATTTTGTGTGGTATTGCTAGTCATTATGAGTATGTTACTATTTGTAAGGAGTTGAAGAGTAGGAAGAGAAAGTATAAGGTTGCAAACTTGCCCTCTTTGTAAGGGGATTATGATTTTTTTTTGAGTGTGGGATGAATAAGTCTATATTATGAAATGAAATTCCTATATATATTTTTTGCATTTCCTCTTATTCTTCTTGTTTCATGTTTTATTTTTCCGCCTCTATATATCAAAATTTGTACTTAATCAAATGAATTTTTAGGTGTTTCATCAAATATAATAATTAACTTTAGGTTATGAAAAGATTCAGAGCTACTTGGTTGAAAAAAATTATTCATAAAGATTATAAATTTTAAAAAAATATAATTTATCATTTAATGACCTTCATATTTTTAAAAAATGATTAATTTAATTAATTTAAAGTAAAAAAAATTAATTTAATTTGATTGATAGTTGCTCTTACAAAATAAACTTACACATGCTTCAATAAATATCGTAGTAGTGTATGTTACGAATAAATGAACTTACTATAATTATGAAATATATCACAATCATAATAAGTCACCAGAGACTGCCGACTTAATTAAATATCATTAGTCAAAGCTGCATGTATAATTGGCTTTGAGAATATGAGAGGAAACTACCTAATAAGGACGCCAATTATTAAAAAAATTTAAAATTCAAAAAAAAAAAAAATACAAAACAAAATAGCAGTCAACTAATGTGGATTAACAATAATTACATATGGGACCTTTGAAAAACGATTATATGACCAAGGTAGACTTACAAACACGACCCTCAAAGAATCTACGAAAGAATTTAAAAATTGATATCATAAGAAAATTACATGTGATATGTTATTAAGAAATTCATCAGTTTAAACACAAATCTTAATATATGTGTGATTGAAGATCTCCTAGAAATGAAATCTTAATTTTGAAATTCTCTTGCCTATCATAGAGCCAATATAACCACCTCGATGGGATCAAAAGCATCTCGATCATTAGTTCAAACTAGGTCAGATCAAGCACTTTAAATATAATTGAAAATTTTATTATATCATTTAGATCCCTAAATAACTTCCAAAAATGATATTTTTATAGTCAAATCGTACGTCTCGATGAAACCAATCTAACAAGTCTAAGATCTTTTAATTCTAACTCCGTTTGAGTATTTAAATATATAAAATACATTACATGATCAAAGGGGATTAGTTTGAGCTGTTTGACGTAGTGGTTCAAAATTTGCTTATATTTATAAGGAATGTCACTCCCAAAATTTATAAATAAATATTCATTCTTCACATGAATGGACCTAAGCTGGAGATGTGAGAGGACTTTGATACTTGAAGAATCACAAAATATAATCGGACTATCATCTAGTCACCATCGTCAGATCATTGTTGTGGGTCGCCATCGCCCAACCATCATTGGATCGCTGCCAGATCACCATCCAATCACCGCCATCAGATCATTGACAATCGTTATTGCTAGTTGTCACCATCATCGTACCACTGTCTAGCCATCTTCGTTAGATCACCGTCAGACCACTACCTGTTGCCACTATTTGACTGTTGCCAGATTGCCGCCAACCACCGCCACCAGACCTAATCACTATCCCATATCACCATCGGCTACCACTGCTAGATAGCCACCGGATCATCACTGGTCTCCACAGCCTGACAATTGCCATCGTTAGTAGCTGCCACCAAAACGTAGCCTGATTGTTGCGGCTCGACCACCATCGTTGGATCACTGCCGGATCATCGCCATCGGACCACTGCCGGCCGCTGCTCGACCATCTCTTGGTTGTTGTTGTCGGATCTTCATCGTTAAACTACCACCTCAAACGAAGCCTTTGTCACTAACACCGTGATATTTTTCACAAAAACCAATTCTTGTAAGCTTACCTTCTCCAACTTCTTTCTGTACGTGCCGAATCTTCTTGTAAAGCTAAAACATTAAAACTTATTGTGATGCATAAAAAAGTTATTAAAACAAATAGTATACTCACCTCAACATAAATTCAATAATACTATAAGGAAATAATCTTCAATAAAATAATCACAGTGTCCAGGATCTAATTAGTAGACAAGGCATTCTACAATAAAGAATTTTACTAGTTGTTGGACACTTCGCGTCAGGTTTCCTCTAAAATACTATGAACAAATATAAACCTGCAGTTCAGTTGCATAATCTTACGGTGCATGCCACTGCTTGAGCCCAGTACTTCAGTCTTGCTTTAACATCATCAGGATGGTCTCCTGAAACAAAAAAAAAAAAAAAGAAAAAAAAGCCTAAGATAGAGAAAAAAAAATCAAATTGAAAGTTAAAATCTCCTTGATTAAGTAGCATAACTCACATGAATCATTTAAAGGTGCCAAGATCGAAGAATTTGATTACAGGGAAGGGATTCGATCTCCTTGAATAAAAAAGTATAGCGAAGGTAGGTCTATGTTATATTAAAATCATGTGATAAGATCACCCATAGTTTTGATAAAAAAGAAACAAGCCCTTTCCATCTGAACTGTGTCATCCAAAGTGACATTTTTATCCTTTTCTAATGTTTACAGATAGGAAAAATTAGTGATAAGACAAGACAATTAAATAGTCTAAACAAATTATTTAACTGATCACAAGGCATTTAATTCGCACCAATCAACAACCCTCAAACATACATGATATGATGCATCAGATCGTAGTCTCACAGATATTGCACAATCTAAAAAGAAAATCTCAACTCGATCAAAACATTCGCTCTTCAATTAAACTAAGAATCCAATTCTTCCATGGAACTCATTCTGAAAAATTAAATGGCTTCTTTCAGAGAATATTATTGATTAAACTTAAAAACTTAAGTTCTTCAAACAATTCGAAACAAGATCCATAAATCCGACAATACATCTAATTCTGCACCAGATCAAAAACCGTTATATGATTGAGTTCACCGCCATCAAAATGGAACATAAAATCTCACCAGGGCTGGAGATCTTCCAGTTAGCGACAGGCGTCGATGGCTCCTGCCTCCCCGGCCACACCAATAGAGTGCCTCAGCTGTTGCTCGTCGAGGAACTTTTGACTCATCGAGTAGCAAAGCTCAAGAGCCGGCAGGGTGTTGCAGAGCTCGGGGATCTCCTCATAAACCCAAACAAAATTGGATTATTTAGGATTTATTAAATTTAGTAAATCTTGAGCTGAAATTGAGAATAAATTAAATTCTAAATTCAAAAGATATTTGATAAGTTATTTGAGATTTAAATGTTATAATTAAATTATATTTTTTTAAAAATAAAAATATTAAAAAGAATATAATAATTAAAAATTTATCATTTAATAAAATATCATCTTCATTATAAAATATAAATAAATATTAGATCACAAATATCATGTTCATAAATATCATATTTATTAAAATTTATCACTACAATTTACTTCTGAAATAAAATCGAAAATTTATTGATCAAAGATAATCTATCAAATTCCAATCTTACAACAGTTCTCAAAATGATGAATAAAAGAAATCAGTCAAGTCAAATACCATAAATTGACCAAATAACTCAATAGTCTTCCATTCACAAAACATAAATAAAAATCCATACTCACCAGCCTCTCAAACAACCCTAAAAATTCACCATTTCGGAATCTTCTCCCACTCAACCAAACAACGCTACTGGATCAATCGTCTCTGCGATCTTACTCAAGAAGATTACTACAATAGAGCTAAACCCGTGGGAGCTTCGGCAAAGAAAGGACTCGACTCGACTGACCGACAAGATTAAAGAATGATGAGAATGTGAAGCTTCAGAAAAAGAGAATCAAATTAAAAAAAGCTCACTGGAGCGATTTCCCGTGTTTTACGTTGAGTCGATTCCGCCATTCGGTGAAGTCCAAAATCTCGAATCTCTGATTATCATCCGGAGAACTTTTTCGGATTTACCGATTTACAGAGGATTTATTAAATCTAAGATGTTGTAGATTTGCGGATTTCTAAACCTCCAAGTTGCCAAACACCCTTAAGCTCCTCCAGATCCTCATCGGTCAGGCTTTTCGTCCTCCCCACCATATCTTCTCCTCCTTCCGACCCTTTCTCGCCTCCCTCTGTCACGTCAACGTAACCTTCCAGCATTACTGCGCCGCCGCTCCTCGCTTTCCGGGGCCATCTTCGCGGAGCTTCATTGTCCCGCTCCTCTTGAATCCTTCTCGATCCCCGGGCTTTGTCTTCTTCTTCTCGGCTTCTTTCTCGGCAGAGTGAAGGCCGGCGTTTCTGCACGGGATGGAAGGTGAGGAAACAGGGGACCCCCTTCTGGAGGAGACGGCTTCCATTTCCCCCCATCTCTCTCTCTCTCTGTCTCTCGGGATTTCTTTCCGCGGTAGAGTAGCCTTTTATACGCGGAAGGAGATGGTTGCCCGCCGGAGAAACTTTGAGCCATCAAGTACATACTCCGT
Organism: Cymbidium sinense; assembly: GCA_021442155.1. NCBI lineage: Eukaryota > Viridiplantae > Streptophyta > Magnoliopsida > Asparagales > Orchidaceae > Cymbidium > Cymbidium sinense. The sequence goes on along the minus strand of CM038220.1, from coordinate 151,664,750 downwards.
CACTTATTCGAATTTAATTAAAAATATAATTTATAATTATTAAATTTATTTTTAAAACATACAATATATATTTATTTGAAAATTTTCTTACATTTATTTAAAATAAATTCAAATTCGAATTCCTAAACTCAAATTTTATTCAGAAAAAAATAATAACATGTACTTCTCAGTTTATATTTAATTGACGATGCTTATTTAAATTTAAAAATATTTAATAAAAATTATATAACAGTTATTATTTTAAAAGTAAGTATTTAAAAATTATCTTGTAATCTAAAAAATTATTTTGTGCTTAGGTAAACTCATTTTTAAGTTTTATAAAATATTTTATATTTTAAATAAATCTTATTTATAGCGAAGTAATAATAGAAAAGTTATCCTTTAAAGAATCAATTAACACCCTACAATCATATTTTTATTAAAAATTGATGTTGAACTAATTAAATTATTTCATATTTAATTTAATATTTATTTATAGAGTAACTGCAGGGATATTAAATTTAAAATAATACATTAATATTCAACTTCTTGTGTTGTATGTGTGATATTTTTTAACTTTTGCATACTCAAGAATTGCTGAAATACGTTGTATTATATATATATATATATATATATATATATATATATATATATATATATATATATATATATATATATATATATATCAAGTATTATATCAATGGTAATAGCTTTAGCTTGCAGGTTTTTTCATTGATGAATATCGAGATGGTAAAAGATCAAGAAGCTGTTATCATTAAAAGTATGCTCATTAAGAATGTCAAACATATCAGTCGATAAATTTTATATCAACAGTCGATGCGTTTAGCTGATTTATATAAATTATATTATATTATTATTATTATTATTATTATTATTATTATTATTATTATTATTATTATTATTATTATTATTATTATTATTATTATTATTATTATTATTATTATTATTATTATTATTTATTATTATTATTATTATTATTATTATTATTATATATACATACAAACACATTATTACATTACAAATGCGTATAACTTAGTTAAAATTTTTATTACGAAAAGATCAATGCGTCAATCCTCATACGCGTATCAAAAAAGCTCGTTCATGAATGTTACGAATGAATGAGCCAAAAACGAATTCAACGATATATAAACGAAATAAAATAAAATAATAAAATAAATTGAAAACAACAAGAGTTCGCTCGCTCACTCGTTTACACCCAATGGATTATGCTATTCCTATTGATGGCTTTTTCTTCTTAAGATATAAGAAACGTAATTGATAAAAGGACAAATTCAATACAACAAAGGAAAGGTTCAGCTGATACAATTAGTGGTGGAGGAGAGAAGAGCATAAGAATTATATAATTAATATTGAAGTGTGACTCATATTAATAATTATTTAATTTATTATTTAAAAAATAATTATATATTTAAATCTTATTAGTCAAGAGAGAGTCTGATCAATCGTTTATAGACTATTTGATCAAATAAAATATCTCTTTTTAGAGAAACTAAGAGTCATCTTCCTATTCTTTAATGTAGTGACTACATGAAGAAATTTTTGAGTGAAGGAAGAGAAACCTAGTTTCACAAATTAAAATGACTCATGATAAATCATATATGATTTATTTATTAATTAAAATTTATGAAAATCACTTTATTCAAGACCTTGAATTTACGAGTTTATGCAATTATGTTGATATGATTAAGATAATAATTTTTAACGAATACAAATAAATCTTACAAAGTCATCTAATTCAAAGAAAGAAAACTCCTAATTCTCTCTTCTTCCTTTTTCTCAACATTCTTGTAGTCATCATGGCATAAAAAAAAAAAAATCAAGGAACGCTCCAAAAATCTCATTACTCTTTGTAGCCATCAACTTTCTAGCTCGATACGGTGTCCTAAAATGATAATTAGTACAAATTTGCTTTTTTTGATTTTGCACTTCCTTTACACGATAGAAACTTGTTCTAATATTTGCACGTTTAGTCACACAATGAAAAAAAAAAAAAACATTGTTAAGAATATGGTCATCCATATATGATAGAATTTCTCCTAAATATTATATGAGAGTAAGGGATGAAAAAATTGGAAAGATTAGAATAAAGAAGGTGAATTAAAGGAGCCCTTTCCCCTCTTGTTCAGATAACTCTCCACTTTATTAGACTTATCATTAGTACTAAGACAACCATATAGAAGTAAAAGGCCCTACAAGAAAATTGCTCATTTTTCTATGAAAAATATTAAATATAGGCTCTTTTTCTACTTAGAAGTTTGGATTTCTAATGAATTTACTTATAATAGTTAAGTATTCATGAAAAATCAATTACAATAAACCAAAATTCACTAAAAATTTATTTTCGATGAGTATTCAATAAGTTAGAAATTCTATAAGTAATGATACTCATGTAAGCAAAATTTTGCTGGATATTTCTTATACATTATCTTCGATTGTTATTGATAGTATTTTTGCCAAAAAAATCTCCTGCAAAATTATCATTAGCAATTAGTGATGGAATTTTTTTGAATTATCGAATTACTAACAAAAAAATTGTCAGAAATCTAAAAATCTTTTTAGTGAGTCAACTTACACATTCTCTTTCTTAAAGTACCTCTAAAATAGTATAACAACATGCACATAATAAAAAATAACACAATGAAATATCAAAAAATTAATTTAATTAACATGAATAATATTAATATTATGGTAAGTAATTGCATATCTATTATTCACTCCTATATATCATCATGAACTTTGCTTAGTTCATTCAACTTCACTCCCTCAATCTCTTACTCATCATCTTTTATTATTGCAGTGTATTCTAAATATTTCATTCTTGAATTATGCTTTCACAACATATTTATATCTATGCATTCATAAGAGTTGGTAGATTTTCAATTATAGCAACTACATGCTATTATACTATCTCTTGGAGCTAATTTCTTATAAAATCAAGATGAGTGGTATAAGAGGATAGGGTGTCATGTTATATGCTTTAGAAACCTAATTCATAAATATTTTTCTTATTTTTCTTATAAGTTATTAACATACATCATAATTTAACTATTCAGATCATCCACTTATGCATCTCTTTCTTATAGGGCAATGATTTTAGATAACTCTCAATGTATTTACTCATTCTATAAAATATTCTTAAGATTTTAAAATATTTAAAATTTAACATTCATTGTATGATATATTTATACTTAATGATTTAGTTATGTTTACTATACAACCACTATTGGTATGGCTGCCTCTAAATGGGCATGCTTTTGTAACTCCAGTGTATAATGGTCTCTTTCCACCATCAATTTTTATAAAAATATTAACTAAAATAAAATATAAATATAAATTTATCTACATTAAATTTTATTTATTATCCTCCTATATTTTGTGTATAAAAATGAGTTATTAACTTACAGAGAGATGTCTATGCCTCTATAGTGAGAAGTATAATTCTATTTATTATCATTTATCTTATTCACATACTCTATGTCTTTTACATATCCCAACTTATATACTCTTATCAATTCACTAAAGCTTCCACTTAGATTAATTGGTATTAGTAAACATGCCACACATGAATATTTATTTGTGTCACTTAAAGTGTGTCCTTATTTGTTCATGAAACTATTGATTTTTTTTATTAAAAATTTTAGTAGATTTTTTTCACCAATAATTTCACTAATAATATATTATATTTTTATCGAGGCTGAATGCCCTTAATGTGATAATCAAAATAGTATATCCACCAAGATGATCAAGCATCAAAATGATAGTAACACCATCATCAAGTTATGAAAAAGGATCTAAAGTAATCAATCAATTACATAAAGTATAAATAGATTGCATTATTTTTTTCAAAGAAGACTCATTTAAAGTATCCTGAAAAAATAATTGAAATAACAACATCACGTGCCTTGGCTCAAAAATCAACCACAATAAGAGATAAAATAAGGTTATTTGCAAGAGAAGTCATCAACTTTTTTAATTCTAGCTGAGGTAAAAGTGAAAAGAAGCTTTACATCCGAACATTTTATTCTAACAATAATAAAAAGTTAAAATTTTTAAAACAACTTATTAAATGTAATCTTTCTTCTGAGAATTTATCCAACTTTTAATACATAACTCTGGTTATATTTATTTATAGCAAGGCATAAGTCATGGTAGATATATGATCAATTAGAAACAAAATATTGGATTATTATGTCTTTTTATATATTTTTTATGTTTAATTAATATTAAGTTATGGTTTATTTTTTTAAAAATAATTTTTAGTTTTTTTATAGGATCTTATCATGTAAAATAAAAATGAAGAAAAATAAAATTTTCAAGGGTAATGCTTAGGCACTATGCAATACAACACCATGGTGCTAATTTTGAAGAAATTAACTACAAAGACAAAGAATCTAATGTAGTTCTAGATCACCAATGCTGAAATGTTACAATTGCCAATAATTTGGACTTTAAGATAGTGAACCTAACGCCTTGACACTACTAGAAGAAGCGCTGCAACACAAAAAGAAGCTAGAAGAAGCCTGAAATGCAATAAGATATTAAGCTAAGCACCTTAACACTAAGGGATAACACCGTGGCACTAGATTCCTCTCATTAAAACTAGAAAGACAAGGTGTCCAGCATTATGGTGCTACAATTGGGTGTTGCAGTGCTACTACTTGACAAATTCAGTTTTATGTAGTCTCAATCGTTAATTTGGTGAGTTAGAAGAAAAGTTTTGAAATCAACTTAAATTGGACATGTTCAATAACATAGAGGATGAGGGAGACATTATAAAAAAAATATGCTTTTGTTGTATTTTAGGAGATTTTTCATACTCTATTTTAGTGTGTAAATGTTTTGATTGGGACTTCTAGTGAGTGTGGGAGTGTGAAGGAGATTACACTCAGGGATCAAAGTGAAGGTGACAATAATTCTAGAAGAAACATTTTCTAGTGTGCTCTTTTTTATTATATTTTCTAGTAAACCCTAAACATGTTCATGTATTGTGTTTGTGTTTTGTTTACCCAAATGTTGAACTAAGTATTTGAATTTTGGATTTATGGTGAATATATTCCTTTTCCTTACAATTTATATTGATGTCTTAATTTTGGAGCTATTATTGATTTGTTATTTTATTTTTCTTCATGCTTAATTTACTTGTGAAATGATCACTCACAAACTTAAAATTTAGTATGATTTATAGATATCCAAAGAGTTATAGAGGAACAATTAGAGAAAAGTAAAGAAGTCTTTCAAATATATATATGCATATGCTATTTAAAGATTTACTATGATTAAAGGAAAAAATTAAAAATGTAATCACTCAATTCTAATTAGTATAAAAGTATAATAAATTAATTATAGTGATTAGTCTTTTTAATCTCGATGAAGACAAGAAGATATGATTACTCTTAATTGACAATAACTTCAAAAGAAAATTATTAACACAAGATTTTCAAGAATAGTTTTAGTGGATCCATACTTTTTAATATTGAATTTAGATTAAAAAAATTTTAGGGCATTTAGTAATTTTCTATAATAGAAAATTTACTTAATTTTGAGTAATTGGATAAAAGTTTAAGTGAACATAATATTAGTAATTAAATTATTAAAATTATCTAAATATATTCACATGGGAATGATACTAATCTCATTACTATATTACTTGAATGACACATGCACTTATGTACATTATTTTAACCAATCAAGTATTTGGGGTCATTACTGGGGATATGAAGAAATTTTATTAAGTTAATATTAATCTAGTTAGCTTAGTTTTAATTCAACCTATTATTTATGTTAATTTTATTCAAGTTTAATAAGTTATTAAAAAAAAATCAATTTTCACTTTATATAAAGTTTAAATATTTAATAAAAATACTTTAGTGAAATGAAACAATAAAGAAATAATTGCAGAAAAGTAAAGTGCGAAAAACTAAAGAAAGAGAACACGGAGATTTTTACGTGGTTCGGCCAAACCTCAAAAACCAATCTACATCGATGCCTAGCCACCTAGGCTAGAAATTCACTAAAATAAAGTTGAGATTATAAAAAATCTCTCGTACTCTCCTTCACGGACAAGTATAACTCAACACATACTCCCCAGCGTATACAACAACTTTTTTAATGGGAAAGTACAACCCAATAAGAAATCAAGATAAGATAAAATAAATGATGCAAATTTAACTCTTAATTTAAAATGTTTTTTGCAATTACAACCCAATCTATACTAATATTAAGGAAATTGAATATTAATGAAAAGAGAGCTCACATTAACTTTATATTGAAATTGAAACAAGATCTTCAATCAAGTATTTAATGCAAGTAAGTAACTTAATGTTGCTTTGAATGATCTTTAAAAAGTTTGAAATGATTTTCTTATATGACTTTGAAATTCAAACTAAATTGAAATTCAAACTAAATTGAAATCACAAAAATTTACTTTGAATTCTTTTTCACACAAGCTAACTTTTATTCAAATGATAAGTGTATTTGCAATTGGAATAACTAAATAATCACTTGAATAAAAGTTTGAATGATACCACAAGAAAGTTATCACATAACCTATATATAAACCAATTGAAGGCAAGTAATCAACAAACACAAAATAATTTATGCAAGAGATGAAGTGGTCAGCCAATAGAAAATTAAATGAGATAAGATGTTAAGCACAATCAAATTCAACCAACCTATGAACCTTTAGGCCAAAGTGAGAAACAATAGAAACTCAAATGATCAAGCACTAGGAAATTAGAAATCTTTGGAAAGAGACTTCACCCAAACAAGAAATAAATGGATTATCAAATGAGTAAGCACAAAATAGATTGATCTTCTTATGTTAGCTTTAGGCCAAACAAGAAATCAGATGATTATCAAGTAGTTAAGTCCAAAACATATTGATCTTCTTATGTTTGTTCTTGGCCAAACAAGAGCTAAAGATTACAAAGTGAATGAACTCAAGATAATTTAAATAACCTTGTAAACTTCAAAGGCAAGAAGAAGTTTAAGAAGTATAAGAACTTTGCACCTTAGAAATTCAAGATCAATTCCATGATGCTTTTGGTCAAGGGAGGAAACTCACCAAACCTTCAACTTTTCTAATCAATCTTCAAGCCAACTAAATGTCCAAGGGAAAGAGAAGAATGATGAGGAATGTTTGCACTTGAATCACTAAAAATATCTAAGTATTTGTTTTTGTAATGATCGGCCAAGGTGGAGAAGATGAGCAAGAGATCAAGAGAGAATATTAGCTTTTTGGAACCTTTGTCAAGTTGAATCAAGGCTCTTAAATAGAGGATGGAGGAGTCTAGGGTTGGCCAAGGATGATCCAATGAGAGGAAAATTGATTAGGAATCAATTTGAATTTCAAATTCAAAGGAATGAAGGATCGGCCAAGAAGATCTTCAATTGGCTCCTTTACAAATTTGTTTCAAGCCAATATGAAATATTTGCAATGTGATTCACGGCTAAAACGAAAGGGGATCCTATAGGAAATTTAGCCAAGGAGGTTTTAATATGAAGGAGGGAATTTTGAATAAAATAAATCCATGAAAAAGAAATTCAATGAATTCAGCCAAAGGAGTTTCCAAAAATAGAAAATCCTCACATCAATGCATGAATCAATTTAGATCAAGGATGATTATATTTTATACTTATTGAATATTTAAATAACATATAAATTTATTAAATTTAAAGCAAAGTGGAAGGCCCCCTAAAACTTTCCTAAAATAGATCAAATTAAAAAGAAATTATTTTGAAAAAGAGGGCTGATTTGAATTTAAATTTTAAATAACTTGTAATAAATTAATTAGGCTCTAAATAATTATAAGTAATCATGATGGGATGTTAAACATATTTCATAAAAAATTGATTTAATTTAGCAAGTATATGCCATGCATAAAGAAGTTTGAATTAAAGAATAATTCAAAATAATTCAAATTCAGAAATTCAAATAAATGTATTTTTAAAATATGAAAAATGAGGAAATGTGATATGTAAATGTTTTAAATGAACTTCACATATTTTATTACATAAAGTGCATTAGAAAATTTGATCAAAATAATGTTAAGATGAAAATGATAATATGAGAGAGAAGAAAGAATAATAGGAGAGAGAATACGGGGAAAAAGGATAATTTTAGGATAATTTAATTTTCATGTACTAAAAATATGAATACAAATTATGAATGGCATGGAAATAATTTAATAAAGTTTCAACATAATTTATCTTGCTTGACCACACATTTAATAAAACTTATTTCATGAATTTAGTTTATACTATCCAAACTGAAAAACTTAATGATTACTTGTAATATTAAGATATAGAAAAATATAAATAATTTTAGAATAATGAATATAAAATTAAAAATAATTTATTTTAACTTAGTGAGCTTTTCATTTACCTTAATATAGTAATTCCTAGAAAAATTCCCACCTAGTCCATGTCTAAAAGCTTTAGCAGTTTGATATAATTGAAGAACTAGGAGCTGAAGAATTTTTCTTGCACACTTGAATTTAGCTTGATTAGTATCATTTGAACATGTGTTTGTTATCATCAAAATTAATCTCATATGAGATGGGGCTCATGGAGTCAAAAAATATAAATCTTATTAATTAAAATTTTAGACCTATAGTCTTACCACGGTAACCTTCTCAAAACTAGCTTAAAGATAAGAAGCCTTCACTTGAAGATTTAGTGTTACAAGTGAGGACCCAATTATAAAGTTAAGTTTCCTCTATTAGAAATTTAAAATTTCAATTATGGTGATTGGTTAACAATTTGACTAGTAGATCCTATGGTGGTATGACTAGTTGCACTAAAGTGAAATCCTAAAGAAAAAGGTAAAGAATAATGCAAAGCAACAAAATTGAGAACTAAAAAAGCACTACGTGATGTAAGTTTAGATAAGAAGAAACTTAAAGATATTATTGATGATTTAGATGATATATTTGAGAAAAAGATAAAAGAGATAGTTAAAATGAGTGAAAAGGAAAAAGTTGAGAGAGAAACCCTTAAGAAATGAGAGACTACAACCACCATTTCCTTAAAGAATTCAAAAATAACGTCTTGATAAGCGATATTCAAATTTTTTGGATGTGTTTAAGAAATTATCAATAAATATTCTATTTATTGATGTCTTAGAACGGATGCCAACTTTTGCAAAATTCATGATGAATATTCTATATAAGAAAAAATAGGAGTGAATGAGACTATAACATTGAGTGAGGAATATAGTGTTATAATTCAAAATATTATCACAAAAATTAAAAGATCTTGGTAGTTTTATAATACCTTGCATTACAAATAATAAGTTTTTTGGGAAGGCATTATATGATCTTAGAGCTAGTATTAATTTAATATCATTATCTATTTTTAAGATATTAGGATTAAGAGAAGTATAACACTATAGTGTGACCCTTTAGTTTGTAGATATATCTTTGACTTATCTTAAGGGAATTATAAAGGATATGTTAGTTACAATTGGTAAATTTATATTTCTTACATATTTTATTATATTAAATAAGAAGGAAGTTAAGGAGATTTATATAATCTTAGTAGGACATTTCTTAGCAACGTGAAAAATTATGATAGATGTGCAAAAAGGGTAATTGACAAATGAGAGTACAAGATCAGAAAGTTACTTTTAATGTATTTAATTCTATAAAATTCTCTATTGATAAAATGACAAGTGTTATAGTATTGGAGTGATGAACTAATGTAGAAAGTTAAAGAATAGTATGAGCCTTTGGATGTGCCTATTAGCATTCATGTTCATCTTAGAAGCACTAGAGTCAAAATTAAAACTTTTACCTGGTCATTTGAACTATGCTTGCTAAAGATGTCCTCTACCTTACCCATTATTATCTTTACAAATGTAGATAAAAATCAGTTGGAGAAGTTGATGAATGGGCTTAAAGACCACAAGAGATCATTTAGTTGTTGATATTAGGGGAATTAGGCTATTTATTTGTATGCATAGAATTTTGAAAAAAAAGAAATTGTAAGCCATTGTTGATATTCAGAGGAGAATGAATCACATTATAAAAGAAATAATGAAAAAGAAGATCTTGAAGTGGTTAGATGTAAATATCATATATCTTATTTTTTGGATTAATCTTATTTATTGTGTCCCTAAAAAGAGTGGTATGAATATTATAATAAATAAAAATAATGAAATCATATATACACTAATTGTTATAAGTTAGAGAATTTATGTTGATTATAGAAACTTGAACAAGCTAATGAGAATGATCATTTTCTATTACCAATTATTGATAAGATGTAGGGCAGGTTGGTAGGGAATCTATTTTATTATTATTTAGATAAGTATTCAAGATATAATCAGATAGCTATTACACTTGAGGATCAAGAGAAAACCATTTCCACTTGCCTTTATGATACTTTTGCGTTTAGTGGAAGAATGCCTTTTAGATTATGAAATGCTCCTATTATATTTTAGCATTGTATGATGTCTATCTTATCAGATTTGTTTGGGACTTGCATTGAGGTTTATATGTATGTATTATTTTATTTTATATATTTTTTTGTAGAAAATCTTGAGGTAGTTTTAAGGAGATGAAAGGGAAAAATTTAGTATTGAAGTAGGAAAATTATCACTTTATGGTTAGAGAGAGAATTATTCTTAGTCTAATAATAAAATCAAAGTTGGAGAGGCTTTAAATAAAATAAAATATGAAAAAGTAGTATGACCTGATGATATTCCAATATAAATGTGGAAAGTCTTAAGAGATCATGGAATCTCTTGGCTTACTAATCTTTTTAATAGTATTTTAAAGTCTACGATGAGTGAAAAAAGAATTTGTTGGTTTTATTATTAAGAATAATTGTGATGCACATAGTGCATAAATTATAGAGGAATTAAGTTAATGCGTCATACATTAAAATTATAGGAGAGAGTTATTGAGCATAGGTTACGATGTGATATAAAAATTTCTCAAAATTGGCTTGGTTTCATGCCAAGTAAGTTAACTATGGATGTTATACATTTTGTTGAGAGGTTGATAAAGAAGTATAAGGAGTGTAAGAAGGATCTATATATGATATTTTTGATATAGAGAAACCATATGTTAAAGTTCTATGAGAAGTACTTTGGAGAGATCTAGAAAGAAAAGGAGTTAATCTTACTTATATTCAAGTCATTAAAGATAAGCATGCTATAGCTATTATTTGTATTCAAACACAAGGAGGTTTGATCAAGTATTTTCTTAAACTCAGTTGAATTACATCTAGGCTTGGCTTTAAGCCCATATCTTTTTTGCTTTAGTTCTAGATGTTCTTTTTAAATGTTTACAGGATGATATACATTAGTGCATTATTTTGGTTGATGATATTCTTCTTATTGATAAGACTAGAGAGGGAGTTCAAAAAAATTAAATTGAATTATGGAAGACAACCTTAAAGTTTAAAGGCTTTCATTTGAGTTGATCTAAAATTGAATACATTGAGTGTAATCTTAGTTGTAAAAGATCTATTAGTGGAGTTGGACAATGGGATCAAGTCATTCAAAGGAGTGAATGTTTTAGATATCTCAAATATATTGTTCAAAGTGATGGTGAAATAGATGGGGATATTATTAGTAGAATTTGGATGGTTGAAGTAGAGGAATGCATTAGATCTGTTGAAAGATTATAAGTACTACTTGAACTTAAGAAAACTTTAATAAGATGGTGATAAGAACTTTAATGCTTTATGGCACAAAATGTTGGCTAGTAAAAGAGAAGCATAAAATTTAGTGTTGAGAGATAAGGATGCTCAATGAATGAGTGCTTTACACTTAGAGATAAAATTTGAAATGAATATATGTGAAAAGGTTGGAGTAGCTCCAATGACAAACAAGATTAGAGAGAGTTACATTAAATAATTTGGTCATATAAAATGCCGGTTGTCCAATGACTTAGCTAGGAGAGTAGATGTATTATTCGGTCTATGTTAATAAAGGCAGAGGTAATCCTAAAAAGACTTGGTTAGAAAGTATATAAAATGACCTTTTATTAAAATTAAATGAGAATTGACACTTGATAAAATATAATGGAGAAGAAGGATTTAGTAGTCAACCCTCATAGTGGGATAAAAGCTTGTTGCTATTGTTGTATAAGATATATTAGTCTAATACTGAAGTTGATAAGGCTAAGATTCAAATTACAAAAAATGCCACTTCTAATTAATGTTAAGGGAATAAAGAGTTTTTTCTAGGACATGCAGGATTCTATAGAGGTTCATTAAAAATTTTCTTAAATTTTAAATGTTACCTATTATAGAAAGATGTACCATTTGTGTTCACCCTTGAGTGTTTAAAGTTATTAAATTATTAAAAATTAAACTTGTTTCTAGACCCATTATTATGACACATAATTGGAATTATCTTTTTCAACTTATGTGTGATGCTAGTGACTTACTATAGGTGTAGTACTTAGAAAATGGAAAAAAAAAAGAATTTTTTGTTGTCTCTATGCTGATAAAACTCTTAATGAATCTCAATTAAATTATTCCACTACTAAAAAAGAGTACTAGTATTTACCTTTGATAAGTTTGGATCTTACTTAGTTAGTGCCAAAATTATTGTATATATAGATCATGTAGCTATAAAATAGCCTCGTAAAAAGAAAGATTCTAAATCTAAATTAATTAGATGGGTTATTCTTTTACAAGAACTTAATTTAAAGATTAAGAATGAGAGAAGGATAGAAAATCTAATAGTTAATCATTTATCTAGACTTGAAGAATGAGAAGAGTTTAAGATAGTGCAGAGATTGGAGAAGAATTTTTCGATGAGCAATTATTTTCATTTTAACATAGAGTAATTCCTTGATATGCAGAGAATGTAAATTATTTAGTGAGTGAGATCTTATCTTATAGGTTATCTTATAACTAAAGGAAACTTTTTTTTGCTTGATATTAGATTTTATTTTTGTGATGAGCCATTTCTATGTAAGAAATATACAGATTAAATTATGAGAGGATGTGTTTCAAATGATGAAATAAAGGAAATTTTAAAGTTAAATCATGATTCTGAGTATGTGAAGCATTTTGCAAGAAATATGATAATAACTAAAGTGTTCAAAAGTGGATTATGTGAAGAATTGTGATATATGCCAAATCAGAATATCATGAAATGCCTTTGAACTACATACTTGATGTTGAGATCTTTAATATTTGGGGAATTGATTTTATGAGACCCTTTATTTTTTCTTCTAAAAATTAATATGTTTTGGTTGTTGTAGATTATGTTTCCAAGTGAATAGAAGGTATATCTACTTCTAAGGATCATTATAGGAAAATAATAGGTTTTTTATGGACTTATCCATTAGAATTAGCCAACATATTTACCAATTAAATTTTGATAAGAAAACTTTACAATAGAAATCCCCACAGAAAAAATGTCACAAAGGAGTGCCATTATCTCTGACAAAATTTTCAACAAAAATTTTGTTAGAAAACTATGATTATATGGCTCCTTCTCCATTTCCTCATTCCATTCTTTATTTCTCTTGAGTGGAGGCAAAGGCAAGGCTAGGGCATGGAAAATTAACTTCAAAATGCATCAATTTTTTATTGGTTTCTCCATATAATCAAAGATAAACTAGTTCCTCTAGCTTCTATAATACTTTATTTGTGATTTCATCCATTTATGTTTGTGGAATTTGAATTTTTTTAAAATTTTTGAGAATATTTTTAATTTATAGCTTGAACCTTGTTGAAATTTTCTTTGAACTCATGAATCTCATCATATATTTCTTATTTGGAGTTTAGATCTAAGATTATTTTCTTAAGATTTACATTTTTGTTAAAGCCTTAAGTTGGAATTTTAAGGTGATGTATTTTACAATTATTTAATATGTTAAAATTTTATTATTTATTTATTTTTAAAATTTTTTTTGATTAGTATATAAATGTATTACTATTAATTTTATTTAATATTTCATAAAAAAATATGATTATGCAATTATAGGCTACTATGAATAAAATTAAATTTATAATCTTATAAATTATAACTATATCGCTATATTGAATATCACACACTAAGAATCTCAACTAGTTTAAGAGCTATGAAACATTTAAGGTCTTTCATTCTGCTTCGATCTCGTCGAACAGCTTTATGCTTGGCTAATATTGATTTATGCACACTAGGGATCTAAATTAGTTTAAGAGCTATCGGACACTTACGACATCCAGTAGAATGCTCCTTACAAGTGAGCTACTCTTAATCTTAGTATGCCAAATTGAATGTTTACAAGTGAAAAGAATTGACACTTAAGCACTAATTTTATAGTGGGATTTCATTATTTAGTCATGCTATAATTTGTATAACATGGAAATCTATTTGTTACATTTATTAATTTATATAGTATATGTATATCCACATCAAATGATCATAGATATAGAATCAGTTACATCCAGATAGAAAAGGGTTAACTAACAAATTATCGAATGGTGTTGAGCACTTCATGCACATGGTATCTTAACTTTTAGAAGAGAAGTTTTGATGTCCATATGCTAGGTATAAGAATCTGGCCTACTTAACATTAGATGAATCAAAATTAGACTTGTATCACAGGTGGTTCTAACCAAATTATTGGTTATGATATGAGCCACATATTGATGCTGATGCTAGTACCTCGATGAGTTATGCATGCACATTCAGTTGAATATGACTCAAGAGGCTATGGAAAAATGGTCTTTGTTGTATTAAGAGCTCAGTTTCTTGAAGCAATGAAAAAGAAACCACCAAACAAAGAAGCTCAAAAGGTCTACAATCTGCTACATGCAGTATAATGACCACTATGAAAAGGTTGTATAAATCACATAAAGCTATTTATGATTGTAAGAATTCTATGCATGAAGACTAAATAGAATATGCCATGAGAATATTTTAACCAATTTGTAGAGTTTCTTAAAAAGACTAATCCACCTAAAAATTTAATTTTAGAGGCTTTATACAAAAAAAGAAATTAGTGTCGAAATTAAGTTTGATCTCAAAAAAGATTAATTTTTTGTCAATAATTGTATGATGTACTAAAAAGATGATGAAATGAACATAGAAAGCAAATTCTTTGGGGAACATAAATTCAGGACATATAATAGAAAAAATGCAAACAAAAAGATGTTCCATATAGCGATTGTTCTACTTGTTGCTCATTCCACATTATCAAAGGTTATATACATCTATGTGTTCAACTAAGCATATAAAATACCATGAACGAGTTAGTGAATTAAACATCCTAAGTCATCCATCAAATTGAGAAGCTTGGAAGTATTTCAACCATATTTATCTTAAATTTATAGCTAAGCCATGCAATGCTAGACTAGGTTTTTGTGTTGATGGCTTCATGGCATATAGTTAGTCAACCTCATCTTATTTATGTTAGTAGTGATAGTTACACCTTACAATCTACCTCCAAAAATGTGCATGAACACACTATTTATGTTCCTCATATTAATTATGTTTATACTATATAGCTCTAAAAGAGAAATTGATGTCATCTTATAGCTTTTGATTGATGAGTTGAAAATATTATGGACAATGGTGTATTTACATATGATATGTTGACATCGTGAGACCCATCTCATATGAGATTGATTTTAATGATAACAAACACATATTTAAATGCTACTAATCAAGATATGGGTTTCTATGGACGCAAGCCTCCATAGTTAATTACCCCTCTTACCATAGCAAGAGAGCACTCTAGATTAAGATTGGAAACAACATATTTTTTTAATATGCAATGGTGTTTAGTGATTATACTATAGTTTAGATGACCATCCAAAAGGAAATATATAAGTGTAATCCTGATCAAGATCCTGTGGTTCCTTCATCTCAGGATTACTTTATTCTAGTTTACTAACATTAGAGGGACATAGCCATAATTTATAAAGAATCTAGTTAGCAGCCACGGGTCACCTCGTTTCAGGTATCCTGAGTAGACTTAGAGTTTTAGTGTGAGTGGTGTAACAGTGTTCACATGGTGAATAGATTATAAGGTGTTTGCATGATGAATGGGCAGATGTTCACATGGTGAACGAATAGAAGCTTGGGCTTACATCATTTTGGAATGCCAAAATTAAGGATGTCAACATGGCAGACAGATATGAATTTATTCACATGGAAAATGAATTATGGGGTCTTCATATGACAAACAGATAGAAGACCAGATTTACATACCTTTTGGAATGCTAGAATTAGAGTTGTCCATATGGTGACATATATGAATTTATTTGCGTGGTGAATGAATAGAAGATGTTTTTGAAATTTAATAAATTTAAAATTCAATGGACTAGCACCTACGCACCAAAATATAATGCCTATGTGCTATTATAGTGGGGCCCAATGCTGCTTAGGTGACATTTTAAATGATAGGTGTACATATGAGCTGTATGGCCTAGTGCTTCGGTGTTGCATGGGTGTCACTGCGACATTAGCATTGTTGGAATTTTGACCATTTGAATAGCTATTCACCTAAAAAATATATAGAAAAAATATAATAATTTTGTTTTTCTGGCCACAATGCTGTGTTCATGGAACTACGATGCTACCTTAGCCTTCTAGAAGAATAACTATTCAGAGCTAGATGTCAAAATTATGTACAATGCCATAGTGCTATAATTATGGCACCGAGGCATTGCACCGACTATTGAAAAGGAATAGTTACAAAGAACACTAATATAAATAAGAGTGTATAGTTTACTGCTTTTTCTTCTTCTTTCTCTCTCAGACCACTCTTACTCTCACCACACTCCAACACTACACTCGAGCTCCGTACGATCTTTGTTTGTTCTGAGATCCTCTATTCTCTTCAAATAAAAGATTTATGCCATTTTATCTTTAAAAAGTGGGTTTAAATTATAATCTCATCATTGATCTTGGATCTGATGAGGAAAAGAAGATTGGAGATTTGAAGACCTATGCTATTGAACTTCATTCTAGCACAAGATGAAACCCCTCCCCTCCATCAATCTTAGATCTAGAATAAGGGCGAAGAGTGCTTCACAGTATAATTTTAGAATCTAGCACTGCTAAGATGAAATGCTATAGAAATTTCTAAATTTTTTCTTAAAATCTCACAAAAAAAACTCAATTGCTAACTCATAGTGCCTTAGCACTGAATAATAGAATCACAACATTGTGCTCTCAGGTATTCTTATAATAATGGGAAGTACCACAGTGCTCAAGAACCAGTGCTTCAATGCCTTGCTGAAAACACTCATGTCATAGCATGTCACGACATTACACGCTGAAATATGATTTAGAATATTTTCTGATAAAATATCCTAGTGCTGCATCATTATAGGACGCTTTGGCATTATATCTCCCTAACACAAGTAAAAATGACTTAGAAAAATTTTCTACTAAGGGACACAAATATCACTCTAGTGCCACATCACCATAAGGTCAGTACTGTAGCACAAAGCTCTTAGGGAAAAGTACAAAAATGAGGGAAACAAATAATCATACTCGTCACCCTCTTCTTCCTTCTTTTCTTCCTCCTCCATGCTTGATACTTGTGGGGTAATTACATAAGGATAATATTGAGGCATCGTAGGGAAGGAGACCTAGTTCGGATCTATGAGATTGCAACTCTATAACATGTTGACTAGTGCAGTGCTGAACTAGGCCATGTAAGAGAATTGCATCTACTGTTGATTCATATGATGATCAAATTAACGCTCTAGAATCTCTTGCCTGCCTGTGACTACTCTTATCTACCCTCTTTTTAACTCTGTGACCTAACTGCCAATTTGTTGGACTTGTTCAGCCAGGGACTTGGAAGATTGGGGTCATGGTCGTGAGGCATGCAAACTCTCCAACCAACACACACACACACACAATTCAAACCTAGACCCAAATTGTTATTCACTATAACACCCAAGAGGGGGGGTTTAATTGAGTTTTTTAAAAATAAATTTAGAAAACTTAATTTTAATATTTTGTAGCAGACTTAAACCTTTAATGAAATATAATAATAATCAACAACATTATAGAAAAGTAAAGTGTATAAAACTAAAAAATGAGAACATAGAGATTTTTATGTGGTTCAGCCAAACCCCAAAAACTGACTTATGTCCATGCATAGCCACCCAAGCTAGGAATTCACTAAATCAAAATTGAGATTACAACAAATCTATAGTACTCTCCTTCACAAGAAAGTATAACCCAAAATCATACTTTCCTTAACAGGCAAGTACAGCCCGACAACATACTTTCCTTAATAGGAAAGTACAACCCAGCAAGAAAACAAGAAAGATGAATATGAAAGTATCTAACTCTCAATTTAAAAGTATATTGCTCTCACAATCCAACTGCAATAATATTAAGGCAAGTGGAATCATAAGTAAGAAAGAGAGCTCACTTTAACTTGTATTTAAAATTGAAAGTAAAGATTAAATATGAAAGATGTATATGACGCAAGTGAATCTTTGAAATATTTGAAGAGAATATAAGAACTTGAAATCAAAGTAATTTAGTTAATGATCTAAAGTGTAGCACAATAATAATTTGAAAACTAAACCAATCAATTGTTATATGGATACTTGAGTTTTGGAAAGATCAAATGAATATGCAATATTAAAGAATATAAACTAAAATGAAGTCTCGTTTAAAAGAACTATCACTTATGCAAAAGATGAGACAATTTAAAAGAAAAGAAAACTTGTTACTCATAAGAACTCTTTATGAAACAATCAAAAAATAAATAAATCTCACTTAAGGATATGTAAGAATAAAGAAAAGAGAAGAATTTGCAATCATAAATATTTATCCAATCAAACTCAATGTTTCAGCCAACTTAACAAAATATAGAAAGAAGTGTTAAGAACAAAACAAATTTACCAAAAACAAGAAATCTTGAGATAAGAAAGAGATCAAGTTCACATAACATGAATAGTCACTAAAATAAATTTATGGAACCTTGTGAAGCTCTCGGCCAAAGGGATTTGCACCAATTGTCTAGCTTCGTTTGTGGAAGCTTCAAAGAAATCACTTGTAGGAAGGAGAGGAAGGATGATGAAGAGGTTAACACTTAATTCACCATGAGAAATCTCCAAGAAAATTTTTTGGAAGGGTTCAGCCACGTGTGGAGAAATGTCTAAGAGAGATTAACCTACTTTTAAGAACATTATAAATAAAAGGAGTCAAGAGGGTCAGTCAAGAAGTAGAGAATAGGAAGTAAACACTTTTGGAATTAATTAAACTCAAGCCAATCAAAATAAAAGACAATTTGCATAAGGGAAAAATTGGCCATAGTAAAAAAGATGAAAATTTAATTTGGAAGGATGGTTTGATTGGAATCAACATAATTGAATTTCAAATTGCATGATAAGGAGATTGTCCAAGGCAAGGTAGAGGGAAAATTCATTTGGTAAGAGAGTTCAATTTGAATCAATCAAATTTAATTTCATTTAGCATGATGAAGGAATAGGCCAAGGAGATATGGAGGGAGAATTAAATTGAAAAGAGATTCAATTTGAATCAATTTATCTCATGAAAAAAAATCTCCATTGCAATTAGGAAGTTAATGAACATGAAGTTTGGCGAAGAGAGGGAAAAGAGAAAGAGTGTTTAAAATATTATCAAATATATCATGTGACCATTAATTAGCTAAAAAAATTAATTCAAATTTTAATTAATTGAATTAAGCATGTGGTGGGGTCGACCAAGGAGGTTTCCATGATGGGATTCAATTAGGATTAAATGCAATATCTTGGAATATTCAATCAATTAGTCTTGATTGAATGAAAGAGGGAAAGTTATGATACAAAAGCACATTAAATAAAATCGAAAGGAAATAAATGAAATTCGACCATACCAGTTATCAAAAATAGATTAGATCTATTTTAATGCACTTAAATAAAATTAAATGATGATGAATAAGATTTTAGGAGATTTCAAATTGATAATCATCATGTGAATAATTTGAATTGAATTAAATATATGGCTAGCCATGGATGGTTTCCAAAAATAAACATTTATAAAAGGATAGAGGATAATTCCATGGCTTTTTTGATTGAATTTGAATTAACTCAAATAAATTTAAATTAATTCAAATTAGCTTAATTAAAATAGCATATGGTCGGTCACAAATATTTCATAAAGAACAAGGTTCAAATTAAAACATGTGAATTAGAGAATATTCAATTTGAATTTAAAATAATTCAAATTAAAGATTCAAATGAATAATTTTTTAATTTAAAGAAGATAGAATAATTATGAAAATAATTTTAGTTACTGTCATACATAATTTATTTTGCAAATAAACAGGAAAAATTGGTCCAAAAAGGTTTTGGATGATAGATAGGATAGGAGAGAGAAACTAGGATAATAGGAGAGAAAAAAATAATACATTGAATAATTTTTGGATAATTTAGATCTATGCACTGAACAAATGGATAATGAACATTATTAAGTATGAAAAAAAATATTGAAATGTGATCTTAATTTAACTTGTATGGAAGAATAATAAATGGAACAAAGTTTATGCATTTAGTTCACATTATCTAGAATGGGTAATTTGAAGAATAATTATTAATATGAAATGTAGAATTTATTTATAATTCTAAAATAAATTATTTTGAAATGAATGAATGAATTATTTTACTTTAGTGAGTTTTTCATTTGCCTTAATATAGTTATTTCTAGAAAAATTCTCACAAAGTTCATGTCCAAAAGCATTACATTCTGAATTGACAAGAGAACGTGGAGTTGAAAAATTTCATGCACACTTGAATTTAACTTAATTAGAGGCATTTGAACATATGTTTGTTATCATCAAAATCAATCTCATATGAGATGGGGCTCATGAAGTCAACACAAATCTCCCAATTACCCTTTTTATTAAAAGAGCCTTTTGAACGAGTAATTCTTCATGAGGCCCCCCTATTACTCCTGCCATTGTGCAAAACCATAAATCAAAGAAGGGTGACCTTACCCGACATTAGTACTCCCCTTCAACATATTATAAATAGAATTATAGATAACCTTTTGATATCGATCATAAATCCCCTTTGGATAGCATAATTTAATACAACTTTATCTTTGGTAACCTCCCTAATATTACCAGCAGGCATAAGCTTGGTAGAAATGAAATAATGTCAAGCTTTAGATTCAACAGTGAGACTGACGATAGGAAAGTTGATAATTCTTTCCTCTCATCGTTTCCATTACACATTTGTATTTTTGCTAGAAAGAAAATGGAGGATCTCATCAAAATCAAGATGATCATTATAATAAGCAAGATATTGATCTTAATCAATATCTTAGAGATTATAATATGAATTAATAACACTACTATCGAAACTTACTAATCTTCCATGAATGTATGCTTTGTTGTTTTGGCTCTCACATGCATTTGCAAAGAACTTGTGCACCACCGTGATAATGCATGAGCTGTTACCATAGGCTAGCTTGGCCCAACCTCGTCTCATGATCACCCCTTTGACACTACCGCTCAGATCCTAGAAGCTTTTCTCCAGGATCAAGTGTTTGTGGACAAGGGCATGTTGATACTACTCTTTAGCATTAGTGCTGAAGAATCTATTGTCATCATTGGATGCCCTCTTCCTGCTCACTACCCTTTTGAGAGGCATAATGAAAATATTAACTAGAAAAAAGAATAGGGCTGAGAGAGAGAAAGGAAATATTTAAGGAGAGTGTTGACCTCACTTTTAGAGTGAGTCCTCAACCTCCTCATCATAGATCTAGGACTCCTATAGACACTAAGAGCCCCTTAGCCTTAAGACTCTTATAGTGATTAGGTGAACACCTAACCTGAGCCTAGAGCCTTAGAAGGGCTAGTCATGGGAGTAGTTATGCCTTAGGGACTTAGGGAGACTTACCCACCCAATAGCCTAGACCCAATTCATGTTCTTCTTCTCAAACCAAACCCCAAATTAAAATTCAAAATCAAAATCAAATTTCCAAAATTTATAATCAATCCCATGATCAAATCCAAGTTCCAAATCCTTCCTAAGCCTTGTGATTGAATTCCATGGCCTTAACCTTAGCCAAGTCCAATCCAATTCAATTCAATTGATTTTCTCAAAGATCAATTCAATCCCTTAATCATTTATCAAATTCAAATCCAAATTTCACTCCTAATGATTGAAACCTAAAATCAAATCCAAGTTCCAAATCCCTTCTTAAGCCATGTGATATACTTTCATAAGCTTAGCCAAAATCCCTTCAAATCAAGTCCACTTCCCTTTTCCACTTGACAACCCTCACATACCACAAATGGGGTCTGACTTAGCCACTTAGTCCAGCCTAAGTGGGTTAGGTTTTCCATGGACCAAAAGGAGGTGAGTTAACTCACCACCCTTACAAACAAAAAACTCAAAGGATCCAAGGAATGCAATCAGCCCAAATCCAGCCTTGAGCCACCTCCCAAGCCTTCCTCCACCCAAACCGAGCCATATGGACTTGATGGGGACAACTCCAACACCCTGATGGCGGCTGGCTGACCAAAAAATGGGAGATAATCTCATTCATCCATCACAAGTAATTGAGGTATATACCCCCTCAATTCTCACAGGAAAGCAATGCATTCGCATCATCCAAGCTTTCTAAGTGAATTCTGAACCCCCTAGTGAGCTCCCAAGTGTTCTCAAAGCTTCCGTCATCAGATTTTCTCCTTCCCAAGTGAAGATAAAATAGGGCACTCATCTGTTCGTCCAAACTCCACCAATTCTCCACTTGAATCAAATTCCTCTTGCACACACCATCCCCGCACCTCACCGAAGCCAAATGAACCTTCCCTCGAGCTCCAAGCCCACCAGAGGTTAGAGTTCGATCGAAGCCATGCATCCAAAGCATGAGAGTTGGCCTTCCATCCACATGGAATTGATCCAATTGATGCTCAACAGGGCTTTGTCTTAACCAGACGAAGCTTCCTCAAGCATGCGAGCCACCGGTCTTAGCCCCAATGAGGTAACACCATTAAAATCGAGCTTCTTCCAATTATTTTTGTAGTTTTTTGAAGGAAATGTTAATGTCACATGATCATAGCCATTGGATCTTCTTAGATCCTTCTTGCAATGGTGTGGGTTCCATTTGGAGCCAATCTGAGCTCAACCGAGCTCGGATCGAGCGGGCAATGGTGGACGGGCTCCATCTCTCATTGCTCGAAGGGAGATAGATCATGCACCATCCATTTCACGTGATCAAAATGGACGGTCATGATTAGATCTATTAGATATGATCAATTTTATCCCCTTTACATTGAGTTTAATCGTGGCCATCCCATCTTAGATCAGATGGCGCACGAGAAAGCGCATCCTGCCACCAGCTAACTTAGTAGTAGATGTGACAACTTAAATAGCCAATCCTGTGGCACCATGTGAAAAGTGCATCGCATTAGCGTGACACATGGCGATGATGGGATTAGGCTTAATTAGGGCTAATAATCCATTTTTAAGGCTAAAACTTCATAAATTCACAACAAATTATAGAAAAATCAAAAAATACAAATAAATGCTCATTTTAAAGATATTTCAGAGAGGAATCCATTAAAATTATCATTAATTGATTTTGAATAGTAATCAAAGCTTAATTAGGGTTTTATTACAAATTAATTAGCTAATTACTCTTTAATTAATTAACTAATTAACCTCAAACTTTTTGATATTATTTAAGGGGATGTCCGCTGCCTCCCCTATTATTTTGTGATTTATTGGTTAATTAATTAGGAAAATTGATGAATTAAGCCCTAACTACCTTATTAACTTTATTAAGTGTTAATTAAGCATGTGAATGGTAATTAATTAATTAATTAGGCTCCTTAATCACTGCCTAATAGTGAGGAGATTATAGAATTGGGTTGTGTCCGCTTTCCTAATCTCTTTTCCTTAAACCCCTCTCATTTTATTTAAAAAAGTAATTAAGATTAATTAACTAATTAATTACTTAATTAGTTAAATTAAGGTTCAAATTACATCAAATCTTGTTTAATTGAATGAAAGGACTCATGGAACTAGGTTAGGACCACTTTCCCATCCTTTTCCTCTTATGTCCATTCCATTTGAAGGATAATTAATCAAATTTGGAAAATTGAGTAAGAGAAATTGATTAATTAATTAATGACTTGATTAATCAATTTAAAAAAAATATTATAATCATATATGATCTTGATTAATTAATTCATGGGTAGATATTTACGTGTTTAATAGCCTAAAGAGAGTTAATGAAATTATGATTTACCCATATGTGTGAAAAAATCTTAAAAGTAATTAAGTAAGTTCCTTAATCTAATTAACCCATAATTGTGAGCTAATTGCATTAAGCCCTCTCATTTCATAGGACCATTGCTAATTTACTTTTCAATCCATTTGCATATTATATTATAGCACAATTATTTGGATAATCACTTTAAGGAAACATAAGTAAGAGTTAATTAATGAACTTAATACATATGTCAACTTAATTAATCGATAAAACCAACATAATCATATCTCATTAATCCAAGTTAACTCACAAACATGGGGATGGGTTAGGATTAGCAAACTCCTTCCCACATTCCTTAAGTCAAATTGAACATGGAATCAAAATGACATTAAAAAACTTTTGGTTTATTTTAAATAGTTTGATTTGGTATGTTTGTCCTTAGCAATTAGTTGGATTGAATGAATCATATGCTTATAATTGGTTATTCCTTTATAATCATGCTACATATTGTATGTTGTTTATTTACATTCATTCATTTCTTTTCAAAAAATAATTAAATGAAATTATTTTCCATTATGTAAGCTTGCATGTTTTGAATTAATTTAATATATGTGTGGCTATTATCACTACTAAATTCAAATATATTTTTTAAAACCTTATAAAGGAATGGTAACACATGTTGTGGTGTTAGTTATAAATATATAGGATATGCATGTGGTTATACCTTAAGTGTATGAATTGAAGTCTCTTTCCTTTATTCACATGTTGATTTACATAAGCATGAATGTAATGGGTATATAGCTTGGACATCCCGGAACACGAGGTTTTAAGTAACCCCAAGGAGGTCATTTGATTACCTCACTTCCTTGGTTTAATAATGGCACATACTCATTTGATTTCACTCTTATGTATCTTTAACATAAGAATTTAGATAGAGCTTTAAATCATATATCTAAATAATTTCATTAAAGAAAATACAATCTTTGCATGATTTCACCTTAATTATAAATACATGTGTATGTATTTTAGAAAAATGAGTATATAGCCTGGACATCCCGAGAATACGGGGCTTTAAGTAGCTCCAAGAAGGTCATTTAATTATCTTACTTCCCTAGTTTAACAATGACACGTACTTGTTTATGTCCTTTATACATGTATGTGTGTCTTTGATTAGGATGATAATTCCCTTTTCTATTTAAAAATACATACATCTATAATTGCTTAATCATTAGATTCATTAATCAAATAATTTAGAGCTTGCTTTCTTATATTCATATATACAAATTTACATATGATTGAATATAATGGTTGTACAGTTTGGACATTACGGGAATACGAGGCTTTAAGTAGCCCTAAGAAGGTCATTTGATTACCTCACTTCCCTGGTTAACAATGACACATACCTATTTAATTTCATTGCTATGTGTTTTGGTATAAGAATTTAGATAGAGCTTTAAGCTAATATGATTAAATAATTCAATCACATAAAAGAATATAAATTCCACATATACATACATTCATCATTTAAGTGTGCTATATGTATAGATACACTTAAGATTAAATCATACACATTATATTTGTGGTGGACAGGAATGACTTGATATATGTCATATGTTAGTAATTCAATTCAATTAATCTTGAGATGCCTTACATGTTAAATGAGATTACTTAAAGCGAACCTAAACTTATGATTAATTAAATCATTTAATAAGTCATTCACTAAAGAGAACTAAGTCAAATTAAGATGCTTTAGAAAGTAACTTAAGGTAGGGATGAAAGAGGCAAATCCCCTTTCTTCTCTTTATAACACTTAGTTGCTAAGTGTAATCATATGAAACAAAAGAAAACATAAATTAAAATTCTCAAATCAATTAAACATCATGAAGTGAAATCAACACTTTATGTTAAATGAAAGTCTTTCATATTTGGGAAATCATAATAATGCTTAGTTAAGACATACCACACAAGCCTTAACACACACATTATAACTAATTCACCACTTCTAGTTTTATGTTAGAATGATGCATGGTATGATGTATGTTTTATTTTGTGATGTATTATTTTAGACTAGATGTTAGGGTGTATATTTTGTAGATTAGATGTAGGCCGATATTAGCCTAATCATATTTTTTTGCAAGGGATTGTACTTAAGGGGTGCTTAAAAATAAATATAAATGCTCTCTTTTGTAGGTTTCCTAAGCCCCTAAGCATAATCCATGTTAGGATAGGTGAGCTTGGTTACTCATGTGTAGGGTGCTAAGTCCAAATTACAAATATAACTGCTTGGGTTGTATGTGTGTTTAGCTAACACTTGTTTTACAGGTGTAGTTAGATTTACTTTTCCTACTTTTAATATAATTTTGCATTAGAAATTATGATAAGTGTTATGGGGGAATAAAGATCAACATTGGCTAGAAGGTTTTATCCTGGTGTGCCATGTGATGCCTTGAAGCCTACCAAATCAAATGAAAAATGACATGAAGAAATGGAGATATGAAGACATGAAGACTTGAAAGTTTGAAGAGACCCCATAACATTCTTTGTAAATTATAATTATTCTTTCATATTCCAGGTTGTATAAGTGTAGAGCTCGACTACTCATTTTCTCTTTTTAGGTTGTACGATGCTACCTGACTGCATCAGCCTCTTATTCTTTTACGTTAGATTTATAAAATTGATTGATGTTATGTTTAAATTGTGCATTAAAAATGACATGCACTTCTTAGTTTTTACATGATTGATGTCTTAATGTGTGGCCTGGATCTGATTAGACTCTTAGGGAAAAATAAATATTTTACCCAACTACAACTCATGACTAAAGATTTAAATAATTCATAACCTCACATAAATCCTAAGGCATTAAATCAAGATAATTAAAAGATTTAGCAACCCTTTAGCTGAATGTTGTATGTTTCACATCATGCATCATCTTGAATCACTCTTGTGAAATAAGGGCCTCCATCCTAACACATATAGGGACCGCTTGACATGTGAGAGCTACCCCTACTGATGGAGCTTCACCCTCTTATCTCTTAATTTAGCCCATAACTTACTTCATCGTGCATTCAGGAATGTAAAAATCCCAAAGCCTTTATCAAAATGAAGAGTCAAAATCAAATAAAATTTGAAAAGATTATGCATTAGATTATTATTCATACCACTCATGTTTTAATCTCTTAGAGAGTGGGTTTAATGACTTTAGTCTCTTTTTAAATTAATAATAGCCCAACTATCTTACAATTTCGTAAGAATTGACCACATGCCACTCATGCTTTAGTCTCTTAGAGAGTGGGTTTAAGGACTTTAGTCTATTTTTAAATTAATAATAGCACAACTATCTTGCAATTTCATAAGACTTGACCACATGGATTTAAAATGTAGGAGGAGTTAGTTGGCATTCCAAAAAGGTATGTAAGTCCCCCCACCCTAATAATAAAATATTAAACTTCAACCCTAATTCTGGCATTCCAAAAAGGTATGTAAGTCCAATCTTCTATCCATTCACCATATGAACATCCCATAATTCATTCTCCATGTGAACAAATTCATATCCGTCCACCATTTGGACAACCTTAATTTTGACATTCCAAAGGAAAGTAAGCCCAACTTTCTATTTGTTCACCATGCTAACATCTAATCATTTTCCATGCAAACGCTCTGTAATTCATTTTCCACGTGAATAAATTCATATCATTTGCCATGTCGTCTATATCATTTGCCATGCAAACACCTCATAATTTATTTGCAAGGTGAACAAATTCATATCTGTCCACCATTTGGACAACCCTAATTTTGGCATTCTAAAGGGATGCAAGCCCAACCTCATATTTGTTCACCTTGTGAACATCTATTTGTTCACCATGCAAACACTTTATAATCTGTTCAACACAAATGAACACTCTTACACTAAAATTCTAGGTCTACTTGGGATACCTAAAATGAGGCAACCCATGGATGATAATTAGATTCTTTGGACATTTTGACTATATCCTTTTAATATTGGTAAACTGGAATAATGTTATCCTAGGATGACAGAATGATAAGATCTAGATCAGATTACACTTCTACTTCCTTTTAGACGGTAATCTGAACCACACACACCTCTAAGACACCAAATACATATCATATAGATATGTTTGTTTCCAACATTAATCAAGAGTGCTCTGTTACTACGGTAAGAGGGGTAATTAACTATAGAGGCTTGAATCCATATGAAGTAGAACCCATATCTAATTAAATCCTAACGTGATGTTGACCTTACTTTTGGAGTGAGAATTGATCTTTCCATCTTAAACTTAGGAACCTTCTAGACACTTAAATTTTCTTAGTGCTAAGACACTTCTAGTGATTAAGAAATCACTTAACCCAAGGTTAGAGACTTAGAGAATAGAACCCTAAGCCAAAAGGTTGCCTTAGGACAAATAGGTTTAACCTATCTAAGTCCTAAGCCAAGACTCATGCCCATCGACTAATCCAAACTTAAGCTTTGTGATTAGAGCTAAACTAACTCAGACCTATTCAATTAATTCTAATTGAATTTGATTTTCTAATCCAAGCTTCAAGCCAAATTAACCTGTACCTTAACCCAAGTTAGCCCATTTAGCCTAAATAGTTCAAATGAGCCAAAACTTAAATGAACCCAAAGCAATTATGATCAAAGCCACTAATCAACTCTAAATCCATCGTTAAACTCCTCTCAACACTTAATTGACACCAACTCAACCCAATTCAACCCAATAAACCCAATTGGTTCACTTGACCTAATGAGACCTAAATAATCTATTTGATTCAAACTTCAATGCAACCTAAATTGAATTAATTCAACTAATTCAATCCCTTTATTGTAATCAATTGGATCAAATCAAGCCAATTTGACCACTTAACCTAAGTTGACCCAATTGATGACTTAAAGGGCCAAATTAGGCCAAATCTCATTTAAATCCAAAATAATTGCAACTAATGCCTCTAATCAATAATAAATTGATTATTGAATACCCTACAATCAACAATTGAAGCCAATTTGACTATGCCAACCCAATTAACCTACTTAGCCCAAATTAGCCTGAAAGGTTCAATTGAACCAAATCATTCTCTAATCCAAATCAATTCAAACCAAGACCTATAATCATTCCCAAATGATCAATTAAACATAAACCTAGCCCATGCCCTAGCCAATTTAGCTAATTTGGTCAAATTGGTCAACATGCCCCATTTGACCCAAATTGAATCATATGAATCAAATCCAAATCCCCTCCAAATTAAGTCAAACCAATTGAACCAATGCATTCCAAATGACCAATTGAACTGACCCAAATCATTGGTTTGACCTAATTTGGTCAAATTGGTCAACTTAACCCAAGTTAGCACATTTGACCTACATGAATCAAGTTGATCCAAACCAAGACCAAACCCAACCAAACTTGGCATGACTCATCCTTGGGTCACCATGGGCCTGCACATGTGGGTCCAACCCATGGTGAACCCAGTTTGGGTCAAACCCATTGTACCAAGCCCTCTAAATGGGACAAAATTCCTATTTGGTTTGGTTCTCCAACTCCCCACCCCATGACAACCACCTTTGGCTCTTCTTGGATAGAGGACCTGAATAAACCCAAACATGGGCTCCTTTGGCCATAAGAGTGAGTTCACCCATGACAACCCATTACTCCACCTGGGGAGGCTATAAGTTAGACCACTACACTCCCTCGCCTTTCTCACTCCTCAAGAATCCCCTACTACCTCGGCTACTAAAGGATAGTTACCAAAGGCCAACCACCTCTTTTTTGTTCATCTGGGGAGGAGATTATACTCCTCTCCATGGATTCAAACTCAATATACACCTTCCCTAGAGCATTCTGCATAGTCCCATACCCTTTCCCAAGTTCTTTGTGCACACCACCGCCGGCGAGACCAGCCCCCGATCAAATCCGAGTGCTTTGTCCATCTAAGTTTCCAAAATAGTCACCAAACCCAAATTAACTCTTCTGACACCTTCACGTCACTCCTGTGAGCCAAAATGAATTATTTCTCGGGTGATTTGACCACCAGAAGATGTCCCTAAACCAACTCCGGTGAGCTTTACGATGGTGTTTGATCGACAAAGCAATCGATGCGGAGGCAACTCTTGGTTTTCTCAATAGGGATTTGTCTCTTCAAGACGAAGCTATCTCTATTGATGGACCACTAGTCTATAGCTTCGATGAGATAAAAATTTGCAACTATAGTTTCCCCCTAGCTGTTGGTCTTTTTTTGAAGTAAATTATGTTTTCGCGCAATTCCAACTGTAGGATCCTTTAGATTCATTCCCTGATTATTTTGGAGTCGATTTAGAATTTGGTCAGTCTTAAGAAATATTTATTTGGCTTGATTGTCCTTAGAACTTAATGTAATTGAATATTTAATGTGGTAATATTTAATTATTATTTTTTTCAAACATCATAAATATGCATGCCATTTGTGTCATATATTCATGCTTTCAAAACAAAAGAGAATAAAAAGGACATGGTTATATCTAAGTTGCATGTGCTAGATAAATATTATTATAAGGTGTGGCTATTATCACTAAAAAAATCCTAAATTATTCTCAAAATTATAAGTTAATAATGAAAATATAAGTTATTATTGGTTATAAATATTCAATAAAGTTTACATTTAAGTTATATTTTCAAAATAGTAAGGGTTTTATTTTATCTTTATGTTTCACATACATGTTTACATACATTTGAATTTGTAAGTATATAGTCTGGAAATTCTAGGAACACAAGGCTTTAAGTAACCCCAAGGAGGTTTAAGATAACCTCACTTCCCTAGTTTAATAATAGCATGTATTTGCTTAATTTCATTTATATGTATTAATGTGCTAGAAATGGAGATAAAACTTTGTACTTCATGTTACTAAGTTTTGCATGAATAAAAGGATTTCCTATTATATAATATTTGCATGATTTTCATCCCTAAGCTTGTGTATATGTTTAAATGTATTTAATTTGGCAAGTATATAGTTTGGACATCCCAGGAACACAAGGCTTTAACTAGCCCCAAGGAGGTTTTAGATACCCTCACTTCCCTAGTTTAATAATGACACATATTTGCCTAAATCTCTAATACTTGTCTACATATGCTTAACTAAGGGATGAAATCTTTCTTTTCTACCAAAGTACATGCATTAATGATCATTCAAGTATGCCAAAATGCAAATATATATTGCATGTATAAATATGTATATTAAATCAAGTATCATGAATAATAAAAATGAAGAAATTTGTATGCTATTGATGATGGAAAGAAGTGCTTGAATGTTAGTTCATCATGCATATATGCATAATTTTCCCAAGCCTTAGTCCAAAATGAATGTGTCAAAATGGTGTAAAAGATTATGAATTTTTGCATTAGTCTAAGTCATGTTTTAATACCAATCATGATCTAGTCTTTTAGGGAGTGAGTTTAGGATTCTAGCTTCTTTCTTAATTAAATAATAGCCTAGCTATTTTAATCTACATAAGATCAACCTACATGATTTTAAAGCATAAGAGGTGTTAGTTGGCAGCCATTCCATGCGGTTGTAAGCCCAGAAGAGTCGGGGGTGTGTTCATTCTCTCTTGTGCAGGTGAACTATCATATCCCATCTTTCTTGATTTGAATTAGGTCATGCTTTTAGCTTGTGCTAAAGCATCTTAGATTTGTGTTTTGAGGCTACTTATTTCTTTGGGCTACGAGTATAGGTCCTCACCTCTTAGACATTTTCACAATCTAGTGTTGATGGACTATAATCCCTAACACTCTAATAAGATTCCAACTTAAACAAAAGTAAAATTTTCTCATTCAAATATGTAAAGCCTCACTATATGGTAGATTTGAGCACTCACTAGGATTCATAGTATCATGGGTGCTTCCTACTTATTCTCTTTTGGAATCCATTAATAGGTCTTCATATTTGAACTCTCCCATTTGATTTCCATGAATACCTAATCCATCGATAGTCTAGCTTTGAAATCTTTAAAGATACTTATTGACTACTTTAATCAAGAGTATTTTTAAAAAATTCCTATTTTATAAGATATAATTAACTATGGAAGCTTGCTTCCATAGGGAAGTAAAGAACATAAAATAATCCTTGCTTTTCTTTTTCATGTAAAGTTAGGGAATGATCTCTGGTACATAAGCAAACCCATCTGCCTTAGGAGTTCTTATTAGGTGATTAAGTTCATTGTAGGGTGATATTTTCATCTCTCGAGATGATACATCATATCTTAATGCGGCACCTAATTACTTCAAGAAGTACCCCCTAAGATCTGCGTGGTGTCCCTACGACTCCAAATTAAAACACCATAGATTTTTCTGGCATCTCCGCTGGGGAGTGTTCTTCTCTCCATCTTTAGTAGTTAATCATTATCTCCAAACATTTAATGTGGACTTATATTATTTTTATGTGAGTCTAAGACTATGTTTCTTTTCATTGGGCACCCTGCCTATTTCACCCTTAGGCAAGCATGACCAACATCCTTTAGGTTTTAGGATCTCACTCTAGTAGGTCTTACAAGATTAATCATAGACATCACCTAATATAAATTAAATAAAATCAAGAACCTCTTACCACTAGCATGGCAAAGTAAGGTTCATCTAGCATCCTCAAAATTTATTTGAACTCAATTTTTGTGAAGTTCAAGATAAATAAAACATTCCTCCTTAAAATTACAAATCTCTCTAATGCATGTATGAACCCCATCTAATATAATCAAATTTATTAAATGATGGTTTCAATTCAAAGTCAAGTAAAAATAATAACAACCAAAGCAAAATCTGATTTTATACCCTTCTTTTCCAACAGTAAAGAGGAAAGCCCTTATTCTTTTTATTTCAAGCAGTCAGTCATCATGTCTTCTTGAAATCTCATCTTTTGCTTCACTTCGGGTGTGGATTTGGCTATGGATTAGGCCATACTCACCTCATCTCCAATCATCAGGTTTAGCCTTGGGTTTGAGCACTTTAAAGTTACTTTTAATGGTCCTACCCTTTGCACAGTGGGTAGGGAAGAGGTGGCCGACAAGAAACCACTTCTTCAATTTGATCTCTTGTCTGATACTAAGTTCCCTTCCTTAAAGAGGAAAGCCTTAGAGGTTTCCATGCCACGAGTACCACTTGTGCCTACCACAATTTCTGCTAGGACTAGTGCCACCTCTATCGCAGCCCCATCTCTTAAGGAGAAGTCAATTCTAGCTTTTGAGATTATTTTTTCTACCTTCGAGGTCGATGCTAGCTCCTGCCATGCACCCTTGACCAAGAGTCAGTACTGTAATAAGAATAGGAAGATCAAGAAGTACTATGAGTTCATGGCCAAGGAGGTTAAGGAAGCCTCCCATGTAGCTGAAGAGGGATCCATGCATGAGACATCTCCCTTTCTTGGTGGTAGTAGGTTTCACCCTCTCTCAACTGTAGAAGGAAAGGAGAGGAGGATGTGAGGAGGATAATGGCATCACCCTAGTGACTTGTAGAGTATGAGTCATCAGATAGAGAGAGAAGGAAGCCTTACGCTAGTATGAGGTCCATACTTAAGGGAGTAGGGAGAGTCAATGGACGTTTGAGTTTGCCACAAATTCATGACTTGAGACAAGTGATCCCTAGAAGTGTAAGGGATCAAATCTATAGAGAAAAGGCCATGGAGGCCAAGGTTGCAGCCCAAGCAGACAAGAAAGATAGGAGGAGGTTTTCCAGATAGTCAGCAGCCTCAAGATTGATTGACCATCCTGATTGGCAAGTTGATAAAGCTAATCATTCAGATAGGATAGTTCTCACTGTTGCTAGTCATAGGAGAAGAGACTCAGACCAGGTGTCATTACCATCATATCACTACCGACCACCATCACACCTCCAGTCCCATCATCCAAGTACCATAAATATCATAAATCAGCCTCTAAAGAAAAGATGTCCCTTTGGTGAAATGATTACGTCCCAAGGACCACACTCCATCTACTCTACCAGTTGAGGTGAGGTTGTGTTCCTCCACTCAACTTTCCACCCCAATGGTAGAAAAGGAGTGGCAGCCCAAGAGTGTTGTAGTCGCTCCACCACCACAGTCGGAGCAGAAGGAAGAAGAAAATGCTAGGTTGACTCCCATGATTATCAAATAGGTTAGAGATAGCACTCCCATTATCCAAATATAAAGTGTATCACCTTTAGAGAACACAGTCTAGTAGTGAGTCACCACTAGACATATGTCCCAGTAGTTTCGGGTAGAGTGGATGACCGATCATTAGAAGATATACTAGAGGATTATCGTGCCACAGGGAGGTAGATAGTTGGATATGATCATTCTGACCAAGAGGAGGGTATGATAGACTTCAATGCCAATGAGGATGACCTTTTGGATGATACTGTTGAAGTCCATATGGTTGATACCCGAGGATCCTTGCATAGAGAACAACCTAGTTAGAAAGCTCAAGGTGATGTAGTTGAGGAAGGTGAGGCATCAGACTCAACTCAATGTCTTCTGCAACAAATCTAGCTCAAGGATGATCAGATCGATAGGATGTAAAGGAGAGTAGAAGAGTTGATGATAGTGATATTAGCATTATAGAATCAAACACCTGTCTCATAACCCACTCTTATGGAGGTCGACAGACCTGAGCTAGTGCATATTCAAGATCATCCTGAAAGCACTACTCCAATGGATGATGATACCGATAGCTTGCATAGGAAAATAGCTAATAGTACCTCCATGCATAAAAAGACATCAAGCAGATGGTAGAACAATAAGTGATGGAGGTGTTGGCATGGAACCAAGGGAGCTCATCAGCTCCAAAGGGTTGACCCTACCCAGAGGAATTCATTATAGTTCAATACCCTAAGGGTTTTGTGCCACCATCCTCCAAGCTATTCAATGGTAGTGAAAACCTTAGGCAGCACATTACACATTTCAGAGCTAGTTTTTGCAATGCGGGTGGTAGTGACGCCCTACTCTTCTGGCAGTTTGTCAGTAGTCTTTCTAGAGTGGCCTTTGATTGGTACGCTAAACTGCCTAATAGTTTGGTGAAGTCTTTTGCAGAATTAGATTAACTTCTTATTAAAAGATTCATAGGAGCTCAATAGAGAGTGACTGTAGGGGACCTCGTTGTAGAAAAAAATATTCAATGAGTCCTTTGTTGATTATATTCTTAGATGGTGAAATTTTAGTATGAAATATGAATCACAACTGCAGGAGCAGCATGTCATTGAAATTATTCTCTGAAATATTCATGGCCTGGTCGCCTTCATGCTCAAGGGTTTTACAATAAATACATTTAAGAAACAAATCAGTAAGGAAACTAACGTATAAGAGGATGCCAAACAATTTCCTTTCTTAGACCAGTCATCCAAGCTTAAACCCTAAAAAATGTTTGAGAAGAAGCTAGGGATAGCATTGATAAGGGGAAGCAGCCAGTGAGAGCTCCATAGCCTTAACTCTTGCCCCTCTTCCACTACGAACGCCACCACAAAGGCCACCCCATCAGCCTATACAACAACGATACTAGTATCCACTACTAGGTAGCTACTACCCACCCACTCTTGCCGATAAACTCAATAAGCCATACTAATTCAAGAGGGAGGTAGTCAAAAAAATCTTCAAGAACCTTCTTAAGAAGCCTGATTTGCAGCTACTTGAGCCTAGAAAGTCAAAGAAAGTGAGTAAGAGTGATGATCCTAATTACTGCCCCTACTACCGCATGTTGGGCCACGTCTTAGATGATTACTTTACATTCAAGGATTGGCTTGAGCGTAGCTACAAGTTAGGAGCCATAGTGATCCCAAAGAATACTTAGTGGAATAACCTTCTGGAAGTAGTCTTTGGGGAAACATCTGATCCTTTTCAGATAAAAGAAGATTAGATATCTCTTTATCTCGTACCTCTAAAAAGATCATTTTTAAAATCAAGAAACTTTCTCCATAGTTTCTTGACTCAGCTCAGACCTCCAACACTAAGGAAGGTCTGTTAGTTGTGAGGGACAACTTGGGGAGGGTGGAACCCAGCAGTAACAACAATCACCATATGTCTGGAATAGTTCCATAGGCCCACCATTGTTTGAGTCTACCATTCTTCCTCCCACAGTTATAGTTACTGCATCTACTAGAACTGTTGACATTAGCATAAGTGTTGTATCTATGAATGAGGGCACCAAGCCACTCATACCGCTTACTTTACTTAACTTTTACCATGTACCCCCAAAATTGAAGAAATTAATGAAGAAGAATAATTCTGCTTACATCTTGTCTACTTTTGAAGATCTCAGTGATTTTATTCCCATTGATAGCTCTCCAAGTCATAATAATAATAATTTGAATAACTCTTATAAATTCCATTCTGATTCAGAAATAGATTGCCCTTTTTTGAATCTTCAAGGTTCACCACTCGAGATAGATTTGGAGTCATCCGACTCTGATGATCTTTAGGAGAAGCTGTAGGTATACCTGATGAGCTGATAAAACTTTTTAGAAGCTCCTTATCACATGTAGTCATTGAAGTTAACCTCCATAGTGGTAAAGTTTTACCTCCTAAGGTAGCACCTCAAGATAAGGGTAAATAGGTCATTAGTTTGAGTGAGCAGATAGCCTCACCACAAGATGCTCCACCCTTAGATATGTTTGTCTAGGACTAACCTAAAGTTGATTACAATGTCCTAGCACACCTTAGAAAGTTTCCAGCTAAGTTAAGTATATATGACTCCCATATTTTATACAAAGAGATGATGAAGTCACTAATCAAAGCATTGCTTGACCTGAAAATATGCTTAGCTCAGTTGGCCTCTACTAATCCAGCTAGAGAGGAGGCATGTTTTTCAAAGTAAGTCTTAGTAGTCACGTTCTCAGATGAAGACTTACTATTGGGGACAATAGAGCACAACCGCCCCCTCTACATCATTACGGATGTTGGCAAGTTTAGGCTATCAAGAGTATTGGTTGATCCAAGTGCATCAGTGAACATTATGAGTTTAAGAACCCTTGCTTACTTTAGGATCAACATATTTAAACTTTAATATGAGAAGATGATGTTGAAGGGATTCAATAAGCAAGGAGAGAAGGCCTTAGGCTCCATAATGTTGCCTTTGGAGATAAACAATTGGAAGACATAGGCCAAGTTTCACATAATAGATTATAATACATCTTTTAATGCTTTGCTAGGGTGACCTTGGATTCATGAAATGACATGGTTTCATCCTTTTCACATTAGTGTATCAAGTTCATCAGTGATGGGATCAAATATTGTGTCAAAGGAGATCGTAAACCATTTGCAGCACATGAGGTTAGGATTTATGAGGATGAGGCCTATTTTCTTCATAATAAGCAAAATGTATTCTCTCATGAACTTAACTAAAATGATAAAGAAAAAGAAAGATAAAAAAGGGAAGAAAAGAAAAAGAAAAATGGAATGAAAAAGAAAAGAAAAAGGAGCGAGAAGAAGACACTGGCGAGGAGATAGAGCCCGAGATTAGGTTCCACCCACAGTTTGTTACTCCATTCGAGGAAGTGGGGAAGATGATCCAACCTTGACCCAGACGAGGAAGAGGCATGATTAGAGGAGCCCTAGGGGTGGTAGACCTCTATACCCACCACCTATTAAGAGGTTTGTTCCAACATCCAGAAGTACACTTTCCATCTACATAGACTTAGAATCTAGTTTAGTGGATGAGTCCTATGTAGTGAGCAAACCGGCTAGCTCTTTATGTCAGTCGATCCCATTGGAGGTGACACTAGAGCCCGATAGTGATGAAGATTGGGTCTCCAAGCAAAGCATGAATGTATCTAAATCTCTTATATGTGAAGATGTTAGACAACATATGGGTACCTTAGCACTTTCCTCACAAAAAGTTAATGGTTTAGTAGTTAAGGAAGCTGCCAAAACATGTGTGAATGCAAAACCCCAAAGGTTTTACCTAGGAGCAACATCCTTAAGCCGAGAAATTGATGTAGAGCTTGAGGATGAATTATTCAAAGCATTACCGTTTGATTGGTACTTGCCTTGTGTTGTTGATATAACAAAGAAATGTTTAATTTCACATATATGATCTAAGCACAAGTCAGAATATTTTGAGAGATTATGGGAGAACAAGTGCAAAAACTCTCAGTCAAGATCTGGGCTAGGCTTTTGTATAGTAGACCCAGTGGATGATGACGATTAATGCCTGGTCATTACTATTCATTTCAAATCTAATAAGTTCTTCTCAAACCACATAAACTCTTATGAGGGGTGTGTTTAGAAACTTCAGATGATCTAGATTAGCTCCAAGTTAAAGATGCACCCCAAGAATTTGAAGAAGAAATTAAATCAGCCATCGACGAACTCAAAGAAATTAACTTGGGGACTGAGGACTATCCACGCCCAACATATGTCAGCTCCTTGTAGAGTGAATACGAAACTAATGACTTAGTTAGGCTACTCACTGAGTTTAATGATTGCTTTACATGGAGTTATAAAGAAATGCCTAGATTAGCTTTTAAAGTAATGGTTCATAAGCTAGAGATGCAGCCTGATGCTAACCCCATCAAGCAAGCTCCTAGACACATGCGATTGAACATTTAACAATAGGTCATTTTTGAAGTCAAGAAACTGATTGATGCTGGTTTCATTTAGGAGGAAAAATATCCTACCTGGTTGGCTAGCGTTATTTCGGTTAAGAAGAAAATGATCAAATTCGCATATGTGTCAACTTTAGGGATCTTAATAAGGCATGTCTGAAAAATGAATTTACAATACTGATACTGGAATTGATGGTGGACATTACCTCATATCATGCAGTCTTCTCTTTCATGGATGATTCATCTAGATATAACCAAATAAGGATGACACCTAAAGATGAAAGGAACACTGCTTTCAGAACCCCAATCATAATCTATTATTATAAGACCAGACCTTTTGGCCTTAAAAATGCTTGCACTACATACTAGTGGGCCATAACTCGAATCTTTGATGAACTCATTCACCACCAAGTTGAATATTATGTCGATGATCTCATGGTCAAAAGTAAAGAAAAGGAAGACCATCTTTTTTATTTGAGAGTAGTTTTTGAGCAGTTAAGATAATATAACCTTAAAATGAATCCTCTGAAGTGTGCATTCGAAGTGACTTCAGGGAAGTTTCTAGGGTTCATTCTCTGAGATCGCGTGATTGAGATCGACCTAGAAAAGATTAATGCGATATTGGAAATGGTACCCCTAACCCAACTTAGATCATTCCAAGGGAGGTTGGCATATCTAAGATGCTTTATATCTAACCTACCAGGCTAATGTCAACCATTCTCAGCACTAGTCAAGAAGGATGCCAAGTTCAAGTGGGATGATAAATGCCAACATGCATTTGAAAGTATCATGATATTGTATAATGCTGCCAGTCCTAGCCGCCCCTATCCCAGGCAAACTCCTCAATCTTTACACTATTATGTTAGATGAATCCCTAGGTGCTTTATTGGAGCAAGCTAATGATGAGGGGAAAGATAATGCACTTTACTATCTCAGCTGTCATTTGATACCTGTTGAGATGAACTATCCAACCATTGAGAAGCATTGCCTAGCTTTGATCTTCACAGCCTCGAAGCTATGATGCTATATGTTCTCTCATAAAGTGAACTTGATTTCTAGACCCACTACAATACCTCATAACATGGCCGATGCTATTCGGATGGTTGGCACAATGGTCTATGATTTTATCACAGTTTGACATCATGTTCGTACCCCTCAATGCGGTGAAATGAAAAGAACTCGTAGAATTCCTAGAGGTGCATCCACTCCCTATAGATTCCCTGCATAGTGATGATCTCTTCAATGAACAAATCATAAACATGGGGGATGCGAACATCTATCATTAAGAGATGTACTTTGATGGTGCAGCTACCTCTCAAAGAGGAGAAGAACCATAATCTTATTTTCCAGGTGAGGTAGGGATAGGGATAGTCCTCCTCACACCTGACCATGACATGATGAGATTTTCATATCATCTGTCTAAACCTTGCATCAACAACGAAGCTGAATATGAAGCTTTGATCACCAGTCTGGAGTTAGCCATTTCATTAGGCATGAAATGTATCAGTATCTTTGGGGATTCATAGCTAGTTATCAATCAGATCGCTGGGTCTTATAAAGTTCTAA
Source organism: Cymbidium sinense (assembly GCA_021442155.1). NCBI lineage: Eukaryota > Viridiplantae > Streptophyta > Magnoliopsida > Asparagales > Orchidaceae > Cymbidium > Cymbidium sinense. Next base: position 151,624,462 of record CM038220.1, on the reverse strand, counting down.
AGCCTAAACTCCATCATTGCCATAAGTACTCCATAGAGTTATTAGCCTAGATCATAGAGGTCATAATTTATAAAATTCCACATGGAGAAAATGCTATAGCCGATGCCTTATCCAAACTTGGCAAAGAGTTGGAATGTCTGGAAGATAAGTCCATATCAATAGAGGTTCATAATAGACAAGTCCAGCCTCTCATTGATACTGAACTCATCGATAAACACACTCTTAAGGGGAGGTTGCCACTACTTAAAAAGATGAAGAGTTGGATTAGAGGCATCTCTTCATTGATTTCCTGAACAAAGGCAAACTACCTCAAGAGAAATCTCAAGCACATGAAGTAAGGCAGAGGGCACTCTACTACGCCCTCATGGATGGTGTGTTATACTAACGCTCTTTCGATCATATATGGTTACATTGTTTAGACAAACATGAAGCTCATAATATCATGACTGAGGTACACTCATGATTATGTGGAGCTCATTAATCCAGTCCCAAGATGAAAGTAAAGATCAAAAGACTTTGGTATTATTGGTCGACGATGATCATGGATTGCATGCATGTAGCGAAGTGCTGCCACTAATGTCAAGTAGATGGAGTGGTTTTACACCAACCACCCAACATTCTACATTCGACTTTAGCCTCATGGCCATTCGAGTGTTGGGGTACTGACATAGTGCGTTCGATTGAGTCTCCCTCATCCAAGGGCCACTATTTCATTCTAATAGCTATAGAATACTTCTCCAAGTTGGCAGAGGTGATTCCGCACAGGGATGTTAAAGCTCAACACATGGTCCAATTCTTCAAGAACTATATCATGTATAGATTTGGAGTGCCACACTGAATCATATCTGACAATGGTATCACTTTCAAGAGCACCAATATCAATAACTTTGCACAGAGACACAACATAGATTGAAAATACTCTACCATCTACTATCCATGGGTGAATGGTTTAGCAGAAACCTTCAATAAAACTCTCATCTAAATACTCAAGAAAACACTCGATGAAAATCAATGATAGTGGCATGAGCAGTAAGCTAAAGCTTTATGGGCTTACCGTACTACCTACAAGACTCCAACTCAATCTACCCTATTCTTTCTAGTGTATGAGTCTATATCCATTCTACCATTAGAGGTTTAACTCCCATCGCTATGAATACTTATGGTTAGTAAAATCACTATCGAGCAAAATGCTGAGCTGTAGTTGGAAGAGCTCAAAGGTTTGGAAGAAAGATGCTTACAAGCATGTCAGAACCTTAAGCTGTATAAAGCAAAAATGGTTCAAATTCATAACAAGTTTGTCTGTCCTAGATCTTTTCAAATTGGAGAGCTTATTTTAGTTATAAGGAGACCAATTGTAGTCAGTGTAAGATGAGAGGCAAGTTTGAACCTTCTTGGGAAGACCCTATTTTCATAGAAAAGGTCTATCATGGTGGATCTTATCAATTCATCAATCATAAAGGTGAATGCCCGATGCTCCAGATCAACGGGCTCTATCTAAAGAAACATTATGCATGAACAATGCCCTAAATAACTTTCGATCAATAAAAATTTTATGTTACTTGAATTATTTTTCAAGTTAAAAATTTTTTAACTACCAAACTATCGATGTGTCTTGGATAAGTGTAAGAGAACCCAAGCAACATCCAAAACCTTATCGGCACAATACAAACACAAAAATTACACACAAACATAAATAAGTCAAACACAAATCCAATCACCCTAGGCTACTTTGAGTCGAGATAAAACCCCCAACGACCCTCACTCGGTAGCTACTTTAAGTTGGGTCTGAATCACTGTTTGATTAGTGAATCACCCTAGTGGCTATCTCTACTTAGGAAGATGTGAGTCCCCACACTTTCTTTCTGGCTTAACTATTGTGAACCAATGAGCCCTCTTTGTTAACTTGATGCACTTCACTACACAACTAGATGGCCATCTTGGTAGCTAATCATATTTGTGGAGATGTGAGCCCTTGAGCTTTCTCCTCAAACTAGCTATCATATGCTTACTGAGTCCTAATTTATATATCTAAGGATTAGGGTAAGACCCCTAGTGGCTCCTCTTCCACTTAACCACTTCAAGCTTGGGTTCAGTACTCTTTTATGACTCTCCACCTAATAGTCGCCCGAGGTTGGATAGTTACTATCTAGTCAATGATAGACTATCCTGATGATCAGTTCTGCTTAGGAGGATTTGAGACCCCGATGACTTCTTCTTAGATTGATCATCATAAATTGATGGGAACCTTAGGTTGGCTGGTGTTCACTTTGTTGATAGCAACCCACCCGGTGGATAACACTACTCAGGTAGATGTGAGTTCCCGTGCTTTCTCCCTGAGTCAACTGCCATATACCTACAGGCTTTATATTTCAGGGATTAGGATAAGACCCCCTGACGCACCTTTCCTGTGAGCATTATATTTGGATTACGTCTTTATGACCCCATATAGACATGACCCAGGTCACTATCAGATTGGATAGTTTCCCTTTTCTAGTAGCCACTCATGTGGTTGGAAGCTCTGTACTGCGGATGTACAGATTATCCCTTGAGTCGGTAAATCTAAGGTAGGCTGAAGCCCCCTTGGATCCTTCTCAATGTGGCCTATCATAAACCAATAGGGTCCACACTAAACCAACAAAAATGAATAAAAGAAGATCCCTTGTAGATCACGATAAGAACCCTAAAGGCACCTCTTCCTAAGCAGGTGTCCTATCATTTTGGGCAGTGTCAACAAAACTCTTTATAGGAATTACCTCAGCTATCCAAGCGAAAATAAGACCCCTGTTCGAGTTTGACTCATTGTATAATCTGCGGGTCAGTCTGATGGTTGATTTTGCTTTGGAAGATGTGAGTCCTTGAGCTTTCTGCCTAGTTCAACCATCACAAATTGATGGGCAACCCGTGGGTTGGCTAGTCTCTATTATATGATTGGTAGACTTCCACTTTAAGTCAATAAGTCTAAGATAAGTCTAGGCTTTTGTAGCCCTTCCTTAGTATGACTCATTGCCAGCCAACAGGGTCCATATTAACACAAAATCAAACATAGGAAAAAATCAGCATGAGCCACCAAAGTTAAACAAACAAAAATTTATCAATTAAACCAACTAACTAAACTAAATCAACCAAACCAAATTAACTCTAATTCAAATCTCATCACCTTTAACAAGGGCCTCACTCACGCCCTTACTATGATTCAACCCTTAACAAAACTGTCTCTATGCATCTGACGCAAAGACAAACCCAAATCATCATGCTTAGGGAGTTTGCACTCATGCTCTTGGCATGACTCAATCCCTAGTGGGTTCATTCTTCATGACCTTCCCAGATGCTTCCTGATCATCTAGCTCAATGCCAATGCATGTTGTGTGCATTTCTAGATACACCACACCTATTGGGGGTCCTTTTGTTCACCTTACTCTTGGAGTGAGAATTAACCTTTCTCACCTTTGATATAGGAACCTTCTAGACACTTAACTTTTTTTAGTGCTAAGACACTTATAGTGATTAAGGAAACACTGAACCCAAGCTTAGAGAGTTAGAGAACATAACCCTAAGCTAAAAATTTGCCTTAGGACAAATAAGTTTCACCTACCCTAAGGCCTAAACCAACACTCATGCCCATCAACTCATCTAAACTTAAGCTCTATGATTAGAGCTAAACTTACTCAGACCTATTCAATTAATTTTAATTGAATTTGGTTTCCCAATCCAAGCACCAAGTCAAATTAACTTGGACTTTAACCCAGATTAGCCCATTTGACCTAAAGGGTTCAAATGAGCCAGAACCTAATTGAGCCTAAATCAATTGCAATCAAAGCGACTAATCACCTCTAAATCCATCATCGAACCCTTCTCAATAGTTAATTAACACCAACTCAACCCAATTTAGCTCAATCAATCCAATTGGTTCACTTGACCCAATGAGACCTAAATGATCAATTTGATTCAAACTTCAATCCAACCCAAATTTTATTAAATTAACTCATCCAATCCATTCCATAATGATCATTAATATCTTTGATTATCCAATTCCAATAAATTGGGTCAAATCAAGCCAATTTGACCACTTAACCCAAATTGACCCAATTGACCTAAAGGACCAAATTGGGCCAAATCTCATTTCAATACAAAATAATTGCAACCAATGCCTCTAATCAATCATAAATTGAAGCTAATTTGACTAAGCCAACCCAATTGACCTAATTAGCCCAAATTAGCCTAAAAAGTCCAAATGAACCAGATCATTTCCAAATCTAAATCAATTCAAACCAACACCTATAATCATTCCCAAATGATCAATTGAACATAAACCTAACCCATGTCCAAGCCAATTTGTCCAATTTGGTCAAATTGGTCAAATTACTCCAAGTTAGCCCAGTTGACCTGCATGAATCAAATTGAGCCAAACCCAACTAAACTAAGCCCAAACCTAATCAAACTTAGCATGACTCATTCTTGGATCACCATGGGCCTGCTTAAATGGGCCCATCCCACGGTGAACCCAATTTTTAAATTGAACCAAGCCCTCTAAATAGAAATAAAATCCCCATTTGGATGGATTCTCCAACTCCTCACCCCATTGAAGCCACCTTTGGCTCTTCTTGGATAGGATGACCACTGACACAACCTAACCCAAGGCTATTGGGATCAGCCTTTGGCCATGAGAGGGTGAGTTCACCCATGGAAATCCATTGGTCCACCTAAGGGAGACTATACACTCCATGCTAGACCATTACACTCTCTCAGCCTCTCACCCTCAGCCATCTCAATAGTCCCCTGCCACATTTGGCCACCTACCTTGGCCAGACGGCTTCCAAAGGCTGAACAAATCTCAGCCCTAAGTTTAGCTGGGGAGGAGAGTATACTCCTCCCCGTGGATTCAAACTCAACACAAACCTTCCCCAAAGCATTCCACACAGTCCCATACCCTATCACGAGCTCTTCGTACGCTCCACTGTCGACGACATCAACCCCGATTGAACTTGAGAGCTTCGTCCATCCAAGTTTCCAAAATCTCCACCAAACCCAAATTAACTCTTCCCACACCTTCACCTCACTCCAACGAGCCAAAATGAATCATTTCCCGAGTGATTCGAGCATCGAAAGACATCCCAAGACCAACTTTAGCAAGCTTTGCAGTGACGTTGGGTCCATGGAGCAATCGGCAGTGAGGCAACTCATGATCTTCTCAACAGGACTTCATCTCTTTAAGACGAGATGGACCCCCAGCCTATAGCTTCGACGAGGTAAAAATTCATCAACCATAGTTTTCCCCCTAGGTGTTGGTATTTTTTAAAGTAAATTATGTTTTCTTATGATTTCCACAATAGGATCCCTTTAGATTCATTCCCTGATTATTTTGGAGTTAATCTCGCCATCAAACGAGCTCCAGTGAGTTCTGATTGAGCAGTGGAAGGCGGATGGTGTCCGCTTCCAGCGCTCAAGGATGATGAATCATTGACCATTCATTTCATGTGATTAGAACATACTACTGTAATTAACCGTACTAGAAATTTTGATTTAATCCCATTGAAATCACATGATTAATCTCACTCGTCCAATCCAAGATTGTACGGTCGAGACAAAACTGCATCCGCCACTGCTGAGTCAGCTGTCGCTTTGGATGATTTAAGTCACCACTATTGTGGTGCCACATGGAAATCACTATCACATGTCACTGACTGTTTAAAGGATTAATTAGGTCTTAAAAATACAATTAAATGGTTAGAACTTCAAAAAATGATAACTAATTATAGAAAATTTTAAAAATTATATAAACCTATTTTGGAAGAGTTAGTTGGAGGAGAATTTATGAAAAATAAAATCCATAATGTTTGTTTAGTGAATAGTGATTAATTAAGGTTTGAAGCTTAAGATAATTCTTCAATTAAGGCTTAATTACTTGGCTAATTAATTCCAAATTTTATGGGATGATTCCATGGGATGTCCTCTATCTCCCATAATTTCCTTAGAATTATTAGCCATACAATTTAAAGAAATTAGAATATCAATCCTAAATACCCACATTAATTAATTTAATATTTATTAAAAATTTTAAACAGTGAAAATTAGATCATTTATGATAATTAATCACTGTTAATAGTGAGAATAGTGAAGAGAAATAATTAGGACCTCTTTTCTAATTATTTTTCTAATTGTATTCCTTTATGAGGGTTAATTAACACATGTAATAATTAGGGCTTAGTTAGGAAAATTAATGATAAATTAGAAATCAAACTAAACTAATGATTGGTTCAAATAATTCAAACATAACTCATCAATTTTTCCCTTCATGTGTTTTAATAAAATGAAGCTATTAAGAAAATTATGGTTGACCCATTGGTATTGAAAAATCATAGGAGTAGTTAAATTAGATTCTTTCCTTTTTTTTAATTCAATTAAATCTTAAGCATGAGCCTAATTGCATTAGATCCATTTAGGTGCATTGCAAACTATACTTTCCTAAAAGCATATAATTAAAGGCTCATGATCAAGTAGTTAATTAAATTAAAGGAGCTTAGGGAAGGGTAATCATTTCAATGTGTTTAATCAATTAAACCTAATCAAGTCATAAAAAAATATTTAATTATTTTCATTAAACATATTAAATCACCAACATTGGATGGGGTAAATACTAAGTATCATCTCTCATCTTTAGGTCTTAATAATTCAAACACCAAAATCAAATTTCATAAGAATTTTGGTCAGTCTTAAGGAATATTTATTTAGCTTGTTGGTCTTTAGGACATAATGTAATTGAATATGTTATGTGGTAATATTTAATTATTTCTTTTCAAGCATCGTAAATATGCATGCCATTTGTGTCATATGTTCATGCTTTCAAAACAAAAGAGAATCAAAAGAGCATGGTTATATCTAAGTTGCATGTGTTGGATAAATATTATTATAAGGTGTGTCTATTATCACTAATAAATTCTAAATTGTTTTCAAAACTATAAGTTAATGTTGGTGATAAATATTCAATAAAGTTTACATTTAAGTTATAATTTCAAAATTGTAAGAGTTTTATTTTATCTTTATGTTTCATGTACATGTTCACATACATTTGAATTGGTAATTATATAGTCTGAACATCCTAGGAACATGAGGCTTTAAGTAGCCCCAAGGAGGTCTTAGATAATCTCACTTCCTTGGTTTAACATTGACACGTACTTGCTTAATTTCATTTATATGTATTAATGTGCTAGAATTGTAGATAAAACTTTACTCTTCATGTCACTAAATTTTGCATAATAAAAGGATTTGCTATTATATAATATTTGCATGATTTTCATCCCTAAGCCTAGGTATATGCTTACATGTATTTAATTTAGCAAGTATATTGTCTGGACATCCCCGAAACATGAGGCTTTAAGTAGCCCCAAGGAGGTCTTAGATAACCTTACTTTTTTGGTTTAATAATGACCCATATTTGCCTAAATCTCCATTACATGCCTACATATGCTTAACTAAGGGATGGAATCTTTCTTTTCTACCAAAGTACATGCATTAATGATCATTCAATGTGCCAAAATGCAATTATATATTGCATGTATAAATATGTGTATTAGATCATGTATCATGAATAATTAAAATGAAGAAATGCATATGCTATTGATGATGGAAAGAAGTAGTGGAATGTTATCCATATAATAGTGGTTCAATTTTATTAATCCTACGATGCTTCTCTCTCCATCATTAGTTGGAAAATTAAAAGTAAATGATGTTCTAAGAACATCTTAGGTTATATTTTTTAAATTTTTTGATTCTAGTGGAACCTAACTTTAGATTTACACTAATGCGCAAAATCATCAATGGCAAGCTCAATAAATATGATGACTGTTAGATTAGGGGAGGGATCCACTATCATATTCTCCCAAGCTATAATTAACACTAGTTCCCACTAGAGTCACTATCCGGTTTGAAGCAATCTTTGAGGTTGTCCAGTTTCTACCGGCTTGACCTGTAAATGAATTCACACCTAAGATATCCAATAAAAGAAATAGGTCAATCCTGAATGAGCGTAGTTCTGACATAAATCAGAGAGAATATTTATCTTCAATAGGTTTCTGAAGACAAACCTGAATGTTAAGGGTAAAATGATTACCAAGTCTAATTGAGATCTATCATAGTGAACTCACTTAGTAGTGCATCTGAGGAACAAAAGCCAGCACAAAACACTATCCTAGCTCCGAGTGGCAAAAATGACCACCAAGCATCTTCTTCAAGCACTAAGATGTCTAGAAGAGCTTGAAGGAAATACATTTCCTCTCATAAAGCTACCAGACTACCTATTCATACTGAGTAGCAACTTGACCCATAGGTAGAGGCCAATATACCTACTAGTAACAACTTTGACCTGCTAAGATGGGTCAAAAGAAATAACTCCAGAGGAGTCATAAAGAAATCTTTCTGGGAATAACCTATAAGTCCCATGTTACAAAATCAATCATGATAAAGGGAAATTATTTCTTCCTGAATTTACAAAATCTTGGAGACTATCAAGAATATAGGTCTTTAAAAAAGGATCAAGAAATTAGTGAGTTAGGTCACCAAACCAATAAATTTTTTACTTTAAGAGAAGTAGGGATATCACGAAGTATCATCTTGCCCATCAAGAGTAGAAAGCAAGAACAAAAGAATTTGATGATAGGTGAGCATCGACAACAGGCCATCCAACCTAAAACTAAAAAATGACCAGTTATCGAAAAGTTTCGACAATAATATTAAAGAAAGCCATATTACTCAGGCTGTTCCAACCTAGTCGGTGAGCACTAGGGTGTGAGATTTGGGACTCATTCTCTGAGCCATCACTAGGAGGTCTTAACAGATATGGAGGGCCAAAGGATCAAAATATGTCAAAGATGAGAGAACTCAATATGAATCAGGTCCTAGATAATGAAAAAGCTGACTCTCCTATCATTAGCTAGAAGCGCTGGTCTAAAAAGGATTAGCTAGTGGATGATGACATGAATGATCAACTTTTTGGCAAGATGAAGATCTCCCAACCAATAAAAACTACAATGCTTAGACCTCCAAAATAATGAAGAGGCTAATCACATGGAGGTAAATATTATTCATATGGGTGGCATTTGAACAACAAAGCGAAGAGGATCAACAGAGAAACCCAAGTCATTGAGAGCATAGAGGTGAGGCTCAAGTAGAGGTGGATGTGACTGAAGAACTTAGAGATATTATAACATGGTTACTATAATAGATGTGTTCCTAACTCTAAAGGAGGGACCAATAAATTAGTCTGCTCAACAATCACCTTAATGAAATGAATGGGTTGATGAAAGAATTATTTAGTTAGCTTAACTTAATAATAATGAAAACACAATGGATACCTCCAAGGAATCTACCAAAGATAAATAATCCTACAGTGGAGAATGAGAGTGTAGAAAATTCTCCACCCAATTTACTAGTAGCTGCAACACAAAGATAAGAACTTCTAGAGGAAGCCATATTGAACCCTCATTAGGAAGCTGATGTTATCAAAAAATCCCAAGTGAGAGGCCTCATTAGACAAAAGGTTAAAGTAGTGATAACCATAAAAACTGTTGAGCAACTGGTTCGAAAAGGATGACAATATCCATCCGAGTATGATCAAGTATAGTACCCTAAAGGATATGTCATGTTAAAGTTCAATGCTTTCTCAGGCATAGAAAATTTGTGACAACACTTGGCTCAATTTAAAGCATCATGCATAAATACCAATGAAAATGACACTTTGTTGCTACTCCAATTCATCAACAGTCTCACTCATACGACCTTCGAATGGTATGCTGAGTTACTTAATGACTCAATAAAAATATTCTCTGAGTTAAAGGCACTCTTCATTAAGAGATTTGTAGGTGCAATAAAGAGAGTAACAATTACATATCTCACTTTGAAAAAATAGAAATGATGATAGTGTCACTCAATATATCACCAGATGGAGGAACCTAAGCATGAGATGCGACCAAGAAGCTCATAGAAAAGCATGCAGTGGAACTCCTCATGGGAAATGTTGATGATGAAATGACCCTATGTCTTGTCATGAATACCATTAATACATTTTAAAAATTATTGGAGTGTGTAGCCAAGTTTGATGGGTTGCCTAAACAAAAAGGGCTTAATTTGGGCTATAATAATATCTCTGCTAGAAGAGAAAAGTAGCCCAAGCTGCAATAGTCTAAAAAGAATGATGTGAATACAACATTCATTTACAATGGGGAAAAAAAAGAAAATGGAGGAGCATCAACTTTACGACTGATCACAAAGCTGATAGAAGAAAAGAAAATAGTGCCAACCCTCAAAGAGAAGATGTCTAAGCAATACTCGTTTAAGAGAGAATTTACTACTAAGATTTCTAAATATGATCTAAGGTTAGAATTAGAGCTACCAGCATTGCATCGACCAAATCAAGTAGCCAAGGTCGATGATCCCTAATATTGTCCCTTCCATAGGCTTATAAGTCACTCGATTGAAGATTATTTTATTTTCAAATATTGGGTTGATTAGAGCTATCATAATGGAGAACTTACCTTGTCAGATAGTGTCTTAGTAAATCCTAAAAAGGAAAAGGCAAGTGTTGTCATGACACAGCAGAATCCTAAAGCACAAAATGAGAAGGCTGAGTCAAGCAAGACTTAGGATGCAAATAAGGATAAAGAAAAATTCCACAAGTATAAGCAGAAGAAGAAGGTGGCTGGGAAACTTTCATCTCAAAAATAACTAAAAGAATGATTAATATTTTTCTAGCTATAGAAGGCATTTGATGGAGGAATTCCTTAGAATTTGAAATCAATCCCAAAATATTTCCCTTAAATAGGGGGCAATTTTTATACAAAATGAAGAAACAGATAAAAATTGATAAGGCTTTCACATCAAATCATCATAAGTCAAGAAAAAATTAGGAAGCTAAAAAAAAAATTTGAGACATAAAAATGATAGATTCTCTAGAGGAGTATGAATAACCTCCTTGAAGACTGATTAAGCTGGAGGAATATATGTACCATTTACAGCTCAACACATAAGAGCTTAAAGAAGAAGTTGTAAAAGAAACATGTCGAATTATAAACGTGGTTACAACTTCAATTGATTTTGAAGAAGAACTATGCTTTCTCAAAGAAAATCCTATTAAATCGAAAAATAAGTGAGGCTTCAAGAAACTATGCCTTAGATCAAACAATAGTTCTAAGAGTCTTGAGAACTCTAGAAACTCTAAGAAATTACAGAGTTAAGAAACTTCTTCTTATGGGGGAAACCTAGTAGAAGAAGTAATACATATGCAATTAAGGAGTGAAAAAAAGATTCTTCCACCTCGACAATAGAAAACCAATAAAAAAGGCAAATAAATTCAAATTAACGAGGATGTCTTACCTCCACCACTTGTTAAACCATAAAAGTCTACCAAAATAGGAGTATACTATAACATTCTGGCACACTTATGCAAGCTTCCTGCTCTATTAAGTATATATTATGCTCTATCCTAAGATTTATGAGAGACCTTAATAAATGCTTTGCAATGCTCAAAATAATATGTAGTATTTTTCGCTAAAGAGAAGAAGAAAGAAGATCTTTCCTTTTGAAAGCTAGCTAATATCACCTTCAATGATAAGGATTTTATACTTAGAATAACTGAATATAATCAACCTCTCTATGTTACTGCTGAAATTAATTTTACATGTGTAAAGAGGGTGTTGATTGACCCAAGTGCTATAGCCAATCTCCTGATAGCCAGGACACTTAGGGCACTAACTTTGGATGCTTGATATCTTGATAAGAGCATGATATTTTTACAAGGTTTTAATGAACAAAGGAAACAAATCCTAGGGTCCATTATCTCGCCTGTTGACTTAATGGACCCCCATCTCATATGAGATTGATTTTGATTATAACAAACACATGTTTAAATATTACTAATCAAGTTAAATTCAAGTGTGCAGGAAAAATTCTTCAGCTCTTGGTTCTTTAGTTATATTAGAATGCTAAACATTTGGACATGGAATGGGTAGGAATGTTTCTGGGAAATAATATATTAAGGCAAATAAAAAGCTCACTATGGTAAAATAAAAGATTCATTCATTTTTGATTTCATCATTCTAAAGTTATTTATATTTTTCTATATCTTAATATTAAAATTATTCATTAAGTTATCCATTTTTGATAGTATGAACTAAATGCATGAAATAAGATCCATTAAATGTGTGTTCAAGCAAGATAAATTATGTTTAAACTTTATTAAATCATTTCCATGCTATTCATAATTTTTATTCATATTTTTATTGCATGAAAATTGAATTGTCCTAAAATTATCCATTTTTTAATTCTCTCTCCTATTATCATTTTCATCTTAACATTATTTTGGCCAAATTTATTAATGCATTTTGTATTAAAATATGTGAATTTCATTAAAAAACATTTTCATATAATATTCCCTCATTTTTTATATTTAAAAAATTATTTATTTTAATTTTTTAATTTGAATTATTTTGAATTAGTTTTTGAATTCAAACTTATTTATTCATATCATATACTTGCTAAATCAAATCAAATTTTTTAAGGATTATGTCGAACGTCCCAAACATGATTTATTATGATTATTTAGAGCCTAATTAATCAATTACAAATTATTTTAAATTTAAATTCAAATCAGCCCTCTTTTTCAAAATAAATTTTTTTTAACTTGATCCATTTTTGGAAAGTTTTTGGGGTTCAGCCACTTTACTTTAAATTTAATAAATTTATATATTATTTAATAATTCAATAAGTATATAATATAGTCAACCTTGATTTTAATTAATTCATGCATTATTTTGAGGATTTCCAAATTATGGAAACTCTCTTGGCCGAATTCGTTAATGGCAATTTCCATGGATTTATTTTATTCAAAATTTTGGCTGAATTCCTTGGCCAACATTTCTCATAGAATTCTCCTCTTTCTCTAGCTAGGACTCACATAGAAAATATTCCACATTGGCTTGAATCAAATTTGTAAAGGAGCCTCTTGAATATCTTCTTGGTCGAACCATTTTCCCTTGGATTTGAAATTCAAATTGACACGTAATCAATTTTCCACTCATTGGATCATCCTTTGGCCGATCCTAGACTCCTCCCTCTTCTATTTAAGAACCTTGTTTCATCTTGAAAAAGGTACCAAAGAGCTAATGTTCTCTCATGCTCTCTTGCTCACCTTCTCCACCTTGGTCGATCTTTGCTAAAGCCTACTCTTGGAGATTTTTGGTGATTCAAGTGCAAAAATTCCTCATCATTCTTCTCTTTCCCTTGGACATTTAGTTGATTTGAATATTGATTGGAAAAAGTGAAGGTTTGTTGTATTTCCTCCCTTGGTTGAAAGCATCATAGTCGTAATCTTAAATTTCTAAGGTGCAAAGTTCTTATACTTCTTTTATTTCTTTTTGGCTTTGAAGTTTATAAGATTATTTAAATTATCTTGTGTTTATTCACTTCATAGACTTTAGTTCTTTTTTCACAAACATAAGAATATTAAATTATTTTGTGCTTAATAATCCTTTCATTTATTGTTTTTTCGAAAGCTAAGATAAGGAGATCAATTTATTTTGTGCTTATTCATTTGATAATCCTTTTGTTTCTTCTTTGACTGAAAGCTCTTACAAAGGTTTTTAATTTTCAAGTGCTAAATTATTTGAATATCTATTATCTATCACTTTGGCCTAAAAGTTTCATATAGGTTGGTTAAACTTAATTGTGCTTAACATTTCATCTCATTTAGTTTTCTATTTAACCGACCACTTTATCTCTTGCATAAATTATTTTATGCTCATTGATTGCTTGTCTTTAATTGGTTTATATATAAGTTATGTGATAGATATCTTGTGGTATCATTCAAATCAATATTCAAGTGATTGTTTAGTTATTCTAATTGCAGGTACACTTATCATTTGAATAAAAGTTAGCTTGTGTGAAAAAGAATTCAAAGTAAAGTTTTGTGATTGCATTTTAGTTTGCATTTCAAAGTCATATAAGAAAATCATTTAAAACTTTTAAAGATCATTCAAAGCAACATTAAGTTACTTACTTACATAAAAGACTTGATTGAAGATCTTATTTCAATTACAATTTAAAGTGAAAGTGAGCTCTCTTTTTGATTAATATTCAATTGCCTTAATATTAGTATAGATTAGGTTATGAGTGCAAAAACATTTTAAATTTGAGAGTTAGATTTTTATCTTCTTTTTTTACTTTGTCTTGATTTCTTGTTGGGTTGTACTTGCCCATTAAGGAAAGTATGTGTTGGGTTGTACTTTCCCATTAAGAAGAGTACGTGTTGGATTGTACTAGCCAGTGAAGGATAGTACGAGAGATTTATTATAATCTCAACTTTATTTTAGTGAATTCTTAGCATGGGTGGCTAGGTGTGAACGTAGGCTAGTTTTTGAGGTTTGGCCTAACCACATAAAAATATGTGTTCCCTTTCTTTACTTTTTGGCTACTATTCATTTTCTATTGTTTTATTTCACTAAAGCATTATTATTTAAGTAATTAAGCTTTTTGCAAAATTAAAATTAAGTTTTTTAAATTTTATTTTTAAAACCCAATTCACCGCATCTCTTGGGTGTTATAGTTAATTAACACTACCCATAAATTTCATGTAATCAAGGCCAAAGTTGCATATAAGGTGCTCCTTGGCAGGCCATGGATTTGTGAGTATGATATAGTACCCTCGACTCTTCATCAATGCATGAAATACATCCAAAATAGTGAAGAGCATCGAATTGATGAGGACATGAATCCATTCTTGATACACAAAATTAAGATTTATGATGATGCCAAATACTTTATCCCTAAGAAGGTAGAAGGGGTTAACTCCTAAAAGAAAGAAGCTCCACCTATCAAATTAATGTTAAAGAGTGGTGACTCAAAAGATAAAATTATTAAAGAATAAAAAAAACCTAAGGTAATTTCCCACCTTGGTAGTGATACCGAAGAGGATGAAGAGGAATTGGTTCCTAGAAAGGCCTCAACTAGTCAAAAGAAAGAAGAGGCTAGTATCAATGGTGTGACCAAATAATTAGATAAAACACACATTTCTTTGAACAGAATGTCTGAGTCTCAAGTCTCTGATAAGGCTATAAAAATAATTTTAATATCAAAAGTACATATAAAAGCCTTATGAATTATAGGGAAAGAAGAAGTAAAATAATTTAAAATTTTATATGTCCCTCCTAGAAAGGGTTATAAAGAACGAGTAATCCTCTTTTAAAAACTGAAGGGAGAGCCGCACAAGAATTATATGAAGAAGATGTTTCAATAATCATTTCTCAATACTTCTCATCAACACTAAATAGGCTAGTAAGAAATAATGTCCAGCTCTCACAATCGAATGCACAAGCTCAATTGTTCAAAAGGCTCTAGCGAGGAGATAGTGTTTAGAGTTTCATAGGATATGGTACATGGGGATTAGGATATATTCCTTCATCAAATTCCTTAACAAACTCATGTTATACCATATTGATAAAGAAGCAATCATTTTTGAAATCATAAATCTACAAAGGGATACATCACAAAGGAATGAAAATGTTCCTAAAGTCGAATTAATAATTGACTCAAAGAAGCCCCAAAAGAATTCAAAGAAGGTAATTAATCCATGGTCGATGAACTTCAAGAAATTAATCTAGGTACTGAAGAAGAGCCTAGGCCAACTTTTGTTAGTGCTAACCTCACATCAGAAAAATTGGAAGAATTAAAAGCGCTACTCTATGAATATAAAGACTGCTTAATATAAAATTATAGTGGAATGATATGTTTATCATCAGATGTAAATGTACATAAACTGGTTATTAAATCTGATGTATAGTCAATAAAGCAAGCATTAAGGCGAATGCGAATATAAATTGAAGAATAAGTAATCGTTGAAACCAAAAAGCTCATTGAAGTAGTTCATCCTAGAAGAAAAATATGCTGATTGGATTGCTAATATTATCCTAGTAAGAAATAAGAACATGCAAATGTGCGTCTACATCAATTTTTGAGACTTAAATAAAGCATGCTCAAAAGATGATTTCCCATTACCCAACATAGAACTCATGGTGGATAAAACATCTAGTATATTCTCCTTCATGGATGGATCATTGGGCTATAATCAAATTAAAATGGCTCCAAAAGATGAGATGCATACATCCTTTTACACACCAATCAGCATATATTGCTAAAAAGTAATGCCATTTGGCTTTAAAAATGTGAGTGTCACTTACTAAAGGGCAATGACTCATATCTTTGATGACCTCATATGTAAGTATGTAGACTGTTATGTTGAAGATTTGGCCATTAAAAGAAAAAGACAAAGCGAGCACATAAGTGATCAAAGAATCGTATTCGGTAGGATTTAGAGTTTCAGTCTAAAAATGAATCCTCTAAAGTGAGCTTTTAGGGTGACCTCTAAAAAATTTCTAGGCTTTATTCCATGCCATAGATGGATTGAAATTGATCCCTCTAAAATAAAAATAATAATGAAAATGTCACCACCTAAGACTTTGAAACAACTGTGCTCCCTACAAGGTAGACTGGCTTATATTAGATGATTTATTTCTAATATTCCAGGCAAATGCCAGCTTTTAGCTTGATTAATGAAAAAAGGTGTGCCTTTTATATAGGATGATGCTTGTCAAGTTGCATTTGATATCATAAAATAATATTTATTACATCCCCCAATCTTAGTGACACCAACTACAAGGAAACCATTAATATTATGTATGGCAGCCCTAGAAGAATCACTAAGAGCTCTATTAGCACAAAATAATGAAAAGGAAAAGGAAAACCCTTATATTATATAAGTCAAGATCTAATAGGTGCTGAAATAAAGTATTTTTCTATTGAAAAGTAATGTTTTGCATTAATATTTGTTACTTAGAAACTACGCCACTATATGTTATCCCATAAGATAACATTAATATCCAAAGTTGACCCTACCAAATTTTTGATGACGAGGTTGTTGACCTCACTTTTGGAGTGAGGATTAACCTTTCTTATCTTAGACTTAGGAACCATCTACAAATTTAGATTTTCTTAGTGCTAGGACACTTCTAGTGATTAAGGGGACATGAAAACTTGAGCTTAGAGACTTAGAAGGTGTGACCCTAAGCTTGGAGTCCACCTTAGGACAAATAGGTTTCATCCATCCTATGGTCTAAACCAAGACCCATACCTTTTCACTCATCCAAACTTAAGCTCATGTAGATGAAGCTAAAATAACTCATCCCCCATTCAATTAATCTTACTTGAATTTTGTTTTCTGATCCAAGCTCCAATCGAAATTAACTTGGGCCTTAACCCAAGTTAACCCCATCAAAATCCTATAACTCAACTAAAGTCCATTCAAGTAAACTAAATCCAACCTAACTTTTTCAATCACTTTAATTATTCAATAGATCATTTCAAGCCATTCCAATACTTGCAATCAAGCCAATTGGACCAAAGGAAGGTGACCAACCCAAGTTAGCCCATTTGACCTAAAAGTTTCAAATGAGCTAAAACTCAATTGAGCCTAAATCAATTGCAAACAAAGCCATCAATCAACTTCAATTTCATCATTGAGCACCATCCATCCATATTGGTAAGTCACTTGACCCAAAGTGATATAAAAGGGGTAATTGAGTCAAACTTTAATTAAGTTCCCATTAGCCAATCCCTTCATTGATGATTGTAAATAATTATTGAAGACTCTACTATAATCAATTGGACCTAATCAAGACAAATGGACCTTTCAACCCATGTTGACCCAATTTGGCATAAAGCATCAAATTGAACCAAATCAAATCCTAAACTAAATTAATTGAAACGATGCTTCCAACTAATTATTAATTCAATATTAAACATAATCCAGCCTTCAATTGGATCCAATTTGGCTAACCTAACCCAGTTAGCCAACTTAGCCCAATTTGATCTAAAGGGTCAAATTGAACCAATTCACTCCATAATTCAAATTAAGTCAAATCTCCCAATCAATCACCAATGATCAATTGAACATAGACCTAACCCATGCTCAAGCCAATTTGGCCAATTTGGTCAAATTAGTCAACATGACCCATTTGACTCAAATCGAGCAATATGAGCCAAATTCAAGTCTAGCCCAAATTGAATCAAACCAATTGCACTCATTCACTCCAAGTGACAAATTGAAGTCACCCAAATTATTACTTTGATCCAATTTGGTCAAATGATCAACTTAACCCAATTGAACCCATTTGACCCATATGGGTCAAATTGAGCCAAATCTAACCAAACCAAGCCCAAACCCAACCAAACTTGGCATGACTCATCCTGGGTCACCATGGGCCTACCCAAGTGGCCCAACCCATGATGAACTTAGTTTGGGTCAAACCCATTGAACCAAGCCACCCAAATGGGACAAAATCCTCATTTAGATAGGCCCTCCACCTCCTTACCCCATGGCAGCCACCTTTAGCTCTTCTTGGACAAGAGGACCACTGACCCAACCAAATACAAAATTGTTGGGCTTAGCCTTTGGCCACGAGAGTGTGAGTTCATCCTTGGTAACCCATTAGTCCACCTAAAAATCTGATAACCGTAGCTTTGGCTCCTAGGTGTTGGTATTTTTTGAAGTAAATCATGTTTTAATGTGATTTTCACTGTAAGATCCCCTTAGATTCATTCCTTGATCATTTTGGAGTGAATTCTCCTTTGAGCGAGCTCCGATGAGCTCAGATCGAATGGCAAAAGGTGAATGGTGTCCGTCTTCTAGCACTCGTGGGACGATGGATCACTGGTCATCCATTCCGCGTGAATAGAACAGACAGCTGCGATTAAACACATTAGAATTTTAAATTTAATCCATTTGAGATCATGGGATTAATCTTGATCGTTCGATCTGAGATCAGACAGTCGAGATGAAAATGCATCTGCCACCATTGAGTCAGCTGCCGCGTTAGACAATTTAAGTAACCAATATCAGTGCCACATAGAAAGCACCGTCCCATCAACGTGCACATGGAGTTAATAGTTTAAACAGTTAATTAGGCTTTAAATGTAATTAAATGGCCAAAACTTCAAAAATAATTATAATTAATTATAGAAAAATAAAAAAATGTAAATTAACCTATTTTGGAAAAGTTTAGTAGAGGAGAATTTAAGAAAATAAAATATATGATTTATGTCTAGTGAACAGTGCTTAATTTAAGCTTTATGTAATTACCTTAATTAATGCTTAATTACTTGGTTAATTAATTCTAAATTTAGTGGGATGATTCCATGGGATGTCCTCTGCCTCCCATAATATTTTTAGAATTATTTGCCATATAATTTAAAGAATTTAGAATTTCAAACCTAATTATCCTCATTAATTGATTTAATAATTATTAAAATTGATAAATAGTGAAAGTTAAATAATTAATGGTAATTAATCATTAAGAACAATGGGAATAGTGATAAGAAGTAATTAAGGCCCCTCTCCTAATTATTTTTTCAGATGTATTTACTTAAGAAGGTTAATTAACATATATAATAATTAGGCATTAATAAGGAAAATTAATGATGAAAATGGAAATCAAACAAATTTAATGATTTGTTCAGATAATTCAAATATAATTCATTAAATTCCCTTTATGTGTTTAATAATATAAAGTTATTAAAGAAATTATGATTAACCCATTGGTATGGGAAATCATAAAAGTATTGTTGACCTCATTTTTGGATGAGGTTAACATTTCTTCCAAAGGCATTCATTAGGACTCCTAATCCTAAATAAGAAGCTAGTTTTAACTAAGTACCTAGGTCATCACACTTAGTGATCTAGTGCACTTTCCTTGGATTAATCTAACTTAGTAAGTTTAGTTAGCTTCAATCCAAGTCTTCAACCTAAACATCGACCACTTTAAATATAAAATTAATTAAGCCTAGCTTAGGGTTTAGTTAGGGAACTAAACCTAATTACCTTAATTAAGCTTATTACCACATAAACTTAAAGATATTAAAAGTATTCCCAAAATAAATCTAAATCAAATGAAATCTGAAACATAAAATCATAACATAAAATTAAAGGAATCCAAATCCAATCCAAAGGTCAAAGGTTGGTCAACCCTTTTATATGATGTGACTTATGTGGGTCCCACTAAGTCAAAAATCAACCCGCCAAAATTTGTCCATATAAAATAATTATAAATGGCTGGAATGATAATATGAGCACACTTAAACATGAATTTGAAAGAATATAATTCCAATGTGGTCTTGATTAGACTAATTAAGTTATTTAATCTAATAAACCTAATTGGGTCTTATTGGGTTTAAACCCAAATCAAACTCAAGTAAACTCAATTCAATTGTTCAAAATCATTTGAATATGATTATTGAACATAAATCAATTAATCATTGGATTCAATTTATTCAATTTGGTCACTTGACTCAAATGAACCCAAACTTAACCCATTAAACCTAACTTGGGTCAAATGGGTTCAAAATGAAATAAAATTGGAATTATTTTATCCAATGCATTCCATATCACTTGGATTAACCCACTAAAAATTAAACACATTATAATTAAGCCAAATAAACTATTTGACTTAATTAAAACCAATCCAAATCCAATAACATCAAAATGAGCTAAACCTAAAGAAATCACTCCATAAATTCTAAAATCATTAAAATCAAAATTAAGCCTAATTTAATGAAAATTACTTGGGGATTTTATTTTTCATTGATTCCAATCTGAAAGATGTTTCTAAAGAGGATTCATTAATAATTTTTGGACATTTGGTTGATTTATTATAATTTAATTAATTTTAGTTAGTTATTTGAATTATTTCATTCATTTAATTACTTAATTAAGCAGTTTGGTGATTTATCAAGTTTCAATGAGTTTCATTAGTGTTTTGATGTTCATTAGAGTTCATTAAGTTGATTTATGGTTATCTAACTTATTTTTATTAATTATTTCATTTTATATTAATTATTTAATTAAAATTGAGGTTTAGGATTTGAAATTTCATTTCTCATGAATTACATTGCAATAATTAATAAACAATTTTGATAGGGTGTGTTTTAACATCAATTTTAGTTCCCCAAAATTTCATTTGAATTGGATTAATGGTTTGTAAATAATTAAAATTTAATTGATTTCATTTAAAGTCAAATTAAGGCTAAAATTTCCAAAATTAATTGGGATTTTAATTTTAATGGATTCCTTTCATCAAGATGAATCCATAGAGCATAAGTTTGCTTTTTTTATTTATATTTATTTTTCTATGATTTATAACTTTTTATGATTTTTAATTAATTAAAAAGTGGAATTAATCATTTTATAATGATGGGCTAACGTGGTGTTATTATGGCAATGTTGCCACGTGGTGAAGCAGGAATGGGCCATGCAGATCATTTGAATGCCCGATAGAGTCACAAGATAATATTTTTATGGGAAAAATTTGTGACATAACATAGAGTTTTATGAATTTCTTATTTTGATGATCAATGTCATTAAGGAGTAAACATATCATATTATCTCAAAAGATAAAGATGTTATCCTATAAAGGATTTGATTATTTAATAAGAGACTCCTAAGGCTAATGGGCCTTTCATGTACCAGCGGTTTTTCTCCTAAACTACATGGATGGTAGAACAGGGTTTATTTTAAACTAGGTTCATGGTAGCTTATAGAGGCAAGCCCCTATAGTTAATTACATCTTAAGAAGGGTCTCTTCCTAAGAATACTCTCGATTAAAGAAATAAGTTGTTATTTATAAAGATTTCTAAGTTGGTTTTCAAAGGGTTGATTTTTGGAATTTTCAATTGGGTGGTTCAAATTGGAGAGAGTTATTTTGGAGGCCAAACGAGATGAAGTAAGAAATGTCTACTGATACTATCCTATAATTGGGCTTTAAATTTTGGACTTTAATTTTGATTTTAAGTTGACATTTTCTTTGAAGTCTAGGACTTAGATTCTAGTAGCATTTGTAAAATGCTTAGGGTTAAAGACTTATTCCTGAAAATGATGCTTCAGAACCTAGTCTATGGGTGCTTCTGACACATGTCAGATGCTTGACCTAATTTCATTTTAGGAAATATCATCCATTCCTCTCACTTTAGGGAACTAACCTATCATTGACTCTTCTGGACTTACAACTTATCGGGAGAGGGCAGTGCCAGCTAATACCACCTAAGCACATTTTAAATTCATGAAGCTAAGTCTCATGAATGCAAGAAGCATGGGCTGTTGCATTTTTAAGAAAGGAATATATGAACCTAGACTCACTCCTTAATCCCTAGGATTATGTAGGCTATGAAATGCATCTAACTAATGCAAAATTTTGAAAGTTTTAAATGTTTTGATTCAAGGTTTATTTGATATGTTGGGTACACATTTTTTTGCATGATGCCATGCAATTAGAAATGGTTATGGGCCAAATCAATAATAGAAGACAGGTTTCTCCAAGAAGGTGGTCATCCTCACATGTCAGATGCTCCTTATATGCAATGGGTGAAGTTCCCATTCAAGGATTTAGAGTAATATGATTTCATGGTTTCAATACCTAATTATTTTTAATTACTTTTAAGTTTTTCCTAAGGCTTTAGTTTATGTGAAGTTTCAATTTTATTTTATTATTGTTTCAATTGTTTAGATTTAAGTTGGGCATAAAATTTAGTTTTTCTTATGAGCCTAATCATCCAGGCATTCAATCATAGGAAAGCACAACATATAAAGAAATCTAGAAAACCAGGTTGATTCTATTGGGCACCCAAAATAAATTAAGCCAATTTAAATTAATAAAAAGGCCAATGCCACCGAGTACTGCTGTATACCTCAAAATAAAGAGAAAATGGGTAGCTGAGCTCTGCCCTTATACAACCCGGCTTAGAACTACAAGTCTAGATCTATGGATCTTCTTTCCATGATAGTCTCCTTCGTCAGGGACATCCATTCACAGACCACCTATCTTATGGTAGGGTCAACTCTTGCTAATCATAAACCCTATAGATCCTAATATAATTTAAAGTACAAATTTATATTTTTAGTTCAAAATTAATTCTAAGCCCTGCAAAATAAATGTCAACAAAATATAAACAGCACACAGTAGTTATATTTCACAAACATACAGGCTTAACATTAGTTGCTTGCTAAAGCCAACTTGTCATATGGGGTATGCTTACATACATAAGCATACCTGCAAGAAAAAAATATTTTTAATTTGTTTATGATAATAGTCCTTTCTAGCATATCTCCTTGCAGAGATAGTGTTAGATCTAAAAAGAATGTCCTATCATCCAGTCTAACGAGCAAACAATCCTAAACATATAGTCTAAAATAGTACACCATAAAGATAGGACAATCAAGTTAGATACTACAACATACTTGATTTTATTAGAACCTAAGGACAATCAAGTTAGATAAACATCCCTTAAATCTAATCAAAGTTTCTTTAATGTTTAATTTTAATGTTCTACTTGTTAAAACTTAAAGAGGAGAAATAATATGCAATTCACCCCATCCCATGCTAGTTATTTAATATGTTAAAGGAAGGAAATTAAATATATTTTTGGAATAATTAAGTTTAATCTATTAATTATATCAATTTGATCACCATTCCCAAGCTTCTTTAATTTAATTAATCACCTAAACATGAGCCTTCAATGATATTGGAAAAATAAAATTTGTAATGCACCTAAAGTGATCTAATGCAATTAGGCTCAAGCTTGAGAATTGATTAAATTAAAGAAAGAAAAGATTTAAGATCAATACTCTTATGATTTTCCCATACCAATAGGAAAATCATAATTTATTTAATGACTTTATGTTATTAAACACAAAGGGATTAATGGGTTGCACTTGAGTTACTTAAATTGTTTATATTTACATTTTATTATTAATTTTCTTAATTTACCCTAAATTGTTAAAGGTATTATTTAAACCCTTTAAGAGAGTACATTTAAAAATAATTAGGAGAGGGGTCCTAATTAATTCCTATGTTACCCCCACTGTTTACATTAATTACTTCATTTTATTGTTCATTAATTTTAATAATTATTAAATCATTTAAAGAGGGTAATTAGGATTGAAAATTTGTAATTTCCCAAATTACATGATAAATAATTTTAAGAAAAATATGGGAGGCAGAGGATATCCCATGGAATCAACATGCAAAATTTGGAATTAATTAGCCAAATAATTTGACCTTAATTAAGGTAATTAGCCTAAGATTCAAACCTTTATTGATCTCATTTTTGGATGAGGTTAATATCACTTATGAATTCAATAATTAGGGCACCTAATCTTAAATTAGAAACTTCCTAATTAAGTGCTGAGGACACTGTATCTAGTGATCTAGTGCTCCTTCCTTAGGTTTGATCTAACCAAATGGGCTTAGTAGACTTGACCCAAATTCCAAATTTGGATTAAATCAAATCAAGTCCAAATAAATCAAAATGAAATCAAATTAAAACAAATGAAAGAGTCCAAAACCAAATCAAAGTCAAATCTAGTCAACTCATTTGACATAAGTTTGACTTAAGTGGGTCCCACCAAGTCAAAAGTCAACCCATCAAAAATTTGACCAATGCAAATCATTCCAAATGTTCTAAATGATTAAATAAACTTGTTTAATCATGAATTTAAAAAAATTAAATATTTTAAGTCCTTAATTGGATTAATTAGACTACATAGTCTAAATGAACCTAAATGGGTCCTATTGGGTTCAAACCCAAATAAAATTGAAATAAATTCAATTTGATTGCTCAAAATTATTTGAAAATAAAAATCAAACAAAATTCAACTCATCAGGTTCTAATTTGGTCAAATTGGTCATTTAGTGGAACCCAAGCTTAACCCATTAAGTCCACAATGGGTTAAATAGGTTTAAATTAAAATTCACTTGAAATTAAATGAAATCAACCACTCTAAATCATCTCACACATGTGATCAAGCATGATTGGAGTCCAAACCAAATTCAATTGAGTCAAATAGATCATTTGAACCTACTTGGAATCAAACTTAACCCATTTAGGTTTAAATGGGTTGAAATGAAATAAAATCTAAAATTAATTCAGATCTAAATAAATTAATTAAATCAAAATATAATCAATCATCAATTAAACATAATTGAATCCAAAATTCAAAAAAAAATTAAAATCAAATACTTTGAATCCAAATGCTTGGATTAGATTCAAATTTCCAATCCAGTTCAAATGGATTTGGACTTGACCTCAAATTCATATTGAGTTTGAGATGAGTTGCCACACATTAATCTAAGGACTTTGGTGGTGATGTCATGAATCATACAAATAACTAAAAAATTAAAGAGGTGGAATTATGAGAGGCGAAGACTTGAAAATTCCTAAAAGGAATGCAAGTCTCATTTCCCCTCTTCCATATACCTCATTCCACCTCTTGGCTTTAAGAGGATTGGATTCATTCCAATCAATTAAAGGCCACCAAAAGAAGAAGCCAAAAAAGAACTTTGTTTCCTCCAAGAGGAGAAGCAAGAGAAGAAGAAGAGGGAGCCAATGAGGAAAGTCAAGGATTGACCAAGCAAGGAAAAGGGAGGAGAGGTCCTCCTCCATTTGAATTTCTCATCAAAACTTGCTCATAAGGCCAAGGGGATTGAATCCACCCCTTGGCCGACCTTGCTACCATCGATGGTCGGAATCCGACCACCTAGAAGGCCAAGGATATAGCTCTCAACCATGTGTGGAAAAGGGGGAAAGAGAGCCTATTTCTCCCCTCTTTTCATTCCAAAATGTTCACCAAGAGAGGAGATGATGAATCAGATTGATCCCCCATCCCCTCGCCGCCAGCATTCTAGAAAATGAGCAAATCTTGTGGCCACCAAACCTCTTGAATGGAAAATTGCAAGGGAGAGTCTCCCAGCTCTAATTGAACATTCCAACATGTTCTAGAGGTTAAGACAACCTCAAACGAATCACCACCCTGACCCCTCATCACCGATGAGCCAAAAAATGACCAAACCCGATGAAATCCAAGCCAAGCTTGGTCTAAGAGTTAATCCATGAGAAGGCAAGCTACCAAATTGGGTGCATGACATCGTCACATTGAAGAGAAGCTACTAGAGTCGATCCAACCATCGGTGATCACCAAAATTGAGGTACGCTCCACCATCGACCACTTAAGCATTCGATTTTAATACTTTTTGAAAGACATTTGATTCCCATGAAGATCAAATTATATAGATTAGTTGCAAATTGATCCCTGATCATTTTGCAATTAAAATCAAGTTGAAATTAGCCAAAGATTGCTAGAAATTCATCAAAAATGATAGATGACATCAGTCTCTCACCAGAGACGTGTGGGAGATGATCTTCGTCATCCTATCTTTCTATTTGGAATGGATGACCGAGATCTAGCTGGATGATTTGATTTTATCCCTTAAGGAGACCTCAGAATTAATTGGGTCGTTTGATCTTCAATCTGACGGTTGAGATTTGTTCTGCGTGGCGAGGCTTTTGACATGACCGCCATGCTGGATCCGCATGGCTTAATGTCATTGCACCACATGGTGAATGTGCCATGTCAATCCGCCATTTAAAATGGTAAATCCCTTATCAATTAATTAAAAATAAAAAAATTTAAAATTTTTTATAAATTACAATATAAATTTTTAAAAAAATGTAAACTTAGGCTCTATGTATTCCTCTTGAGGAGAGAAATCTATTAAAATTAAAATCCCCATTTAATTTTTAGTATTTTGACCTTAATTTGGGTTTGAATGAAATCAATTAAACCTTCATTAATCATAAACCATTAATTCAATTCAAATGAAACTTTGGGGAATTGAAATTAAGCCTAAAACACACCTTCGGAAAAATTTTTTAAGAATTATCTCCATGTACTTTTAGAAATATAAAATCTCAAACTTCAAACCTTTATTTTAATTAAATAAATTAATATAAAATGAAATATATAATCAAAATAAATTAAATCACTTCAAATCAACTTAACAAACCCTAATGAACTTAAAATCATCAATGAAACTCACTGGAACTTAATAAATCATAAAATGACTTAATTAGGTAATTAATTGAATTAAATAATTCAAATAAGAAATGAGAACTTAATTAAATCACAAAAATCAACCAAATTTTTAAAAACTATGAATGAATCCCTTTAGAAACATCTTTTAGAGAGAAATCAATGAGAAATGAAATCCCTAAATAATATTCATTAAATTAGGCTTAATTTGAGTTTTAATAAAATAATTGAAGCCTTAATTACACCTAATTATGAATCTGATTAAAGTAAAACTTTGGAAATATGAAATTGGCATAGAGCCCTACTTGTCATAAAAATGTCAAACCCAATTGACCTTTGGATTAGGAATTGTTGAATTTCCAAATCTTTAGGTCAACATAAATCAAATAAAGAATAAAAAATTCATATATTTGTAAAATCATGAAGTAATTTCAACTAATCTTCATCAACATCAAAAACACTTAGGATAATTCTCCAACATCTTGAATTAAAAGAAATTTAATCATTTTCATACTTAAGGATTAATGAAATTAATAAGGTATATTAAGAGTAATTAAACCTTAAAATAATAAATTTATAATTATACAAACTTATGAAACTTTAATGTACAATTAATCTAATCTAAGAATGAAGTCAAACTTTAACCTACGTGCCTTAGGTTAGAATAAATAAAATCAAATCAAATGAACATAATTCAATAAACCAAAACATTAATGTAACAAATGAAATAATCCAAATCAAATGAAATAATTTCAACCAAACTAAATTAATAACAAACTAAGCCAAGAATGAAAGTCAAATCAAATCAAAAAAATGAAATGAAGATTTTGATTCAAAAGACAAGAATTAAAACATAATCCAAAATCCAAATTAAATTTAAACTTAAGTCATCTAAATGAAATTAAAAGGATTAATTAAGATACTTAAGGATCTTAGTTAGACCTATAGGATGGATCTTCATCTTAGGATGAAGGTGTTATTCCATTAGGAGTTAGAATGTTGAATAGAATATGTTCCACCCAAAAGTGGAATCTATTTTACTCTTCATTCTTGAAAATCTAAACTTCACTTTAACAACATAAAAGTGAAAAATGAAAATGAAGATAAATCACTAAATCATTTGAATTGAAACCATCCAAAGGTAAAATTCAAACAAACTCAAAACTTCAAATTGAAACTTGAACTAAAGAGGCTTAGCAAAGTCTTGCTACACAAGCTTATTTTCTTCACACACTAGATCATTAGGATACAAACCTTAGACTTAAGTTAGGTTGTTCCATGAATCCTTCTATGATTTTTTGTGTGTGATGTGATGTTCACATGTCTTTATGCTATACTATTTTAGACTGCATGTTTAGGATTATTTGCATGTTAGAATAGATGATAGGATGTTCTTTTTATATCTAATATTATCTTCTATAGGAGGTTATGCTAGAAAGAATTGGTATCATAAATAAAATTTAAAATGTTGTTTTCTTATAGGTATGCTTAAGTCCTTAAGCATAGTCTAGAGGACAGGTGGGCTTGGAAAGCAACTAATGCTAATCCCATATGTTTGTAAAATATAACTATTATGTGTTGTTTGTATTTTTCTGACATTTGTTTTGTAGGGCTTAAGATTCATTTTTTGAATTCAAAATATAACTTTAAGCTTAGAACTAGGTTAGAAATTATGGGGTCTAGGATTACCATAAGATAAGTGTAGAGGTCCCCTATGAAGCCTAATGGATGTCTTTGAAAAAGGAGACGATCTTAGAAAGAAGACCCATAGATCTAAACTTATAGTTCTAGGCTAGGCTGTATATGGGCAGAGTTAGACTACCCATTTACTCTTTCTTTCGGAGTGTACAGTGATACCCAGTTGCATTGGCCTTTTTCTTAAATTAAATTGGTTTAATTTATTTTGGGTTCGTAATAAAATCAACTTACTTTTTTAGGTTTCTTTCTGTGTTGTGCTTTCCTGTGATGAATGCTTAGACGATTAGGCTCATAGGAAAAATTAGATTTTCTACCCAATCTAAATCTCAACAACTAAAAAAAATAAAGAAAACTTTAAACATCATTTAAATTAAACCCTTAAGCAAAATATAAAAATCAATTAGAACAAATTAGCATTCGAAAATCATGTATTCATATTGCTCTAAATTATCGAAATGTCCACTTCACATATTGCACATAAGGGGCATCTAACTTGTGAGGATGACCACTTTCTTGGGGAAGTTTGGCTTCTCTTAATGATTTGGCCCATAACAATTTCTAATTGCATGGCATTTAGGCAAAAAAAATGCATACCCAAGACCTCAAATGAATCATAAATCAAAATACTTAAAATCCTAAAAAAATGTGCATTAGTTAGATTCATTTCATACCCTGCATGATCTCAGGGATTAGGGAGTGAGTCTAGGATCCTTAAATTCCTTTCCTAAAAAATACATCAGCTCAACCACCTTGCATACATGAGACTCAATGTCATGAATTTAGAAATGTGCTTAGGTGGTGTTAGCTAGTCCCTCCAAGTGGGTTATAAGTCCAGAAGAGTCAGGGATAAGTTAGTTCCCCTCAAATGAGAGGGATGATCGATAATTCCTAAAATGAAACTAGGTTGAGCATTTAACATATGTCAAAAGCAGTTGTAGACTTAGGTTCTAAATGCATCCTCATCAGAGTAAGTCTTCAACCCTATGCATTTCTACAGTCTTATGTTGCTAGAATCTAAGTCCTAAATTTTTAAGAATATATCAACTCAAAATATAAATTTAATTCTAAAATTTAAAGCCCAATTATAGGATAGTCGAAGTGCCTATTAGGTATCCCAGTATCAATAGACGTTCCCTACTTCATCTCATTTGGATTCCAAGAATAACTCTTGCCACTTTGGATCATTCCTAATTGAAAATTTTCAAATATCAATCCTTTGAAAACCAACTTAGATTCCTTAGAAATAATAATTTTTATCTTTAATCGAGAGTATTCTTAAAAGATACCCTTCTTAAGATGTAATTAACTATAGGAGCTTACCTCTATAGAGAACCATGAACCCATTTTAAAATAAACCCTATTCTACCTTCCATGTAGTTCAGAAGAAATATCTCTGGTACATGAAAGACCAATTAGCCTTAGGAGTTTTTTATTAAATGATCAAATCCATTATGGGATAACATGTTTATCATCCAAGATAATATGTTTATTTCTTAATGACATATTTGATCATCTAAATAATAAAATCCTAAATTCTATGTGGTTTCATATAACAAATTGTTTTGCTCACCAAGCTTAATTAAGCAGTGCTCATTAAATTTTAATTAGGGATTCTATTTTGTTTAAATTCTCTTCTATCTAAGCTTTCCAAAATGAGTTTATTTGTATTATTTTATAATTATTTATGATTTTTTAAAGTTATGGCTAATTAATTACATTTTAAACCCAATTAAACCAATTTAAACCATCAACACCACATGGACACTGATGTGGCAACATTTTCCATGTGGCGTCATGATATCAGTTATTTAAAATGTCTAATGCAACTGCTGACTCAAAGGTTGCCAACGTGATTTTGTCTCAAATGTCTTATCTCAGATCGAATGATCTATATTAATCTCATGATTATGAAGGGATTAAATTAAAATTTCTAACATGATTATCATGGATCCGTCTAATATGCGGACAGAGGTGATTTATCATCCGTAAGTGCCGAAGCGGACACCATCGCCTTCGATTTGAGCTCATTGGAGCTTTTTTGATGGCAAAATTGAATCTAAAATGATCAGGGAACAAATCTAAGGAGATCCTATAGTGGAAATCACTTAAAACCATAATTCATTTTGAAAAAGACCAACACCTAATGGCTAAATCTATGGTTGTTGGATTTTATACCTCACCAAAGCTAAATACTAATAGTCAGTTAATAAAGGTAGCTTCATCTTAAAGAGATGAAGCCCTACTGAGAAGCTCTTGTGATGCTTCATTGCTAATCATTCTGTGGACTAAGCACCACTGCAAAGTTGCTGGAATTGGTCTAGGGATGCCTTCCGGTGGTTGAATCGATTATGAATCATTCATCGAGGCTTGGGAAATATGTGGGAAGAGTTAATTTGAATTTCATGGAGTTTAGATGAGGTTGGATGGATAAGGCTCTCAAATTTGGGTGGAGCATAATCTCTCTACTGGTAGAGTTCACGGGGATCTTGGGAAATGCTTCAGGACTATTCGGACTCCTTTGGAGAAGGACTGTTGTAAGTTTGAATGGATGGAGAGGAGTATACTCTCCTCTCCAATTAAACTAAGGGTTGAGATTGGCTCAGCCTTTGGCATTCATCTAGTCAGAGTGGTTTAAGTTTGGTAAGTGGTCCTCTATCCTAAAAGGGTCAAAGATGGCTACCAAGGAGTGGGGAGGTGGAGAAACCTTATAAATGGGAATTTTGTCTCATTTAGAGGGCTTAGTTCAATGGGTTTGATCTAACTTGAGTTCACTATAGGTTGTGCCCACTTGGCCAGGCCCATGGTGACCTAAGGATGAGTCTTGCCTAGTTTGGTTGGGTTTGGACAATTTGATTCATGTAGGTCAAATGAGTTCAATTGGGCTAAGTTGACCATTTTGAATAAATTGGGTCAAAGTGGGAGTTTGGTTATGTTTAATTGATTATTTGGAATGAGTCAAGTGCAATTGGTTTGATTCAATTTGTATTTGGTTCTTATGGTTCAATTTGGGTCAAATGGGTCATATTGGTCTGGGCGTGGATCATTAGTGATTGATTGAAAGAGTTGATTTTAATTGATTTGGATTAAGGAGTTATTTGGTTCAATTTGATCTTTTAGGTCAAATTGGGCTAAGTAGGTCAATTGGATCCAATTAAAGGTTGGATCATGTCCAATATTCAATTATTGATTGATTAGAAGCTTTGGTTTCAATCAATTTGGTTTAGGATTTGATTTGGCCCAATTTTGCCCTTTAGGTCAAATTGGGTCAACTTTAGTCAAGAGGCTAAATTGGCTTGCTTAAGTATAATTTATTATAGTGGAGTGTTTAATAGTGACCTACAATCATCAATGAAGAGATTGGATAGCTTGGTTTGATCCAATGGGAGTTTGATTGAAGTTTGGTCTAATTGGGCCTTTTAGGTCACATTGGGTTAAGTGGTTTGGTCAAGTCAATTTGGACCAATTGAGGCTATGAATGATTGGAATATATTCAATGATGAATTTGAAGTTGATTGGTGGCTATGACTGCAATTGATTTGGGTTCAATTGAGTTCTAGCTCATTTGAACCTTTTAGGTCAAATGGGCTAACTTGGGTTAATTAAGTTTAATTGATTTAATTAACTTGATTGCAAGTATTAACATAGTTTAAAATGATCCATTAGATAGTTAAAGTGATTGAGAGAATTAAATTGAGTTTGGTTTTGCTTGAATTAGTTTAAATGTAGTTATAGAATTTAAGTGGGTTAACTTGGGTTAAGATTTAATTTAATTTAACTTGGAACTTGAATTGGAAACCAAATTCAATCAAGATCAATTGAATTCAAATGAATTTGGGGTGTTTTGGTTTCATTCATGAGTTTGAGTCGAATTTGGCCTTCTTAGGCCCAAATGCATTAAGTTGAGCCCTCTTACCTTCCTCGGCCGACTTGGGTTAAAGTGGATAAAATTGGACTTAGGTTAAGTTTATGTTTTTGGCTTGGGTTTCAATCATTTGGTTTGGGTTTAAATGAATTGATGGGTATGAGTGTTGGTTTAGGCCCTAGGGTAGGTGAAGCCCACTTGTCCTATGATAATCTCTAGGCTTATGGTTATGCCCTACAAGTCTCTAGGCAGGTTTAGTGTTCCCCTAAACACTATAAGTATCTTAGCACTAAAGAAACCTAAGTGCCTAGAAGAATCCTAGACCCAGGATGGGAGTGATCAATCCTCACCCAAAAGTCAACAGATAGGTTTGTTCCCTCAAGTGAGAGGAATTATCGATAATTCTCAAAAATGAAACTAGGACGAGCATTTGACTTATACCAGAAGCAATTGTAGACTTAGGTTCTGAAGCATCCTCCTCAGAGTAAGTCTTCCACCCTAGGCATTTCTATAGCTTTGTACTGTTAGAATCTAAACCTTAGATTTCCAAGAAAATATTAACTCATAATTTAAATTAAATTTCAAAATTTAAAATTTGATGATTGGATACCTGAAATGCCTACTAGGCATCCCATTATTGACAAACATTTCCTACTCAATGTTGTTTGGTTGCTAAAAGAACTATTTTCACTTTGGATTATTCCCAATTGAAATTCCAAAACATTAATTCCTTTGAAAACCATCTTAAAAATCCAAAGAAATAATAGTTTATTTCTTTAATTGAGAATATTCTTAGGAAGAGGTCCCCCATTCATAAGATGTAGTTGATTATAAGGGCTTGCCCTTATAAGGAACCACGATCCTAGTTTAAAATAAACTCTATATACTTCTAATGAAACTCTAGGGAAAACTCTATGGCACATGAAAGACCCATTAGCCTTAAGAGTCTTTTATTAAATGATCAAATTCATTATATGATAACATAGTTATCTTCTGAGATAATATGTTTACTCCTTAATGCCATATTTGATCATCCAAATAAGAAATTTCTAAATCCTATGTGGTGTCATAAATTTTTTCCCACTGAGATATTTTATGATGACTCTAGTGGGGAATGGTTTCTCTCTCCATCTTTAAAAATAAGCTATTATTTCTATACATCGGTAGTGTACTTATGCCATTTACTAGTCAATATTGTCTTTCTTTTCGTTGGATGCCTCTCCATTTTATCCTTGGTTCAAGATCATTCAACATCCTGAACTGAGGTTCTAGAACTCTTCATTTGTCATATTTAAATGACTGGGTCCTAGAACCAACCCCTTTTAAAATGAAATAAATGAATATAAAGTCATTTCTGTTAGACCTGAGTCTGATAAAAATGGATTTGATATCATTCCATTGTGGAAAAGAAATATCATATTTATAAAAAAAGTTTGAAAATTACCTCAAAATTTGAAAAGTAAATCTCAAAAATACATCTCGAAGTTAAATTTGTCCTTGATTTTTTTACTTTTGCTTTGTAGTAAAGCTAAAGAAAATGAGGACAAGGTCCTTAAATTGATACCCGTTGTTCTAATACATTCAAAGGTAGCAGACACCTAAAGATGTATATTGAAATGAAGGAGTTCATTCAAATTTTAAAATCCAAGAAATCAAAGGAAGTGGGAATAATCTTACATATTGACCCTTACCACTATGATTGAAGCTTGAATTGCATTCTAAAAAAATCAACTCAAAAGAAAATTATAAAGAAAAGGATAAGTATGAAGAATAATCCCAAAAGAATGCCTTATTGACCTTAGGTAGAGGTCGATCAAAGAATTAAATATGATCCTTCTACCTTATAGAAGGATATTTTCATAAATGCAATTTAGCTTTAATCTAATTCACTTTACAATTCATCTCCATACATTCACTAGAATTTTGGAAAATTAGTTGTTTGAGCTGATTGGCCAATTCTAGGGAGACTTGGAGGTAACCCTCTTTTAGATTCTTTAGAAACCTCGAATCATTAAGAGTTTAGGAGAGAGTCCAAAGAGAAAGATGACATGATATTGTGAAAAAAATGACATAATAAAATCTCACTTTTCTTCCTTATCAATAAAAGAAAAGAGAGGGCAACGAAAGAGAATTTTGATTCTCTTGATAAAGTTGAAATGAATGAAATTAAAACTTAATAAATTTAAGTTAACTTTCTCAATGGGAGTATTCTCCCATTGAATGCTTGTTATTTAATAAATGACTTTAATTAATTTTAAAGACAAATCCTAAAAATAAATGGGAACTTCAATCCTTCTAAAAATAATCATGACCATAAGATTGGATCCTAAGGGTGATATTTCTATCTCTTAGAGTGAAAAAAATGAACATTCTACCTTTGGTAGATTGATAGATTAATCAGTTGGGACTTTATTAGCCTAAATTAATAAAAAAAGCCATACTTTTTGTCACTTAGAAACTAAGACACTATATGCTTTTACATAAAGTGGATCTAATTTTAAGGGTGAATCCATTGTAATATCTTATGACCTAATTAACATTGTCTTGATGTTTAGCATGATGGTCAAAGATTTTATTGCAATCTGAGGTTACCTTTAATCTTCTTCATGCTGTAAAAAGGCCATGTAGCTGACTTCTTAACAACACATCTTCTACAGGAGGGTTCTCCTTTAAATGATGACCTTCCAGATGGGAAAATCATAACATTAGATAGTGAACCTAATACCACCTAGGAATTATATTTTTATGATACAACATCATCAAAGAAAAATAAAGAATTAAGTTTATCTATTTGAAGGAAGGCATGGATTTGATTGATTTCAATAACCTTAGACAAAGGAATGATAAGGTACTCTTATCACTTGTCTGAGCCTTTGTCTCTTGATCCTTTTGAGAGTTGGGGTACCAACATCATATGATCTATTAACCTATTGAGGATAGAGTTGGACCTACCCTCCCTTCATATTAAAAGGGAAATTATTAAAATTAAATTCAAAATGGTAAAGTCATACCGCCTCAAATAATGATGAAAAAAATGGCAGATAAGTCATCTTAAAAGAAACTAAAAGAAAATAATAAAAATCTATTCACTTCAAAATATGATGTTTTTACCATCTTAGAGAAGTTGCTTGCAAAATCAAGCATCATAATGCTCTATAAAAAAGAAAGAAGGAAAATGAAATGAAAAGAAATAAAAAAAATGACCATTAATCAAGGCATTACATACTTCTATAATTTGTCTTCTTTAATTATAAGTAACTTCCTGATGTGGCAATCTACTAAAGAAGTTCTAGGGCTATCTTCTATGATGAAGATATATTACTAAGAACTCATCAACATCTTAGTCAATATGAAAATTTCAAACAAAAAATTCTAGAATGCTTGTTGATCCAAGTGCATTAGTCAACATCAGTTGTAAATAAACAAGAAAATGAATATGCACAGGCCTAATTCTAATCTAATTCTGATAATATGGTGCCATGTAGATTCAATCAAGTAAAGAAATGGAGTTTTAGTTTAATGAAAATTTAATCTTGGAAAACCCAACTTAAAAGAAGAACTTAATCTCAATCACTTTATTGATTGAAGATGATAATTCAAACTTTAAAATAGAATGTTAGGAATTCAAGATCATCTTTAATGCTCTTGGATGGTCCTATCCAGCCCAAATAAAAATGAATGAAATAAAAGAAAAAGAGTAAAAATAATAATTATTGTGAAAGGATGTTCGTATCCATTTTGTATTCATGAGCGTGGAGACTTTAGGAATGTCATTTTGTCAGTCTTAAATGACCTCACTAAGGCTTATATTCAATCTAAGGAATAGAAAGTATCATATCTTGTAATATGATCAATCAATTAAAACAAAGAATTGAATCACATCAAATGTTGTATTTAGAAAAAGAGTTGAATGCATAAAATGTCCTAGTAAATCTTGTATCTAGGAAAAATATCAAATGTAATATTTTACAAGGAGTTCAAATATTATTGAAATGTCGGTAAAAGAAAGAAAGAGAATTAAAGGGATGGAAGGAGTATATCCAAGAGGAAAAGGGTTAAGTCTAAAATGTTTGAGTATGTGGGCATTCTAACTTTAAATTCTTCCACATCAAAATAAAGTAGTAGGGTTAGAAGTCAAGAATTTCCCTTAGCTTAAAAATAATTAGGTGTCTCATACTTTGTCATCATGTCCTTTGCCATGTTGGGCGCGAACACATGGCAAGTCAAAGGAATAATGGATCTTTTTTTTTTCTTTAGAAATCCTTATCCTTTGTATATTAAGCATTTAGTTGAGTATAATTTGATTGCTTTGCATGAGGCCTATATATAAGAGTCATAAGCAAGAAAAGCTATGAACCATTTAAGAATTAAATTCTAAAGTTGATTTGAAATTCAATATTATAGATCCATTGCAATATGAGAATTGTTTAATAGTCAGGATCCTAACTTTCTCTTCAAAGGCACTCTAACATATTAAATGAATATTATTTAGATGTTTTTCGAGACTTATATAGCCTTCAAGTTCAAGATGCACCCTAGAATTTGAATAGAAGTTTAAATCTATAATTTCCAAGCTAAAAGAATTAAGTCTACAAATAAAAGTTTATCTACAACTGATATCAATAATCTAATGCTTTGATGAGTTAAATATTAATAACTTAATCAAGATATTCTTTGATTTTAAAGACTACTTTATCCAAAAATAAAATGAAATGATCACCAGATATAGCAATTTATAAGCCCGGGCTTGATGTCATTTCAATAAGCGAAGTCCCTTGATGAATG
Source organism: Cymbidium sinense (assembly GCA_021442155.1). Taxonomy (NCBI): domain Eukaryota; kingdom Viridiplantae; phylum Streptophyta; class Magnoliopsida; order Asparagales; family Orchidaceae; genus Cymbidium; species Cymbidium sinense. Next base: position 151,587,164 of record CM038220.1, on the reverse strand, counting down.
TTGTCAAACTTCAAAAGAAAAGTATGATGTTACTAGACTAAAAGCTAGTCAATGATAGCCTTACATGAGAAGAAAACATTCTTCATGGTTAGCTAACATCATCACAATAAGAATAAAAAAAGAGAAAGAAGAAGAAAGAAAAAGATCAAATTCGCATGTGTCACATCTTAGGACTAGGATAAAATCTTTACCTAAAAGATGGGCTCCTATTACCCATACTTCATTTCAAAATCAAAAAGCTTTCATGCATAAGATTATCCACATTAAGGATAACTTATCTGAATATTATTAAATCAAGATAATTATAGAAAAGAGAATTGAAAGCATACGATACAATATTCAGAATCCTTACAGGCATATTATGTTACATAGTCATATCATTCACTCTCAAAATATTAAGATAATATATCAAGGGTCATGATGAAGATTTTTGATAACCTCAATTTCAATTAAGTGAATTGTTATATTGAGAATCTTGCTAAAAATGATGAAAATGAATGGATGAAAAAAAGAAAATAAAAGAAACTTATGATTTGAAAATAATTGTATCACTACATACAGGTTCCTAAAATATACCATTGAGGTAAATTTAAGGAACTTGTAGAATTTAGAAGGATCAAATTAATAGACAAAGAAGAATTAATTAAAGCCATTTATGAAATATCATTCAGTAAAACCTATAAAGAACTATATTTCAACTTAAGAAAATTTATTTCAAAATTATATGGAGAATCTTAATTTCTTTAACAAGTTAACTCTCTAAATTCCTTTACTGATTAGCGATAAATGAATAAAAAAAATATCTTTAAGAGAATCTAAGAGTTTGCTTTCTTGATTCTCAGTCACTTTTAAAAATATTAAAGGAATCTCTTGATCTTTATTGAACCTAAGAGAAGGCTTTCTAAGCTATTGATTCATGTCAAAGAGAGGAAAAAAATGAATGAATTACATATTCATACCATGAAGAAGAAGAAATTTTATTTGAGAAGCATTGGTTAACTTTGGTGTTTATTTCCCAAGAACTAAGAATTCACACATGCAAGCATAAAAGATGAAACTCTCAAATGTACCATATGATGTTTTGCTAGATTTGGCATGTAGCATAGACATATATAGTTTTGAGATCAAAGAAAGAATGAAAAAAAAAAAGAAAACAAATGATGAAATTCTATGCTTATGGTATATTAAACATTGGGTCCAAAATGTATCCAAATTCTTCTACAAAAATATACTTCAACTCTTTAAAACCTTCTTCACTAAACTTCTTCATGTGTAAGAAATATTAGTGAAATCAAGAAATGGAAACAAATCTTTCCAACACCTCTTACTAGTCAGAGTAATCAAGTAAGGATTAAGTCCATGTGACTCTTGCTTATTAGTCAAAAGACTTGAGGATTAAGAATTAAGTCACTATGAACCCTTTTCCTCACTCATATCATCCATATGTTGGGAGAAAACCCTCTGTGGCACCTTTCTCATGTCTTCCTTATGAGTATGGAGTAAGCCTTTGTGCACCATTCTCATAAGCTTAAAGTAAGCATGGTATAACTTTTTCTTTCCTTGAGTTGGGAGTAAGTCCTTTTGTGGCACCCATCTTATAACTTCCCATATGTTTGCAGCAAGCCTTTCATGGTACCATTCCTATTTCACATGATAACATTAAGTCATTAAGACCCATTTCATGTCACATAGGCTACTTAGGTTAGGACTAAGTCATGAAGACTCCTTTCCTATTAGCCAAACTTTTGAGGATTGGATTAAGTCACCAAGACCCCTTTCCTCTTCTTTAGCTATCTAAGTTAGATTAAATTGAAGGCCCCATCTTAATAGCTAATCATATAGGTGTAAGTCCAAGAGAAGGCATCCTTTCAAATGAAAGGTTAGGATAAAGCCATGAAAATCCCTTTCCTTATCATACTGGCTCTTTAGACTAAGAATAAGTCATGAAGAACTCTCTTCTATTAGCCAAAATATTGAGAATTGGATTTAGTCAGAAGACCCCTTTTCTCTTCTTTAGCTATTTAGGTTGGATTAAGTTATTAAAGGCCCCATCTTAATAGCTAATCACAAAAGAGTAAGTCCCGCAGTAGTCATACTTTTAAAATGACAAGGTTAGGATAAAATCATTAAGGCTCCTATTTTATTAGTCAAAATAAAAAATGTGAGCTTTATGATCAAGTCATCAATGACCCTTTTTTCTCAACCCAAGCTATTTAAGTTGGATCAAGCCATTAAAGGCCCCTTCTTAATAGCCACTTAGAAAGAAATAAGTACCTCAATAGGCATTCTTTCTAAAAGACAAGGATAGTAATAAGTCATGAAGACCCCTTTCCTGTCAAACATGCTACTTATGTTTGGAATAAGTTATAAAGCCCCCTTTCCTATTATCCAAAATGTGAGGTTTAAGAATAAATCATTAAGACCCCTCTTCCTCATTATGGCTACTAAAGTTGGATTAAGCTTTTGAAGGCACCTTCTTAATAGCCAATCATAAAGGAATAAGTCTCTCAGTAGGCATACTTATAAGGATAAGATAAAGTCATTATCACCCCTTTCTTTTTCAAGCTACTCAGGTTGAAATTAAGCCATTGAATGCCCCTTTCTATTTGCTGAATTTTATTATAATAGGATTTAAGTCCTTGTGATTCTTTTTCTAATGGAAAATAAAAGAAACTAAGGAGTGGAAATAAGTCATTGAAGGCCCCATTCCTATGACTACTCACACCAGGAATTAAGTCCATGTGACCCCTGTCTAGTAGTCAAAATATTGAGATTTAGGATTAGGCTATTAAAGCCCCTTCTCTCCATCTTAGCTACTTAGGTTAGAATCAAGTCTTCAAAGACTCCTTCCTAGTATCTAATGAGATAAGAGTAAATCCCCTAGTGGTATCTTTCCCTGGTTAAAATATCATATAGTTTGGATTAGGAGTAAGTGTTCATATTAGCAGCCTCTCCAACTACTATTCTCTTATAGGAGTAAGTCCCCTTCTTTGACTACAATGATTGTGTAAGGATTATACGCTTCTTTAAGTCTACTCCTAATAATATCCTTATTCTTCTTAGAACTTAGTGAATTTAAGTTCTTAAGAATGAATCATTCCAAATTAAAACAAATTTAGACATGTTTATGCCTATCTTTTACAATCAAATCCAAAACACAATTTGAAATCAAAATAAAAAAATCCAAAATTTAAAACCAAATTTGAACTTCTTTAAGTTTATGCTTGTAGTGTTGGCTAATTAGATCAACACCAATATGTACAATGTACTCTAGTTGATCCACTACACATATCAGGGTTCCATTTGTTAATCATTTTTGGATGAGGTTAACATCATTTCTGAAATTAGTAATTATGACAACTAATTCTAGATTATGAGCCTCCTAATTAAGCACTGAGAATACTATACCTAGTGACCTAGTGCATCTTCATTGGGTTTGATCAAACCTAATGTGTTTAGGTAGACTCAACACAAATTTCTAACTTGAATTAAATCAAAACTAATCTAAATAAATCAGAATGAATTCAAATTAAATCAAATGAATCAATCCAAATCTAAATCAAAGTCAATTCTACTCAACCCTTTTGACATAAGTTTGACTTATTTGGGTCCCACCAAGCCAAAAGTCAACCCACCAAAATTTGATTAAATGAAATCAATCCAAATGATTAAATAAACATGTTTAATCATGAATATAAAGAAATTTAAATTTATTTAGGCCTTACTTAAGTTAATTAAATTACTTAGTCTAAAAGAACCTAAATGAGTCCTATTGGGTCCAAACTTAAACTAAATTGAAATCAACTCAATTTGATTGTTCAAAATCATTTGTAAATGATAATTAAACATAATCTAACCAATAATTTGGTTTACTTTGTTAGATTGGTCATTTGAACCAAATGAACCCATGCTTAACCCATTAAACCCAATTTGGGTCAAATGGATCAAAATTGAAATTAAGCTCAAACCAATTAAAATCAAACATTTTCAAATCACTCTATATATGTAATAAAGCTTGATTGGAATCCAAATAAAATTCAATTATGTCAAATGGGTCATTTGAGCCCAAATGGAATCAAGCTTAACCCATTTAACCCTATTTGGATTAAAATGAAATGAAATCCAAAATCAATTCAAAACCTAAAGGAATTAATTAAATTAAAACTTAACAAACCATCAATTAAAGATAATTGAACCTAAAATCAAATTAATTAAAATAAAATAAATAAGGTTAAAACACTTTTAATCCAAATGGATTAAACTAGATTCAAACCTCTAAACCAACTCAAATGGATTTGGATTTAACCTCAAACTTGCATTGGGTTTTATTTGGGAGCCAAACACTAGCCTAAGGGCAATGGTCATGATTCCAATAGCCATAAATAAAAATTCAAAGGTAGATGAGGAGGTATGTAAAAAAAAGGTTCACCAAGTAAAGATGCCTTTATGATTCTTCCTCCTCCCATCATCTAAACTCCATTAGATTTACCCAAATCATTTGACCATCTCTTGGAAGATGATTCCAAGGGTTAGAACTAAGTGGCCATCCCATTAGCAAAGGAGGATTTGGCTTCCTCCATGAAGGATAGCAATGAGAAAGCAAGAGATGATCTCCTAAGGGAATACTCTCGACCAAGGAAGGAAAGGGAAGAGAAAGAGTTCCTCCCCTCAAACCCTTCATCCAAACACACTCATAAGGCCAAGAGGGACTCAACTCACCCTCCAACTAAGCCCCTCACTGCCAGTGGCAATTCTGACCACCTAAAGCTTTCCATACATGGCTCTTGGCCATGTATGAAAAGAGAGGAGAGAGGCCCTCTTCTCTCTATCTTTTCATCCCAAAACATCCACAAGGTGAAGAGAAGGGGAAAATGAATATTCCCTAGACCTTCACCACTAGCAAGCCAGAATTTAGCCAAAGTCGGTGGCCAAGCTGGCCTCCAATGGAAAAAAATGAGAGGAAGAGTATTTCACCTTGAATTGTCCTTCCCAACACATTCTAGAGGTCAAAGCAAATTAAAAGGAATCTTCACCGAGGCTCATCATCACCGACGAGCTAGAGAATGCCCAAAACTGATGGTAAATGATCGATTGTTGGTTCCAAGGAGTTTGAGAGAGAAAAGCCACCAAACACATCCACATATTTGTCCCATGGAGGCAAAGGTGCTCGGAGCACGGACAATCACTAGGGATCACCGCCGCCGAGGTATGCCTCATAATCGACGCCTATAGAAAATGTTTTTTGTCCATTGTCAGGAGAATTTAATCCCCAAGAGGATCAAACCCTGTAGATCGAATGCAAATCAATCCTTGATCATTTTACAATTGAAATCGCATTAAAATTTGCCTCAAATTTCTAGATTTCCCTCAGATTCAATGGATGACATTCGTCTCTCATCGGAGAGAATAAGTAATGATCTATGTTATCCATTTCTTCTATTTGGAATAACCGAGATCTAGCCAAACAGTTTGATTAAATCCTTATAAGAAACTACGAGAAAAATCGAGACCATCCGATCAATCAAAAATCGGACGATGTGGATCAATCCCATGTGGTCGTCGATTTTGACATTAGATCCACGTGGATCACTTGTGGCCCGATGGTGCCACACGATGTGGCAATGGCACCATGTTGGTGCCCCCATTTAAAATGAGTTTTTATCATTTTAAATTATTAAAAAATTATTAAAAATGTTAGAAACTTCAAAAAATCATATAAAGTAAAATATAAATCTAAGAAATGCAAACGAGGGATTTATGGATTCATCTCAATGAGTAGAATCCATTAAACCTAAAATTCCTAATTAATTGAGTAATTTTAGATTAATTTGGCATTAAATTTAATTAATCAAATGTAAATTAATCACAAACCATTATTCCACTTAAAATGAAACTTTAGAGAACTAAAATTGAGGTTAAAATGCACATTAGAAAAAGTTTCATGATTTATTGTAAAGTAAATCAATAGATATTAAATTTCAAACTCCAAAAATTAAATTTAATGAAATAATTTAATATTAAATAAAATAAATCAAGAAAGTTGATCAAATCACTTTAAATCACTAACCCTAATGAAATTAAACACCAATGAAACCCACTGAAACTTAATAAAGCACAAAATGGCCTATTTTGGCAATTAATTGAATTAATTAATAAACTAAATAACAAGAACATAGAAAAAACATAATAAATCAACCAAAACTTAAAAAAATCCAAATAAACCCTTTGTAGATGTATTTTTTGGAGAAAAATCTAAGAAAAATAAAATCCCTAAGTGATTCTTTTTAAATTAAGCTTAATTTAAGTATTAATGAAATAATTAAAACCTTAATTACACCCTAATCAAACATCTAATTGAAATGAAACTTTAGGAGAATCAAATTATCATAAAACCCCACATGCCATAAAAGTTCCAAACCCAAATGACCTTTGGATTGGAAATAATTGTATTTTCAAATCTCTAAGTCAATATAAATTAAATAATAAATTAAAAAATTGATAAAATCTCAAAAATCATAAAGTTGGTTTGAAGCACCTTCACCAACATCAAAACACTTAAGGATAATTTTTCAACACTCTAAATCAAAGAATTTTATTAATTACATACTTAAGGTTTAATGAATATTTAGTTTAATTAAACCTTAAGGCTAATAAATTCATAATAAGCAAATCAATAAAATATTAATCCATAATCAATGAAAGCTAAGAATGAATTAAAATACTAACTTAAGTGTCTTAGATTAACATAATTCAACCAAATGAATTCAATGAAGAGAAACATTAATGAAATAAAAATTAAACCATTCCAAATCAAATAAATTAAATCAATAAGATTTAATCAAATCAAATTAATAAAATAAATAATTAAATTCCAAAGACAAAATTGAAATATTAATCCAAATTAAACTCAAACGCAAATCATCTAAGTGAATCTAAAAGGAGCTAATTATGATACTTAGGATCTTAGTTAGATCTTTAAGATGAATTTTCATCTTGAAGGTTTCATTCTTTTAAGATTTAGGATGTTGAATGGAATGGGTTCAACCCAAAAGTGGAATCTATTTTATTCTTCATTCTTGAGAAACTAAACTTTGCTTTAACATAAAAATAAATTTGAAAACTAAAACAATATCACAAATGATTAAATCATTTAAATTGAAACCATCCAAAGGTAAATTAAACAAACTCAAAATTCAAATTGAAACTTGAAACTAAAAAGGCCTAGCAAAGTCTTGTTACACAAGCCTATTTTCTTCACATACTAGATCATTAGGTCATGGACCCTAGACCTAGGTTAAGTTGATCGGTAATATTCTGTGATACTCTATGTTGTGATGTGATTTATGACTTTGTGGTGTATTATTTTTGACTGCATGTCTATGATTGTTTGCCTATTAGATTGGATGGTAGGACGCACTTTTTAGAACTAATGTTGTCTTCTATAGGGCCTATGCTAAAAATGACTACATTACAAATAAATTATAAATGCTATTTTCTTGCAAGTATGCTTATGTCCTTAAGCATAGCCTAATAAGGTAGGTGGTCTTGGCAAGCAACTAATGCTAAGCCCGTATGTTTGTAAAATATAACTATTGTATGTTATTTATATTTTTTGACATCTATTTTACAGGGTTTAGGATTTGTTTTTGAATTTAAAATGTAAATTTGAGCTTAGAATTAGTTAGAATTTATAGAGTCTAAGATTAATAGGAACTGACCTTACTAGCAGATAGGTGCAGGGGTACCCTATGAAGCCCAATGAAGGTCCATGAAGAAGGAGATGGTCTTAGAAAAAAAGACCCATAGATCTAAACTATAGCTCTAGGCTGGACTGTATAAGGGTAAAGCTCGGCTGCCCATTTTCTCTTTCTTCTAGGGTGTATAATAGTATCCAGTCGCATTGGCCTATTTATTAATTTAAAATTAGCTTGATTTATTTTGGCCAGACAACAAAAAAAATGAAAACTTCATATAAATTAAAGCCCTAGGAATAACCTAAAATCAACTAGAAATAATTAGCATTTAATACCATGCTATCATATTGCTCAAAACTCTTGAAGTGGGCACTTCATAGTTTACATAAGGGCATCTTACCTTTGAGGATGACCACCTTCTTAGGGAAGTTCTCCTTCTCTTATTGATTTGGTTCATAACCACTTCTAATTGCATGACATTTAGGCATAAAAATGCATACCCCAAACCTTAAATAAATTATGAGTCAAAACATTTAAAAGATAGAAAATGTGCATTCATCAGGAGCATTTCATACCCTACATGATCCTAGGAATTAACGAGTGAGTCTAGGTTCTTAAATTCTTTCCTAAAATGCAACAGCCTAGCCATCTTGCATACACAAGACTTGGCATCATGAACTTAAAATGCGCTTAGGTAGTGTTAGCTAGCAACCATTCCATGCATGTTATAAGTCCAGAAGAGTCAAGAGTATGTCTGTTCCTCAAGTGAGACGATTGGCCGATAATTCATAAAAATAAAACTACATCGAGCAACTGACTTGTGTCAGAAGCAATTGTAGACTTAGGTTCTGAAGCATCTTCATCGTAGTAAGTCTTCAACCCTAGGAATTTCTACAGTCTTATGCTACTAAAATCTAAACCCTAGATTTCCAAGAAAATGTTAACTCAAAATCAAAATTAAATTCCAAAATTTGAAGCTCAATGATAGATAGTTGAAATGCCTACCGAGCATCCTAGTATCAATAGACATTTCCTACTTAATCTCACTTAGCTCCCAAAAGAACTCTTTCCATTTTGGATCGTTCCAATTAAAATTCTTAAACATCAATTCCTTTGAAAATAAGCTTAGAAATTCATAAAATAAAATAACTTATTTCTTTAATTGAAATTATTCTTAGGAAGAGGTCCTCCATTCCTAAGATGTAATTAACTATAAGGGCTTGCCCTTATAAGGAACCATGAACCCTGTTAAAAATAAACCATGTTCTACTTCCAATGTAGTTTAGGGAAAAACTCTCATGTACATAAAAGTCCCATTAGTTTTAGGAGTCTTTTATTAGATGATCGAATACCTTATAGGATAACAGATTTATTTTTTGAGATAATAGTTTTGCTCCTTAATGCCACATTTGATCATCCAAATAAGAAAATTTGAAATTTTACGTGGTGTCATAAATTTTTCCCATAGGGGGTACTTATTAAAATGATCGAGTACAACATTTAAGAAATAATTTAATATTTCAAAAGATAAAAATATCACTCTAAGATGGACTCAATCATATAATAAGGACTCCTAAGGCAGATGGGTCTACTTATACAAAAGAGCTTTTGCCTACTTTACATGGATGAAGTAAAGCAAAGTTTATTTTAAGCTGAGTGCTTCAGTTCCCCATAGTGGCAAGCCTCCATATTTAATTACATCATAAGAAATAAGGGTTTCTTAAGAATACTCTCAATTAAAGTAGTTAATTAATGTCTCCAAAAGATTTCAAAGCTTGATATCAAAATATTGGTGGTTATTGAAAATCAAGTAGGAAGACTCAAAATAGGAGAAGATCTTAATAAATTCAAAAGAAGGATGAGTAGGAAGCACTCATGATACTAGAAAGTACAATGAGTGCTTTAGCATATCTTATAGTGAGGTTTTATATTTTTGAAGGAGTAAAATTATATTTGTTTGAGTTGATATTTTATTAAAAAGTTAGTACTTACATTCCAGCAACATAAGATTATGAAAATTCCTAAGAGGTGAGGACTTACACCCATAAGAAAGGAGAAAAAAGTGACCTTCGAAACTATATCTAAAGTGCTTTAACATAATCTAAGAGCTCAACTTAATTTTACTTAGAGGAGTTTAATATATTGGTTCACTTCAATTAGAGAGAGTGAATTGATCTAGACTTTCTAAATTTACAACCGCCTAGAGTGGCTGCAAGTTAACATCTCCTATGAACCATGTGAGCTGGTCTTATGTAAATGCAAGATAGCTATGTTGTTAGTTATTAGGAAGGACTCTATAGTCCTAAACTCACTTCCTAAGAGACTAGATCATTATTGGTATGAAAATTCATGATTTAGACTGATACAACCAAATTTACAAATTTTATTCCATTTTGACTCATTATTTTATATTCAGGCTTGGGAAAGCTTATGCTTGCATGCATGATGAAATTAAGTTGTGGCCTTGTTGACCTCACTTTTGGAGTGAGCTTTCAACTTCTTCATCTTAGACATAGGACTCCTCTAAACACTAAGAGTTCTTTAGTCTTAAGATTCTAGTGATTAGTGAACACATAACCAATTTAGACTTAGAAGAGTTAACCATAAGAATAAGTCATGCCTGGGATATTAGGAAAACTTATCTACCCTTTAGCTTGAAGTCAAACTTCAAATTCAAATCAACTTCAAATTCAAATCAAACTCAAATCAATTCCAACTCAATTGATTTTCTCAAATATATAATCAAATCCAAAACCTTTCCTAATCCTTTGATTTCATCTTATGGACTTAATCAAATCAAATTCAAATCACTACAAATTCAAAAGATTTTCTCATAACCCATGTATATTTTCATTTATATTCACAAATAGAAATGAAATATAAATTCAAATGACCAAAACTAAATTGAAAACTCAAGCCCAAATCTTTCCTAAATCCAACCTATACCCTTTCAAGTCAAATTCTTGAATTTAGCCAAATCATTCTCAAATCAATCCAAACCTTGATTTTCTCTTCAATCAATACTTCAATCATAAGCCCAAATATAAACATAAACTATAATCACCAAATCAAAATTAAATCACCAAGTCAAACCCATATTCTCCTTTTGACTTAAAATTGTCAAATGAATCAAAACCCATTTGACTCCAAATCACTAGCAATTGGATCATATTTTAATCATAAGTCCATATGTGAGTTCAACCAAACTTGAATCAAGCCTTGATCAAGTCAATTGACCCCTTTAGGCTCACTTGACCCAAAGTGATCTAAAGCACCTTTTTGAGCCAAATTCCAATCCTACCCAAATTGGATTGAACTAAGCCCATCTAAGCCTCACATTATGAGCAACAATCATCCTAGGATGATCAATCACTCAAATTAGGTCAAGCCAAGTCAAACCTAGCCTTTGGCCAAATCAACACTTAGCCCAAATTAAACCCAAACTAACCAAAATACACCATAAGCTAAATTGATTGGAACCATTAATCTCAACCAACTCATAATCAATGATTGAACTTGACCAAACCATCAATTGAGCCAAACCAAGCCAAATTGGCCACTTGACCTAAGTTGACCCAAGTTGACCTAAGAAGTAAAAATGGGTCAAATCTTGATCTAAGACAAATTGATTGCAACCAATGGGTCAAATTCATTACCACTTGTTGAACTTGACAAAAGCTTTAATTGGCCAACTAGACCCAACCTAGCCCAATTGATCATAAACCCAACTTGATCTAAAAGGTCAAATCAACTTGAAATCAAACCAAACCAAATTGATTAAAACCAAAGCTTGCAATACATTTTAAATGATCAACCAAGCCTAAACCAACCCATGACCTAACGCATTGGGTCAAATGGGTCAAATTGGCCACTTGACCCATTTGGCCTAAGTGAACTCAAATGAACCAAAACCAAATATGAACCAAATTAAACCAAACCAATGATACCCATAGGCTCCAAATAATCATTTGAACTTGACCTAATCCATGGTTTTAAATTGAAACAATTGGTCAATTAACCCATTGACCCAATTTGACCTAAATGGGTCAAATTGAACCAATTCAAACCAAATGAACTCCAAATTAATTGAAATTTGGCCCAACCTATTTTTGAAACATCTTAAATCTTCCCAAATCAAAATTAAGTCCAAATGACCATTTTAACCCTGTGAATTTGGCCAATTCCTTCTCATGGCTACTTGGCATCCTCCTAGTGGTCCATATGGACACCAAGGAGGGTGGTGAACATGACCCAATGGGTTTGGGTCAGCCATGGCACAACCCAAGGCCAAACTGAGCCCTACAATGGGAATTCTCCACTTAGATCACTCCATACATTCACTTAGCACATGTGCACTTCCTCTCTTCCACTCCTCTGCCAAAAATGAACCACATTGAGTCCTTAATAGCCTAAAAAAATCTGATCAATCCAAGCAATTGATCAAAAATGGCAAGATGGCTTTCGACCATCCAATCCAATGAGGGGGAGATATACTCCCCCTCATTACAACTCAAACCAGAGACATTGCATTCGATTGATCTCTAAGGATTGAAAGCAAGCTCCTCCAAGTTTCCTTAAGCCATTTTCAAGCCTCTTGAATTTCTCCTTCTCAATTTTCTTCAAAGCCGAAATAGGGGAGGCTTAAAGAAATTCTAACTTGCTCAATTCTTCGCCAAACCCAAATTCACTTTGCAAGCACCATCAAGGGAGCTAGTCGAGCTCACCCAAAGTGTTTCCCAAGTCTCCAAGCCATGGGAAGGGGGACTTCGATCAAAGCCGCAAGCCATTTAAGGGGAGCTTGGTCAACCAACATCCACTTCAAATTAAAAAAGAGGGCTTCGTCTCCACTAGACAAAACTATCTCCTCCGTTGGAAGCACCGATGAAAGCCTTCAGTGAGATATGACTCAAAACTGATCCTAAGTTGAAAAATGCTTGGTCCTTTATGAAGGGAATTGTAATACCAGTAGATCCTAGTCATTGGATGTTCTTCCATATACCTCTTGATGGTGTGGGGTGAATCTCACCTAATCGAAGGTGAGCTGGATCAAGCCATGGAGGATGGATGGCCTCCGTTTCTAGCAGCTTAGGCATGGATGAATCATGGGCCCTCCATCCCGCATGTTTTTGATGGATGACCCTGATTAAATCAATTAGATCCACTGATTTAAGCCCTTTAGAACCACGGATTGATCCCGGCCATCCGATCCTTGATCAAGACCCGTGTGAAAATACCACCACCGACGACGCTGATGTGATAACTTAAATAACCAATCCCATCGTGCCATGTGGAAACCACACCGCGTCAGCAGTCCACGTGGTGCCGATGGGATTAGTTAATTAATTAGGCTATTTTAATTTTCCATTAATCTTAAAAACTTCATACATTCATAATTAAATATAAAAAAATCCAAAAAATAAAACTCAAGTTCATTTTAAAGATAATTGAGGGAATAATATAAAATTAAGTTTAATTGATTTTGAAATTTCACTCAATTTTAGTTTTATTGGGAATGTAATTATGTTAATTACTCAATTACTTTAATTAATTCCAAACTTCCTAGGGTTGGTTAGTGGATGATCTCACCTCCATAATTTTCTTGAAATTTATTGTTGGATTAATTAGGGGAATTGCATGATTCACCCCTAGTCACTCCCTTAATTAATTAAGTGATTAATTAACCTATTAAATAATGATGAATCCATTAATTAAGTTTGATGATCACTATGAAATAGTGAATGGACTTAGGGAATGAGATAGGATTCCTTATCCGATCTCTTCTCCCTAAGTTCACTCCATTTGGAAAACATTTAATAAAGTTGTAATTAATGGCTTAATCTTCATTAATAAATTCAATTAATCAAAATTCAAAATAAAATCATTCTAACTTAATCTTTAATTATCGGGTAGATTCTTAGGTGTTCAATAACCTAAGAGGCTTTAAAGAAAATCATAATCAAACTACATGTGTAGGATGGTTATGAAAGTACTTAACTAAACCCTTTAGCTTAATTAATCAATAATTATGAACCAATTGCATTAGACCCCTTTATTTCTTATGTGCATTGTTGATTTAAATTCCATATGGTTGCATATCATATATTGGCTCATAATTACTTGAATAGTTATGTTAAAGTGTTATAGGTAAGGGTAATTAATGGATTTAATTTATACCTTAAGCTAAAGAAAATATAAAATCAACTTAATTGTTCTAAAACTAAACTAAACCAATTCACACATGGAGGGAAATGGGTTAGGACTAACAAACCCTTTTTCACAAATCATTTTCAAATCAAATCCAAAAAATAAAAATCTCTTTAAAGAATTTTGATTCACTTTGAATAATCTTATCTTATAGGATTATCCTTAAGAATTAATTAGGGTGAATGAAGTCATATGCTTACATCACTTTATTTCTTTCCAAGCATGCTAAATGTTATTTTCCATATGAAATCATGCATCCATCTCTTGAAAAATCAATTAAATAAAATGTTTCCTTTATGTCAAATTGCATGTTTTGGCTAAAGTTAAATATATGAGTGGATATTATCACTATTAAATCATTTTTTAAATATATAAATCAAAGATTATAAATGAAGGTATGCTACTTATAAGTAATTATAAGCTTGCATGTGATTATAGCATAAGAGATGTGTATTATGTGATTTTCTTCTCTTCTTAACATGGGTTTGAATAGGATTTGCAAAGTGTATAGTTTATTTGAAAAGAACATAACACTTGCTTGAATCTATTCCTATGCATTTTTATGTTATGGCATAAGAAGGATCTTCACATCTACATATGTAAATTATACAACCAAATCAAACAAAAAAAATCTTTTGCATGACTCTTCATCCTTTTATTTATTTTTATACATGCACATGTATTTAAGAAAAGTGATATATTAGTCTAGACATCCTAGGGTTTTGAGGCTTTAAGTAGCCCCAAGTAGGTCTTGTACCTTACACCCTGGTGTAGAAAACAATGGCACCATACTCACTTATGTCTTTTATACATGTGGATGTGCATTTGATTAATGGATAATAGAGTCCCTCATTTCTACTTAATAAAAACATGCATTCATGGAATATCCAAATTTTCTTAAACAACATCTCTTTGCATTCATCATTAAGGTGTGCTAAGATTTGCATGTACAGGTATAGATATGCTTAGGATTATTCATATGCAGATATACATGGTGGAAGAAAATTCACCTTAATTAATCCTAAGATGCATTTCTTATTGAATAGGTTTATTTAGAGCAAATCTAAACTTAGGGTTAATTAAAATACATAATAAAATATTTACTAAAGAAAAATCATTAATGAATCTACCTTAGAAATTACTTAAGGTAGGGAGGAAAGAGAAGTTCTCTTCTCTTTTCCTCTCTTTACAACATTTAGTAACTAAATGTAAGTTCATTCAAACCAAATCAAACCATCAAATAAAATTGATAAATCAACTAAATAACTTAAAAGAAAACCACCCTCTAAGTTGAATCCTTCACACTTAGAAAATTTCAACCTTAAATCCTATTTAAGACATTCCACACAAGCCTTAAATGGCACACACATTAGGCTAAGTCACCATTTCTAGCTCAATGTTAGGGCGGTACATGGTTTGATGCCTGATTTTATTTTGTGATGTAATATTTTAGATTGGATGTTATGTGTGTAGATGATGGTAGATGATCTCTAATCATGTCTAGAAGGGATTGTGCTTAAGGGGCATTGTATAATAAAAATATATGCTTTTGTATGCGTTGCTTATACCCCTAAGCATGATCCAAATTAGGACAGGTGGACTTGGTTACCCATGTGTGGGGTGCTAAGTCTAACTTATTCATATAACTGTTTGGGATGTGTGATATATTTAGCTAATCTCTATTTTGCAGGTTTAGTTAGATTTACTTTTCTCATTTGATGTAAATCATGCAATTAAGATTTGGAATGAATGTTATGGTAGATTAGGATGAACATTGGTCATAAGACCAAGTCTTATGCACCATGTGAAGCCTTGGAGCAAATCATATCCCAACCAACCAAAAGAAGGAAATAAATGAAGAAAGAAAGAAAGAAAGAAAGAAGGGAAGAAATGAAGAAATGAAGAATGAAGACCCCATAACATAAATTCCTTCCAAATTGTAATTATTCATTTATAATCCAGGTTGTATAAGGGTAGAGCTCGATTACCCATTTTATTTTTTGGGTTCGTGTGGTGGAGCCCGACCACATCGGCCTCTTATTCTTTTGAGCTAGCTTTATAAAATTATTTGATGTTTGTTTAGCTTATGCATTAAAAATGGAATGATTTTCTTAGTTTCTTCATTGATTGATGAATGTCCTGGATGCGATTAGGCTCTTAGGGAAAAATAAATTTTCTAACCAAATTAATCAACTCAAAGTTAAAATTAAACAACTCATAGCCTCACCTAAAGCCTAAGACATAAATCAAGATAATAAAAGATTTAGCAACCTCTTAGTTGGATGTTGTATGTCTCACATCATGCATAAAATCATCTTGCTTCACTCTTGCTAATGGAGGGCTTCCACCTTTGCCAGAGAAAATGGCTTGACCTTTGAGAGCCATGGTAGAAACACACCTACTTCTTTTTGATTTTGGCACAATACAATTTCTCATGCATTAGGCATATGAATCCCATAGCTGTCAAATAAATTATCAAAAATCAAAATAAAACTTAACAAAATTTGCATTTGATTTAGATCATTATTAATGCCCTACATGATCTAGTCTCTTAGTGTGTTTAAGGACTTAGTCTCCTTTCTAAATAAACAACGCCTAGCTATCTTGCAAAGCATAAGACTCACCTACATGTATTTAAATTCATAGGAGGAGTTAGTTGGCGACTACCCCCATGCAATTATAAGTCCAACAGTCGGGTGATTTATTCTCTCTTGTGGAGCTAAACTATATACCCATTTTCTCCTTAGATTTAGGCCATTCTTTGGCCCTCACCAAAGCTCCCTAGATTTAGGATCTGAGGTCGTTGTTTCTTTTACGGGCTATAAGCATAAATCCTCACCTCTTAGGCATTTTCGTGATCTTGTATTATGGAATTATAAGCCCTAGATTTCTAATAAAAATTCAACTCAAACATATAATCCTCTTCAAATTTCAAAAATATAAAGCCCAACCATAGAATAGTTGGGATGCTTATTAAGCTTTCTAGTATAATGAGCATCTCTTACTCATCTCCTTTTGGTTTTAATAATAACTCCCTTCTTTTGATCAATCCCACTTGATTTTTCAAAAATAAATAATTTGTTGATAGTCCTACTTTGAAATCTTTAGAGATAACGATCATTTACCTTAATCGAGAGTATTCTTAAGCAATCTTATTCCTTAAGATGTAATTAACTAAGGGGACTTGCCTCCATATAGAACTTAATCAACTCGGCTTAAAATAAACCCTACTTTACTTTTCCATGTAAAGTAGGGAAAGAATCTCTAGTACATTCGAAGACCCATTATCCTTAGGAGTCCATATTAGGTGATTAGGTTCATTGTAGGATGGTGACTTCTGTCTCTCAAGATAGTATATCATTCCTCAATGTAATCTCACCCTAAGTATATATCGATCTACATGGTGTTCCAACAAACACAATATAAAATTTTATATTTCAAATTCCTTTCCATGAGAGTTTTAGAAATAAAAGTAAACACCGCCTAAATGAAGGAGAAGATGCGTTCTCAACTACATGGGAGTGCTCTCATAATCCCTATCCCTTATCATGCAAGAGTAGAAACCCTTTATTTGCAAGGAAGAAGCAAGTTGCATGCATGATATTATAACAAGAACATCATACATCTAAGGGGCTACTAAATCTTTTATTTTTTTGATTAAATGCTTAAGCTTTAAAATAAGGTTGTGAGTTGTTTAGAATTTAATTAAAGTTGATTAGTTAGGGTAGAACATTTAAGTTCCTAAAGAGCCTACCACATCCAAACCACAAATCAAGCAATCAAACTTTGAGAAACCTATAAAAATATGTCATTCCTATTACAAATAAAAAAAATTTATCGATTAAAAAAATAAAAGGTTGATACTGCCAAGTACCATTGTATATCCCAAAAGAAAAAAACAAGCGCCTACCCTTATACATTTTAGATTAGAATTAAATTATAAATTAAAATAAAGCTATGTGGGTCTTCAATTCATCATCATCATCTTCACTTCATGGATTTGCACTTTAGGCATCACAAGACCTCCCAAGTCTAAATCTTTTAGCCACTGCTCTTCCTAAACCATATAGCTCTAACCCTAATTCTATTACAAAATTATATTTTTATAAAATGAAAATCTAATTGTACCTACAAAATAGAGGTTTCCTTAACACACATTCAATCCAAGAAATTATATATTTCATACATTTATACTTAGCACCCTACTTTGTGTTAGCAAGCCATCCTATCTTAATGGATTATGCTTAGGGACTTAAGTAGCAGTTGGAAGCAAAATTTATATATATGTTTTTTATTACAATAGTCCATTAAGCACAACCTCCTATATAAAATATCATTAGTATAATGTTTCCCTAACATTCAAAGTATGCCCAAATAATCTTAACATCTAGTTTAAAATATTACATGACAAAACAAAACATCAATCTACAATAAAACACCAAACTTAAGACTTAGGATTGGTGACTTAACATTCTAAAGTGTGTGTTATGGCTTAGTGTGGTATGGCATGACTAGGCTTTAATATTTGGATTTAACTAAGAATAAATGTTTAAATTCTTTATTAGGGGATGATTACAGTTTAAGTGATTAATTATTTGAAATGAATTTTACATTTAAACTTAATTTATTTTTTATTTCATTTGAACTTAGAATTTTAAGAGAGAAAGGAGGAGGGGGATCCACCTTGTTCCCTAACTTTATGTTGAACCTAAAGATAAATTTTATGATTTTTAATTAGCTTAATGGATTGTTATAAATATTTTTATTAAGCTATGTGTCTGGATTTGACTTAAGTGATCTTTTATAAATATATAAGACAACTTAAGATTAATAATT
The DNA here is from genome assembly GCA_021442155.1 of Cymbidium sinense. Taxonomy (NCBI): domain Eukaryota; kingdom Viridiplantae; phylum Streptophyta; class Magnoliopsida; order Asparagales; family Orchidaceae; genus Cymbidium; species Cymbidium sinense. Next base: position 151,568,430 of record CM038220.1, on the reverse strand, counting down.
TCAATTCATAGCCAATTTAATGATATATACCAAACTTTGGTTCATCATCCCCAAATATTCATTCAATTAACTGATGTACTTAATAGAGTTATTAGATTTAATAAGTAGATATATAACATTTGACTATTTCATAACTTGATGCATGAACAAGTTAATGTATTTCATCTATTGACATTTAATAAAGGACATAACTATATGATGCATGAATTTTGTAGAAAAAATAATTTGATTATTCCTTATACATATACATACATATTAATATATTTAATTTATACAAGTACATGCCATTATTGAACTAGGGAAGTGAGGTAATCAGAGACCCCCTTGGGACTAAGTAAAGTCTCGCTATCTAAGTTATATACTTGCTAATTCATACATATACATATATATATATATAGATTTAAGAATGACATTATGTAGATTTTAAGATGCTTAAATATATGAGTTAAAATAATTTAAACTTACTATATATTTCACTATAAATCTCAACATACATATCGTTGTTATATTGAGGGTATGAGGTATCAAGACCTCTTTCGAACCAACAACCTTGCGACTTAGGGTTTCCAAACTATATACCTTTCAAAAATTGTATTTCATACATATATGATTTAAATTCAAGTTTTTATTATTTAGATTAATTTATATTTAGACTAATAAATATTTAATTTTATTATAAAAATAATTTGAGATTTATTAGTGAAAATAATTATTAATCCAAAGCATGCAATTAAATAAACTTTTTTTTTTGAAATATGAATGCATGAAATATATAGAATAAATTTATAAATGATTGAAGCAAACAAATTAACATCACCAAATAGCCTTATTGGAATTAGTAATTCCTAAGGTCATACACATGAACATAATCACACTTAAACCTAATCGTTCATTAAGGGCTAATCTTAAAATTTGAGTTATTTAATTCGATGAGAGAAAATATGATTAAGATTAACTCTTAACCAACTTCTTCTATTCATTAAGTGATTTATATGATTTTTATTAATTACTTAAAGTTAATTAATTAATTAATCAATTAATCCATAAAGAACCCATAAATTCAATTAAGCACTAACTAGAAGCCCAAAAATTATGAGAAATTTATTTGAGATGCATAAATATGAAATAAACATGCCCTAAAGTTCTAATTCAATTGGGCTTATAATTAGGGGTTAATTGAAGAAATAGGGAAAATCCAAAATCATCAATTACACTCAAAATATCCCAAATCAATTGGGGATTTTGATTACATTGAAAATCTCTTTGGTAGCTGAGCATAAAGAGGACTTAGTCAAAACTTTTAGGGGACTAGATTACTTATTATGAATTTTCTAAGTTCTAGGATAATTAATGATTTAATTAATTAAATAAAAGCCTCTTAAGGTGATTTTGAGAAATAATTAGGACCAAAGGTCCTAATTAATTTCTCTAGTCACCATTACTATTTTAATACTTATCTAAGTTCCTATAATTAATTTCATAATTTTTATAATTTTATTTATTTACTAAAAGTATAAAATGTCCATTTTAAGTTTGAAAATTTGAATTTCTTAAATTACTTAGAAAATTAGCTTGAAATAATTATGGGAGGAGAGGACATCCCATGGAACAATCACCCCAAATTTTAATTATCCAAATAATTAAGGCTTAATTATAATAATTAAGTAAAACTTCAAATTCTCATTAGTCGTGTTCATTTAATAAAAATTAGGTCTTTTATTTTCCTAGATCCTCTCTATTTAAGCTTTTCAAATTGGGTCAAGAGGGCTATTAGATTAGGTTCAAATGATGATTTAAAACTTATTAGTGCAATATATTTGATTTAATTTGGATTGGATTTGAATTTAACTCATATTGGTTCATATGAGTTAAATGGGTTAAGTTGACCTATTTGGTCAAACTAGCCAAAGATTGAATGAGAGATTGAGTCATGTTTGATTGACCAATTAGAGGTGATTGGAGGCTTTAACTTAGATTGATTGGTTTAGAATATATTTTAGTTCTTTTGACACTTTAGTCAAATTAGGTTAAATGGGTCAAATGAGTTAAGTTGATCAAATTGGCTTTAATTGGTGGTTGAGAAATATTCAATAATCAATTTGGGATTGATTGAAGGTGTTGATTCAATCCAATTACATTTAGATTAAGTATTGGCTCAATTTGATATTTTAGATTAAATTGGGTCAAATGGCCAAATTGGCTCAATTGGGTTCAATTGATTAAGTGATTAGTCATTATCAACAATCATTTTGGAAGTGATTGGATGGATTAGTTTAGTCCAATTTGGATAGAATCAAGATTTGACACACTTTGGCCTTTAGGACAAATTGGCTCAAGGTCAATTGGAATAAATTGAGTGTTGGAGCATGTTTAATGATAAATTTGGAGTTGATTGGTAACTTTGATTGCATCCAATTTGGGTTGGATTGGATTTTGACTCATTTGGACCTTTAGGCCAAATGGGTCAATAATTGGACCAATTGATCAAATATGGATGATTGGAGTGAGCTAGGGTGTTCAATTAAGTAAATGGGATGATCATGAGGTTTGGATTGATTCAATTGGATTAAATCAAGTGGAATTGGATTTTAAGCCAATAAGATTCAATTGGGTCAACTTGGTTTAAGGGTAAATTTGGTTTAATTTGATTTAATTGGATTACAATTAAGGTTCAATCAGGTTCAATTGAGGTTAAAGTGAGTTTGGGTGAGTTCAATTTCAAATAGATTGGATTAATTTTGAATTTATCCCTTCTAAGCACAAATAGGTCATTGGGTCAATTGACTTATTAGACCAAATTGAATCCTAATGGATCAAATTAGGTTTGAAATCATTTGGTCTTGGTTGAGGTTTAATTTATTACCAATTAGTTTGGGTTTGAGGAATCAATTTGGTTTTGAGGTTGATTGGATTTGGGATAGGTGGGTCTTACCCAACCTAAATGGGGTTTAACCTGGGCTTAAGCCCATGAGTCTTTAAGGCTTAGGGTTAGTGTTCACCAACCACTAGAAATTTTGGTTCTAGTAAGACCTATTGACCTCACTATTAGAGTGAGTTCTCAACCTCCTCATCATAGATCTAGGACTCTTATAGACACTAAGAACTTCTTAGTCTTAAGACTTCTAGTGATTAGGTGAACACTTAACCTAAACCTAGAGCCTTAGAAGGGTTAGCTATAGGAGTAGGTTATGCCTTAGGGACTTAAGGAGACTTATCTACTCTATGGCCTAGACCCAATCCATGCTCTCCTTCTCAAACCAAACCCCAAATTCAAATTCAAATTCAAATTCAAATTTCCAAAATTCAATCAATCCCATGATCAAATCCAAGCTCAAAATCCTTCCAAAGCCTTATGATTGAATTCCATGGCCTTAACCTTAGCCAAGTCCAATTCAATTGATTTTCTTAAAGACCAATTCAATCCCTCAATCATTTATCAAATTCAAATCCAAATTTAACTCCAAATGAATGAAACCCAAAATCAAATCCAAGTTCTAAATCCTTCTTAAGCCATGTGATCCACTTTCACATTCTTAACCAAAATCCCATTCAAAACAAATCAAACTCAATTAATTTTCTCACAAATCAATTATTTCATAAATTATCTTCACAAATATAAATGAAATCTATATCCAAATGATCAAAACTAAATCAAACTAAATTAAGTAAAGCCAAGACCCTTCTTAAGTCATATGGACCTACCTTCATGAGCTTAACCAAATCTTGACCCAAATCAACCAAAAATTAATTAATTTTCTCATAAATCAATTATATGTTCAATCATCTTCACAAATATAAAAGAAACCCACATTCCAATGATAGAAATTAAACCAAACTAAAGCAAATTTTCTTCTAAGCCCTTTGCCCTACCTCCATGATGTTAGTTAAATTTTCCTTCAAATCACTTCAAACTCAAGTGATTTTCTCATAAGTCAATTATATGCTCTATTATCTTCCTCAATATAAATGAAATATACATTCAAATATCCAAAATCAAATTAAAACCCAATTTAAACCCTTTAAGCTAATTCCATGGACTTAACCAAAACCCACCTAGATCAAGCCAAAAATAATGAATTTTCTCTTGAATATATCATTCATTCAATCATCTTCCAAATATAAATGAAACCTAGAATCATCAAGCCAAATTGAAATCAACTCAAGTCAAGCCCAACTTAGCCCTTTTGGCTTGAAAATTCCAAATGAACCAAAATCCATCATAGCCAAAATTGATTGGATTTAAATTTCAATCCTAAACTCATATATAAATTCAACTAAACCTTAATCAAATCAACACTAAGCCAATTAATTCATTTAGGTTCACTTAACCCAAAGTGGCATAAAGAACCCATTTGAACCAAGTTCTACAAATTGGATTGAACCAAGCCCATCCAAATTGGATTGACCATTGATCACCCTAGGAAGTTCAATTTCCTTAAATTACTAACCAAATCTCGGTCATTTGACTAAGTCAACCCTTAACCCATATGAAACCCAAACTAGCCAAAACTCATTATACACCAAATCAATTGAACATGACTTGACCATCAATTGAGCCAAACCAAGCCCATTGGCCATTGGCCATTTGACCCAAGTTGACCCAAATTGGCCTAAAGGGCCAAAATGGGTCAAATCATGATCCAAACCAAATTGATTGCAACCAATAGCTCAAGTTCATTCCAAATTGATTATTGAACTTGACCAAACCCATAATTGAACTCAATTTGGCCAATTGAATCCAATTGACAAACTTAGCCCAAATTGACCTAAAGGGTCAAATTGGCCAAAATCTAAATTAAGTCAAAATTGATTCAAAACAAAGCCTATAATCATCTTCAATTAACTAATTGAACTTGAACCAACACCTAACCCAAGCCAATTTGGCCAATTTGGTCAAATTGGTCAAACTATTTGACCCATTTGATTCCAAATGAGTCAAAATCAAACTTAGGCCAAATTGATTAAAACCACTTGAATCAAAATACTTCAAATCATCATTTGAACCTAACCCAAGCCTTAGTTTGACTCAATTTGACAAATTGGTCAACTTAACCCAACATGACCCAAAATGACCCAAATTGAGCTAAATCCCTTGAAACTAATCCTTGGCCACTTGGAATCTGACCAAACCCAACCCAAACCCATCTTGGGTTAGCTCAAAATCAGCCTATACCCAATGAGATCTCCCTTGGATATACCACCCTACATGGGATTTTGCCCAAAATAACAAAGTCCACTTCTTTCCATTTGGTTGCCATCAAGCACCCATTTTGGGGTCCGACCTATCCACCTAGTGGCTAGCTTTCTCCATGGATCAAAAGGAGGGACTCACCTCCCTTACAAACTGAAAACCCAAAAGATCCAAGGAATGCAATCAGCCCAAATCCAGCCTTGAGCCACCTCCCAAGCCTTCCTCTACTCAAACCGAGCCACGTGGACTTGATGGGGGAAACTCCGACACCCTGATAGTGGCTGGCCAGTCGAAAAATGGGAGACAATCTCATCCATCCATCACAAGCAATTTTGGGATATACCCCCTCAATTCTCATGGGAAACACACCCATTGGCATCGTCTAAGCTTCCAAGAGAGATTTCAAACTCCCTAGTGAGCTCCCAAGCATTCCCAAGGCCTCCCTTGTTGGAATTTCCCTTTCATGGGTGAAGTCAAAATAGGGCAAGTATCTTCTAATCCAAACTCCACCACTTCTCTACTTGGATCAAAATGCTTCTTCCCACACCATCCCCTCAACCTCGAATGAATCATTTCCCAAGGTCCAAATCCATCGAGGTTAGAGTTGATCAAAGCGTCCAAAGCATGAGTTGGCCCAGTGATCCACGTGGAATTGATCCAATTGCTGCTTAACATGGCTTCGTCTCAACCAAACAAAGCTTCCTCAAGCATGTGAGCCGCCACTCTTAGCTCTAGTGAGGTAACACCATTAAAACTGAGCTTCCTCCAATTTATTTTGTAGCTTTTTGAAAGAAATGTAAATGTTGCATGATCATAGCTGCTGGATCTTCTTAGATCCTTAATGCGATGGTGTGGGTTCCTTTTGGAGCCAATCAACTCATGAGCTCGAATCATGTGGGCAATGGATGGGCTCCATCTCTTGTTACTGCAGGGGATTGATCATGTACCCCATTCGCATGATTGGAATGGGCGGTCATGATTAGATTAGAAGATCCAATCAATTTTATCCCCTTTACACGTGGGTTTAATCATGGCCATCATCCGATCTTAGATCGAATGCATAAGAAAAGCATCCTCCACTGGCGACTCGGCGGTGTGAGAACTTAAATAGCCAATCCCGCGGTGCCATGTGAAAAGCATTCTACGTCAGCGCGCCACATGGCGCTGATGGGATTAGGCTTAATTAAGGCTAAATAATCCCTTTTTATGGCTAAAATTTCATAAATTCATAATCATAGAAAAATAAAAAAATATAAATAAAGGCTCATTTTAAAGATGTTTTAGAGAGGAATCCATTAAAATTATTCTTAAATGATTTTGAATAGTAATCAGAGCTTAAGTAAGGTTTAATTAAAAATTAATTAGTCTAATTACTCCTTAATTAATTAACTATTTATCATCAAACTTTCTGAGATTATTTAAGGGGATGACCTCTACCTCACCTAATTTTCTTGGAACTTATTGGTTGATTAATTAGAGAAATTGATTGATTAAGCCCTAATTATCTTCTTAACTTAATTAAGTATTAATTAAGCATGTGAACAGTAATTAATTAATTAATTGGGCTCCTTAAACACTGCCTAACAGTGAGGAGCTTATGGGATTGGGTTGGGACCTCTTTCCTAATCTCTTTTCCCTAAACCCCTCTCATTTTACTTAAGAAATAGTAATTAAAGATTAATTAACTAATTATTTACTTATTTAGTTAAATTAAAGTTCAAATCACATCAAATCTTCTTTAATTGAATGAGAGGACTCATGGAACTAGGTTGGAACCTCTTTCCCAACCTTTTCTCCTTAAGTCCATTTCATTTGAAGGATAGTTAATCAAATTTGGCAAACTAAGTAAGAGAAATTGATTAATTAACTGATGACTTGATTAATCAATTTCAAAATTATAATCATATCTGATATTAATTATTAATTAATTCATGGGTAGATCTTTAGGTGTTTAATAGCCTAAAGAGAGTTAATGAAATTATGATTTACTCATATGGGTGAAAACCATAAAAGTAATTAAGTTCCTTAATCTAATTAACCCATAATTGTGAGCTAATTGCATTAAGCCCTCTCATTTCAAAGGACCATTGCTAATTTACTTTTCAATTCATTTTGCATATCATAATAGCTCACAATTATTTGGATAATTACTTTAAGGAAACATAAGTAAGGATTAATTAATAAATTTAATACATATGATAACTTAATTAATCCATAAAACCAACTTAATCATATCTCATTAAACCAAGTTAACTCACAAACATGAGGATGGGTTAGGAGCAAACTCCTTCTCACATTCCTTAAGTCAAATTGAACATGAAATCAAAATGACATTAAAGAACTTTGGTTTATTTTAAATAGTTTGATTTGGTATGTTTGTCCTTAAGAATTAGTTGGATTGAATGAATCATATGTTTATATTTGATTATTCCTTTCTAATCATGCTACATATTGTATGTTGTTTAATTCCATGCATTCATTCCTTTTCAAAAATTAATTAAATCAAATGGTTTTCCTTTATGTAAGCTTGCATGTGTTGATTTAATTTAATATATGTGTGGCTATTATCACTACTAAATTCAAATGTATTTTTCAAAACCTTATAAATGAATGGTAACACATGTTGGGGTGTTAGTTATAAATATATAGGATATGCATGTGATTATACCTTAAGTGTATGAAGTGAAGTCTCTTTCCTTTATTCACATTTTGATTTACATAAGCATGAATATAATGGGTATATAGCCTAGACATCCCGGGAATACAAGATTTTAAGTAACCAAGGAGGTCATTTGATTACCTCACTTCCCACGGTTTAAAAATGGCATGTACTCATTTGATTTCACTCTTATGCATCTTTAACATAAGAATTTAGATAGACCTTTAAGTCATATACCTAAATAATTTCATTAAGAAAAATATAATCTTTGCATAATTTTCACCTTCTTAATTATAAATACATGTGTATGTATTTAAGAAAAATGGGTATATAGTCTAGATATCCCTGGAATACAAGACTTTAAATAGCCCCAAGGTGGTCATTTGATTACCTCACTTCTCTGGTTTAACAACGACACATACTTATTTATGTTTTTATTTAGAAATACATGCATTCATATTTGCTTAGTCATTGGATTAATTAATCATATAATTTAGAGCTTACTTTCTTATATTCTTACATACAAATTTACATATGGTTGAATATAATGGGTATATAGTTTGGACATCCCGGAAATATGAGACTTTAAGTTGCCCCAAGGAGGTCATTTGATTACCTCACTTCCCTGATTAACAATGACACATACCTATTTAATTTCATCCCTATGCATATTTGTATAAGAATTTAGATAGAGCTTTAAGCTAATATGATTTAATAATTAAATCACATAAAAGAATATGAGATTCCACATACACATACATTCATCATTTTAAGTGTGATATATGTATAGATACACTTAGGATTAAATAATATGCTTAATATTTGTGATGATAAGGAATGACTTGATATGTGTTATATGTTAGTAATTCAATTCTATTAATCTTAAGATGCCTTACATGTTAAATGAAATTACTTAAAGTGAACCTAAACCTTGGATTAATTAAATCATTTAATAAGTCATTCACTAAAGAGAATTAAATCAAATTAATGTGCTTTAGAAAGTGACTTAATGTAGGAATGAAAGAGGACAATCCTCTTTCTTCTCTTTATAAACTTAGTTGTTAAGTGTAATTATATGAAACAAAGAAAACATAAATTAAAATCTCAAATCAATCAAACAACTTCAAGTGATATCAACCTTTTATATTAAATGAAAGTCTTTCATATTTAGAAAATCATAATTATGCTTAGTTAAGACATACCATACAAGTCTTAACACACACATTAGGATTAGGTCACCACTCTAGCTTTATGTTAGGACAATGCATGGTATGGGTGTTTTGTGATGTGATGTATTTTAGGCGGATGTTAGGGGTATGTTTCATTTGGATGCTAGTAAGCTAATCATGTTTTCTACAGGGGGTGTGCTTAAGGGGTGCTTAAAAATAAATATAAATCTCTCTATTTCATGTTTCCTAAGCCCCTAAGTATAATCCAAGTTAGTGCAGATGGGCTTGGTTACCCATGTGCAGGGTGTTAAGTCCAAATTACAAATATAATTGCTTGGGTTGTATGTGTGTTCAACTAACACTTATTTTACAGGTGTAGTTAGATTTTCTGTTCCTACTTTTAATGTAATTTTCTATTGGGAATTAGAATTAGTGTTATGGGAGAATAAAGATGAACATTGGCTAGAAGGTTTTGTCTTGGGGTGCCATGTGATGCTTTGAATCCTACCAAATCAAAGGAGAAAAGACATGAAGAAATGCAGATATGAGGACATGAAAGCATGAAGAATTAAGGGTAGAGCTCGGCTACACACTTTCTCTTTTCGGGTTGTGCGGTGATACCCGACCACATGGTCTCTTATTCTTTTGTGTTATATTTATAAAAATTGATTGATGTTATGTTTAAATTGTGCAATAGAAACAACATGCTTTTCATAGTTTCTTTATGAATGGTGCTTTAATGTGTGGCCTCGTTGCGATTAGGCTCTTAGGTAAAAATAAATCTTTTATCCAATAATAACTCATAATTAAAGTTTTAAATAATTCATAGCCTTACATAAAGCTTATGACATAATCAAGATAATTAAAATATTTAGCAACCCCTTAGCTAAATGTTGTATGTTTCACATCATGCATCATCTTGAATTACTCTTGCAAAATGAGGGCCTCCGTCCTTACACATATAGGGATCGCTTGACCTGTGAGAGCCCCTACTGACAGAGTTTCACCCTCTTCTCTCTTTATTTAGCCCATAACTTACTTCATCATGCATTTAGGCATACAAAAATTCCAAAGCCTTTGTCAAAATCAAATAAAATTTGAAAATATTTACATTTGTAGATTAAGTCATTATTTTTATCACTCATGCTCTAACCTCTTAGAAAGTGGGTTTAAGGACTTTAGTCTCTTTCTAATTAATAACAGCCCAACCAAACTTACAAAATCATAAGACTTGATCACTTGGATTTAAAATGTAGGAGGAGTTAGTACCATTCCAAGCAGTTATAAGTCCAACAGTTGGATGGTTTACTCTCTCTTATGGAGGTAAACCTTATGCCCATCTTCTCATAGATTTAGGTCATGCTTTAGCTCTTGCTACTGCTCCCTAAATTTAGGATCTGAGGTTGCTATTTTCTTCAAGCTACAAGCATAAATCCTCACCTCTTATGCATTCTCACAACCGTGTTGATGGATTATAAGTTCCCAATCTAATAAAAATTCAACTCAAATAAATAATTCTCTTCAACTCCTAAAATTATAAAGCCCAACCGTAGGATAGATTGGAATGTTCAATAGATTTTCTAGTATCATGGACATTTCACCTTATTCCCTTTGGCTTACAAAAATAAGTCTTCTCCTTGATCTATCCTAATTGATTTTCCAATATAACCAATTTGTTGATAGCCTATCTTCAAAATCTTTGGAGATAATAATTTCCTATTTTAATCGAGAGTATTCCAAAAGAATTTACCTTGCTTAGGATGTAATTAACTATAGGGGCTTGCCCCCATAAGGAACTTTAGAACCGATTTAATATAAACCATGCTTTATTTATCCATGTAAAGTAAGAAAAAAAATCTGTAATACATTCGAAGACCCATCATGCCTTAGGAGTCCTTATTAGGTGATTAGGTCCATTGAAGGGTGATGTCCCTATATTTTGAGATAGTATATCAGACTTCAATGTTATACCTGATCACTCCAATAAATACCCTACGATGCATGGTATCCCATCCAAAAATAAACACCACAAGACCTTGTGCTAGATCGGATCCTAGGTCTAAGAAGATGATTGTCAACCTCACTCTAAAAGTGAGGTCAAGATATGGTCGATAAGATCCGTCACAAAACCTTTCAATAAACATGAAATTTTAAATGATAGAAATTCCAACAAATTTCTAGCGGACTACTTCCATAAAAAATTTTAGCGATATTTTTGCCAAAAAATTTCATCGATGGAATTTCTAGTAGAAATTCCCCTTCACGGATATTCCCACGGCATGGTTCGTCGATTTATCTAAAATGATTTCTAATGGAAAATCCTTAGAAAATCCATCATAAACTCATTTTGATGGATTTTAGCCCATCGAATACATTTCTAAATAAGGCTTTATTAATATGACTAAATCCATCGAAGCTTATATTTTTGATGGAAAATGGTAATTTTTTATAGATTTTTTAGAAAATCAAATGTTTCCCGTAGTGAATGTCTCAAGGGTTATTTTAAAATACTAAAAAAATGTATTTTTTATTAGATCATATACCTAGAGTCATTATTAATGATGAAGGCATTTTTTGTAATAAAAATTAAAATTAATTTTCACAAAATATGGTGTGAAGCATACGGTTGCTACACTTATCATCCACAATAAAGTGGTAAGTTGAAATATCACATAGGAAGATTAAAAGAATTTTAGAGAAAACTTCATATCAAATAGATTAGATGATGCACTATGACCTATAAGACATCAATCAAGTTCTCCTATTGATATGTCTTCTTCTTGATTATTTAATAAGAAAATACGTCATTTACCCTTGGAAGTAGAACATAAAGCATATTGGGTAATCTAAAATTAAATTTTGATATGAAGGATGCAGTGGATAAATGCTCATAGATTTAAATAAATTGGATAAGAATAGAATGGGAGCTTATAAAATGGTAGAATTTATTGAAAATAAAAAGATTTCATGATAAGATGCTCCATTATAAGTAAGTTAAGCATCGAAAACAAGGGTTACCAATAAATTATAGATTAAAATTATTTCCTAAAATTTGAAATCTAATGATCAAAATTATTCTTTATTATTAAAGCATACCCACATGGTGTTGTAGATATCCAAGATTTGAAAATTCAGAATATTTCTATGGTGAATGATCAAATACTTAAGCATTACTTTGGTGGTGAAGTAAACTAGTTTAAAGAGTTGATTAACTTCATGATAATAAATGAGCAATATCTAAGTCATGTTGAGGGTTATAAACTAAGCACTCCTTAGGATACAACCCAAGATCTATTTTTTTTCTTATGTATTTTTGAGTGACATTTCAATAACTTTTAAATTTTATTAAATGTGCATATAGTGACTAAGAGCTAATGGATTAACATCATGTCACTATATTGTGGTACTATAGTAATGATGTTTTAACTTATTAAATTTTACTTTTTAATGATTATGTCAAAATTTTCCATGTGTCCTTTGATTGTGTCAGTATCACGATTAAGTTGAAGCGTTGTAATGTTAGTCAACAATATGGTAAATTCTAAGCAATCAACAAACATAATTATTATAATAAGGATAGAATTAAGAAGAGCACCAAAGCTCTAAATAGTGTCATGGTGCTCCATAAATTCACTCAATGGTCAACCACCTTTTTTGTATGATCTTTATGGTTGTCGGTTAATATTCAATGATATATTTATTTCTTTTTTACCACTTTTTCACCATTTTGACTATTTGGCCAAGTGTCTAGGCGCCATTGACTGCAATGTGACTCTTTTTTTAATATTACATTACAGTAAGGATAGTGTTGCGGCACTACATGTCAAGGTCGTGATGATATTGAAGTCTTTAAATAAATTCCTTGAGCAGAAATTTTATTGTTCATTTTTCTATTACCCAAGACTCTTAGAGTTTCAGCTTGTATAATAACTTCTTCCTTGTAAAATGCTTATTAAATTGGCTATAAAGAGGAAGAAGACTAAATGATCTTATAATTCTAGGAAGTTTATTAATATTGACACAGAGTAAAGGTTTACTACTTCCTTTATTCACAAAAACTTGATACTTGAGAGAGGATTCCTTAGTCATAGGGGTAAGATAGAAGGTATTACTACGCAAAAGGAGTGGGAGAAAGTAGCCTATAAGACTTAAGCATTCATTGTTCCTATTGTTAGATAATTTTATGTAAATGCTACGGAGCATAAAGATTTTAAAATATTTGTGAGGGAAAATTGATTTTGTTTTAGAAGTACTACAATAAATAACATATATAGGTTAAATGAAAGAGAAAATGATGAATACACAACTTATTATAATGGATACCCTAACTTTGGTAAGATTATTAGGTTTTTCACTAAAAGACAATCTCATACACAAAAAAGAAAAGGAAGGACAAATTAATTCATTTTCTTATTGTAGGCATGACTGTTGATGTAAAAGCATGACAATATTTTATCTATACTAAGTTAATGCCTAATGAAAATGTGAACAAACTTATTAAGGATAAAAGACATCCTCTATTCTGCTTTTTAGAAATGTATTTCTTTAGATGTAGAGAAAAATTTCATAATTTCAATCTTAACATGATTAATGTTACTATAGGTTTTGGGCATCCTTCCATCATTTATTAACTTTACATTTAGATTAGGGCTTTAAGAGATCTATTTGAGGAATAGTTATTCGCTACAACCGCTCTTACTAGAGATAAAATTTTAGTTTATGGATCTAAGTATAAGCTTAATGAGAGTTCCTTTCAATGCACACCACCCTCTAGATCTCAATCCTCTAAATTTATGAGTGAGCAAGTTACTGAGTTGCAACATAGGTTTGATAAGAGTAGCAGGTGGTAGTAGGAGATGCAAAGAAAATTTGATCATGAGATGGAACGGTACTAGTAGTAGTTTTTATATATGATTGATATAACATAACTTTAGCACAGATGTTCCACAACTATTAGTTGAATGTTGGGCCTGATCGGGTATATTTCCCTACGACAAGCCTTTAGCCCTATGGTGGATAAAGTCAAGTAGAAGAAGGAGAAGTGGAGGAAGAAGAAGAAGATGATGATTGAGTAGTTTTTTATTTTAAATAATTTCGTGATTATTTATTTATTTGTTTTGCTTAGTATTTTTTTGTATTTTATAATAATTGAGTTTAGGGAGGTTAGAATGTATTTTATTTTGTTGTGTAATTTTATGTTCTAAGGGTGTAATGCCATAGCGTTACAATCTATTTGTAATTTTTTATATTTAGTAAAATTTGTAACTTTTACTATTGTTTATCTTTATTAATTGTATGTTATTTTTTGAAACTTAAAGTTGTATTTGATCAAGAAAAACTTCAAAATTAAAATTAATTAAATAATATTTTAATTTGATAAATAGGCCGTTCATTAAAATTATTAAATAATAAATTATAACTTAAACTATTAACAACTAAAAAGTCTTATAAGTACTAGTAATTTCTAGTGAGTTAAGGATCATCATAACACACTCTACTTATAGATGACTCATATGAATTTAGTTGGTTGTTATGTCATCAATTTGATATTAGTATTATTTTTCTAATAATTATGACTAGTATGAATTAGACCTCAGAATATACAATCAAAAATTATTGATTCATTTGAATTTTTATTAGATGCATAAGTAGAATGGAAGTATGAAAATCATTAATATTAAAATATTTGGCCAATAAGCTAAAAATTTTTAAATTAAAAAAAGAAAAGAAAATAAATCACTTGGGGCTATGTATCATACAATAATAGTATTTGAAATTCTCATATAATCTAAGCAATTTAATCAATTTATTAATTTCAACTAAATATGCTAAATTCTAATTCTTTAAATAACAAGTGAGAACTATTTATAGTAATTAATTGGCTAAAATTCATAGGAATAAATTACATTATTATGGAACATAGAAGAGACTTAATTCATAAGAAATATTAGTTTAAGTAAGAATTTAGCCTATTATAATATAGTTATTTTTCATGTTTAATAATTAATTTTGCAAGACTATAATTCAATTAAAATTATTATTTAATGATTTTAAATACTAAAAATTTCTATCAGTTTATGCATTCATGAAATCATATAAGATTACTAGAGGAAAAGTAATAATTTGGTTTGGGGTGTTTGACCAATTAGAATATTTTATTAAATTATCATATATTTTATATATAATTAATGTAAGTTTTGGTTTATTTTCATATTTATTAATATTTTTAACAAGAACTTCTCAATTTAGACTAAAATGAAGAAAATTAATAATTTTAAGGGTAACGCCTAGCCAGCTATGCAATATACAACCGTGATGCCAATCTTGAAGAAATTAATTACGGAGACACATAATTAATCACAGCAACACTTGATCACCCGCACCAAGGTTTTACAATTACCAAATATTTAAGGGGTTTTTACATACATGTGTATTTACATTTTTCACAGTCTAAACTTAAATATTACATACTACCAAAAGTGATATATAAAAATATACTTCTAACCTCTGAACCCCATTCTAGCGTGGAGACTCGAGACAAGTGGTATGTAAGTAATATTTAAGTTTGGGATGAAATATATATAAATGCATATTCGCGCTATGTATATAAAAATCCCAATATTTAAAAAATCAAGATAATTAAACCTTAGTGCCATAAGAAGGTGCATCCTAACGCTAAAAGAAGCTAAAAGAAGCCAAAAGAAGCTTAAAAGTGCTAAAAGAAGCTAAAAGAAGTCATTAAGGTGAGCACCTTGATGCTGAAGGAAAACGCCATGGCACTAAATCCCTTCCATTCAAAATTGAAAAATAGAGAGTCCATGGTTGTAGCACTACAATCAAGCAGTGAGATGCTATACCCTAACACATTAAATTTTGAGTAGTTTTAGTTGTCGATTTGGGGAGTTACAAGGTTAGTTTTGAAACCAACTTAAGAAGCACATGTTTGTTGATAGAGAGGATGAGGGTGGTAGTATAAAACATAATTTTGTTGTATTTTAAGTGATTTTTATATTTTTTGTGTATAAGTATTTTGAGTGAGACCTCTAATAAGTGTGAGAGTGTTAATTATGTGAAGGAGATTATACTCATGAGATCAAAAAAGTAGGAGATAATAACTTCAAGAGAAATTTTTTTGTGCATTCTTTCTTGTTTTTCTTTGTATCTTCAATTACATCCTAAACATGTTCATGTATTATGTTTGAGTTTTATTTACTAAAATATTGAACAAAGTATTTGAACTCTAGAATTATAATGAATCTTTAACTTTCTTCTAAATTTGTGCTGATATTAGAGTAATTATTTTGCTATTATTGATATTATTATTTTTTATCTTCATGCTTAGTTTAATTGTGAACCGATCACTCATTAACTTAAGATCTAACATGATCTATGAATATCAATATAGTCATTGAGGAATAATTAGAGAAAAGTAAACAAGTTTTTAAAATATATATATAAGCATATTATAGTTAATGATTTACAATCATTAAGAGAAATAATTAAAATACAATCATTTAATTATAAATAATATATAAGAATATAACTAATTAATTGTAGAGCTTAGATCTTTTTGATCTCGATGAAGACAAGAAGAAATAATTGCTATTGATTGACAACTTTAAAAGAAAATTATCAACACAAGACTTTCAATAATAGCTTTAGAGGATCCATAGAATCAGGTTACTTTTAATATTTAATTTAGAATAAAAAATTTAGAGAATTTTAGTAATCATTTATAATAAAAAATTTACTTAAATTGAATAGTTAGATAAAAGCTTAGTGAACATTAGATTAGTAATTAACTTACTAATAAAAAATTTAATAGGTCCTTGTGGGAATGATACTAATCTCATTACTATATTACTTGAACAGTACGTCTTTAGTCGATCAATCTATAAGGTGTAACCATCAAATCATCAATTTAAGGGAATGTTGCAAAGGTGCAAGTGAATTCAAAATATTATGGCTAAACTATCACACCCTAGGCCTAGAAGCCGGTATGCTTCGACAACATTGAGCATTTTTATTAATTTAAGGAACTTATTTTGTACTCACAAGAAACAAATTTGCATAAAAGTGATATAATAGTATGAATAAGCAAGGTGAAATATAAACATATTATTTCATAAATAAAATTTATAAAGAAAATAACTTAGTGTGGAAATAGCAACTAAGGAATTGAAAGCAATTACAAAAACAAAGCTATCCAAACTAAAGATAAAAATATAAATAAAACTACTATAATATATACTCAAAATTATTAATTGAAATCCTATTGCTGAAAAATCTACTCCTATAGTGATGTCCACCAAACACCCTGGTAAAACTTATTACAAGATAAATTTCAATAGATGATTTTGATGAATCAAATCTATTAAAACAAAAATGCCATGGTAATGGGGTATATAGTATGAAACAAAAATGACACGAAGCATTATATAATAATAAAACATTAAAATAATCATACCAATGGGTAATTGTAATAACATAATGCATAAATGATATTTAATATATATTCTAAAATGAATTATAATTTGATGATGCCTATAACAATTCACATGATAAATTGCAAATAATTCAATTCTAGCATCTCTATATGCAATCATCCCAAGCATGAACATACAATCTCCACTTATGACTCATTCATTGTAATACATTACATTATATTTATAATTTAATATCTAGTTGATTTTATCAAGACATACTGAATAGGAAAGGTAAACACCAACTCAAGAAGTTTCAATAAGGTTTAGTAAAGTCACCATTGTATGGGTTAATCGGGCTAGCTAGCTAATAACTTAAAGAGTTTTACTAACCTACACATTATTACATACACATAAATAAATTTATACATGTTTTAGATGCAAAATTTTATAGGTATTTATTTCATGATATGACTAGTGTTATAGATATTTCAAAATATAATTTTGCATGAATAAAATCTACTACATTTAAAAGAGATAATGCACAAGAAAGTGAACTTCTATAAGTTCAAAAATCAATTCAATACATAGAAGTTTGTGTAGGGTGCTAATTAGTCGGTTGGTAAGAGTCTCAAAGTTGTTGCTAATATCTTAGGTTTGAATCTCGCTTACATCAAAATAAAGTCTAACCTTACGAACTTGGGTGGGTGAAAAATCATTACAAGATTAATTCCACTACATGATAATTATATTATGAATAATAAATAAGATCTATTAAGCTATGTACGATAATAATTCAATGCTAAAAATAAGATTGACAATCCTACAAAAGAACCTAATAGTAAAATGAATTACACTCATAATGATGGATATGCTTATCCCTTAATTAATAAAGCTACTTACCTTAAAGTGAGTAATATGAAATTTTAAGTTAATTGAGATTTCACTAACAATGCCAAATCTTAAAGATCCTACAAATACATTAAAAGTTTAAATGATAAAACTTCACAAGACTTACTATATCAATTCGATTTCACAACCTTAAATAAATACATTAAAATTTATATTCAAATCAATATAAAACAAGATCATTTTATTATCATCATCATCATCATCATCATCATCGTCATCATCATCATCATCGTCATCATTATTATTATTATTATTATTATTATTATTATTATTATTATTATTATTATTATTATGATATGCAACCTACAACAACAACCTCTTCTTATAAATTACTTCATAATCATTTCTAAATTTATAACTAAATCATGAATTAGGTAGTAGATAACAATGCATGAGCTAAATTAATAAAAACCAAAACTAAATAAAATATAAACTAATTAATCTATGCTTTTCAATAGAGCATCAAAAGAAAATATTTGCATTTTAGGAGATTATCAACTATATTTATATCCATGTGTTGAGAAAGAGGGAAAAAAGGAAAAAAAAAAAGAGAGAGGATAAGAATGTGCAAAAAGGTTAGGACTCATCGATTATATTTGCTAGAGGATGATGAAGGAGGTTAACAGCTACCATCAAGGAAGATAAGAAGAAACTTGGTTGTTGCTCACCATCAAATAGAGAAGAAGAACAACAAACAAGGAAAAGTTGTGGTGTTAGGTATTTAGGAAGAAGAAGAAGAAGAAGAAGAAATAAGAAAGGGTATGAATGAGGGCAATGATTATGCCCAGCCCATTAAAGTGCAAGTGAAGGTGGTAAAAGGAAACATTGTGTATTCTACATGATTAAAGTGTGTAGACGACTTTTGTTGATTCACATGAAGAGAGGGTCAAGGGCTCTAGTGCTTTGTAACAAGTATGTCTTTATAGACTAGATTTGATCAATCCTAACATAATTAAATGAACTTTAAAGAGAATAACCCAAACCATAAGTAATAATAAGCTCCTTATAATGTTAAATTTTTGAATCTATTTTAGAGTTCTTATAGAGAGATCATTAATATATTAGATTTAATAATATAATGATAACAAATAAATCTTTTAGACCTCAATCAATTAAAAATTTATACTTTTATACCAAAGATTGGTTTTCAAAACTTTGACAATGATAAGCAACAAAAGAATTAGCCAATAATAGTAAACATGAAAGGCTTATATACCTGATCATATTGTTTTCTATTAGATAGTAAAATTGCAAACATACAACTAAGATTATAGATATATTTGATGCTAAACAAAACTAAATGAATAGAAGATTAAGGCTTCCTATTAAATATTCTATGAAAGATCTCTTAGCTTAAAAAGCTACTTTGGGATCTTGAGATGAGTTAAGGTTAGAGGAGGCCTCCATAATGAGAAAAAAAAATCTATAAGAGTATATAACCATAATAAGAAATCTATATCAATTATAAGACTAGAAAAGCATAAGGAAAACATGGTCAACCAATCAAATAATCTTATAAAAAATAACTAATGGAGATAGGCCAACTTATGATAACAGGATGGCAACGAACATTAAAATCAATGTAAGGAGCATTATAAGAAAGAACAACAAGCAATGACGGGTTGAGCTAAAGTCCTTCGATGCATGTTACTTTTGAGATACATGATGCTACAAGAGGATATACTTGCATGGAGGGCAATACAGAAAAACAACTGATTTCAATTGACAAAATATATCATAAATCACATGATATTCACTAGAAATATAGGCTCCTAATGGATTTTCAACAAATTGTTTATCATTAGTAAATCATTAGTTTAAAAGACATTTTGACAACCAAATTATTCATTAAAATATGATTTGCAATGGTTCAAATAGAGTTTCCATCAAAAATCATTTTTGGATGAACTGATAGACCTATCCATGGGAAAAACTACCATTCCTTACCTTTGGTTAGAAATTCTCACCGATAAAATTTTTTAGAAGAAATTTTGCTAGAAATTTTTGGCCTTTAGAGACCACTAAAATTTTTCTAAAATTTGTGTTGTCAAAAAATTCACCTCTGAAAGACCTTTCAAATTCTCGTATCATCTCCACCAATGGAAAATCTATTGAAAACCTATACAAATTAAAAAAAATCAAAAGAGCTTTGCATATGTTTCAATTTTTATACCTATAAAAAGAACTATACAATAACTACATACTCAATTCACAATTGTCTCTATTTCAATCACAACTCCACAAAAAGTTCATACCAATGAAAAAAATAGTTCTAACCAATATTTTCATTAAAAAAATTCTAAAACAATAATATTACACCAAATCATTTAAAAATTAAAAATTTAACATTGAAAATAACCTGATACAAATAGAATATGAAAAATACATATAAAAAATTACAAGTACAAACATAGACCTAGTCATCATCGGTCTTCTTATTGTCGTTGGCATCCTCCTCATTCTCCACCACTGGCTCTTTCCGCTTTTGTATGTCTTGATGTATCTTCTCCATTCATACTTTTATGACAATCATCTGAGTAGTCATTCAAGCTTTCATGTCCTTAGCCATTCTAACTATCTCATCAATCGAATCAGTACTAGTTCCAAAGAATGAATAGCATGCATCATATGCCAATCCCTATGAACCTAGGCCATATATTCTTCCTTTATTCTTTCCTCCAACAACTTCTTTTCAAATGTCAAACTCTGACAACTCGGGCAATCCACTTGTTTTGCACCGGAGAGCTCTAACTATGCACCTCCTTCAGCCTTAAATAATAGCCTTACAAAAAAAAAGTGATGTTATTTAAACAAAATAGATTTTAATAAAATTGTAATTTTAAATAATAATTTCACTTATGTAAGTCCTCTATGATTAGACATCTACCCAATGTTGGTCGACCTGATATTGATGTGTTCTACTATGTAATTCTATAATAGTGGGCACCCTTCTAAGAATTGTGTTTGCAAATATATCAATGAAATTAATAAAAAGTTATTATAACATTAATAACTAGTTGTAACTAATGACTTACCAATCTTCTCTGATATTTAATGTGAGGAACTAACCCTCCAATATGTAGAGAGTTACCCATACCCATCCTAAACATGTTCATGTATTATGTTTGAGTTTTATTTACCAAAATATTGAACTAAGTATTTGAACTCTAGAATTATAATGAATCTTTAACTTTCTTCTAAATTTGTGCTGTTAGAGTAATTATTTTGCTATTATTGATATTATTATTTTTTATCTTCATGCTTAGTTTAATTGTGAACCGATCACTCATTAACTTAAGATCTAACATGATCTATAAATATCAATATAGTCATTGTGGAATAATTAGAGAAAAGTAAACAAGTTTTTAAAATATATATATAAGCATATTATAGTTAATGATTTACAATCATTAAGAGAAATAATTAAAATACAATCATTTAATTATAAGTAATATATAAGAATATAACTAATTAATTGTAGAGCTTAGATCTTTTTGATCTCGATGAAGACAAGAAGAAATAATTGCTATTGATTGACAACTTTAAAAGAAAATTATCAACACAAGACTTTCAATAATAGCTTTAGAGGATCCATAGAATCAGGTTACTTTTAATATTTAATTTAGAATAAAAATTTAGAGAATTTTAGTAATCTTTTATAATAAAAAATTTACTTAAATTGAATAGTTAGATAAAAGCTTAGTGAACATTAGATTAGTAATTAACTTACTAATAAAAATTTAATAGGTCCTCATGGGAATGATACTAATCTCATTACTATATTACTTGAACAGTACGTCTTTAGTCGATCAATCTATAAGGTGTAACCATCAAATCATCAATTTAAGGAAATGTTGCAAAGGTGCAAGTGACTTCAAAATATTATGGCTAACCTATCACACCCTAGGCCTAGAAGCCGGTATGCTTCGACAACATTGAGCATTTTTATTAATTTAAGGAACTTATTTTGTACTCACAAGAAACAAATTTGCATAAAAGTAATATAATAGTATGAATAAGCAAGGTGAAATATAAACATATTATTTCATAAATAAAATTTATAAAAGAAAATAACTTAGAGTGGAAATAGCAACTAAGGAATTGAAAGCAATTACAAAAACAAAGCTATCCAAACTAAAGATAAAAATATAAATAAAACTACTATAATATATACTCAAAATTATTAATTGAAATCCTATTGCTGAAAGATCTACTCCTATAGTGATGTCCACCAAACACCCTGGTAAAACTTATTACAAGATAAATTTCAATAGATGATTTTGATGAATCAAATCGACCAAGTAACTTCTATCTATTAAAACAAAAATGCCATGGTAATGGGATATATAGTATGAAACAAAAATGACACAAAGCATTATATAATAATAAAACATTAAAATAATCATACCAATGGGTAATTGTAATAACATAATGCATAAATGAGATTTAATATATATTCTAAAATGAATTATAATTTGATGATGCCTATAACAATTCACATGATAAATTGCAAATAATGCAATTCAATTCTAGCATCTCCATATGCAATCATCCCAAGCATGAACATACAATCTCCACTTATGACTCATTCATTGTAATTCATTACATTATATTTATAATTTAATATCTAGTTGATTTTATCAAGACATACTGAATAGGAAACGTAAACACCAACTCAAGAAGTTTCAATAAGTTTTAGTAAAGTCACCATTGTATGGGTTAATCGGGCTAACTAGCTAATAACTTAAAGAGTTTTACTAACCTACACATTATTACATACACATAAATAAATTTATACATGTTTTAGATGCAAAATTTTATAGGTATTTATTTCATGATATGACTAGTGTTATAGATATTTCAAAATATAATTTTGCATGAATAAAATCTACTACATTTAAAAGAGATAATGCACAAGAAAGTGAACTTCTATAAGTTCAAAATCAATTCAATACATAGAAGTTTGTGTAGGGTGCTAATTAGTCTGGTTGGTAAGAGTCTCGAAAGTTGTTGCTAATATCTTAGGTTTGAATCTTGCTTACATCAAAATAAAGTATAACCTTACGAACTTGGGTGGGTGAAAAATCATTACAAGATTAATTCCACTACATGATAATTATATTATGAATAATAAATAAGATCTATTAAGCTATGTACGATAATAATTCAATGCTAAAAATAAGATTGACAATCCTACAAGTAACTAAGAACCTAATAGTAAAATGAATTACACTCCTAATAATGATGGATATGCTTATCCCTTAATTAATAAAGCTACTTACCTTAAAGTGAGTAATATGAAATTTTAAGTTAATTGAGATTTCACTAACAATGCCAAATCTTAAAGATCCTACAAATACATTAAAAGTTTAAATGATAAAACTTCACAAGACTTACTATATCAATTGATTTCACAACCTTAAATAAATACATTAAAATTTATATTCAAATCAATATAATACAAGATCATTTTATTATCATCATCATCATCATCATCATCATCATTATTATTATTATTATTATTATTATTATTATTATTAATATTATTATTATTATTATTATTATTATTATTATTATTATGATATGCAACCTACAACAACAACCTCTTCTTATAAATTACTTCATAATCATTTCTAAATTTATAACTAAATCATGAATTAGGTAGTAGATAACAATGCATGAGCTAAATTAATAAAAAACCAAAAACTAAATAAAATATAAACTAATTAATCTATGCTTTTCAATAGAGCATCAAAAAGAAAATATTTGCATTTTAGGAGATTATCAACTATATTTATATCCATGTGTTGAGAAAGAGGGAAAAAAGGAAAAAAAAAAAAGAGAGGATAAGAATGGGAAAAAAGGTTAGGACTCATCGATTATATTTGCTAGAGGATGATGAAGGAGGTTAACAGCTACCATCAAGGAAGATAAGAAGAAACTTGGTTGTTGCTCACCATCAAATAGAGAAGAAGAACAACAAACAAGGAAAAGTTGTGGTGTTAGGTATTTAGGAAGAAGAAGAAGAAGAAGAAGAAATAAGAAGGGTATGAATGAGGGCAATGATTATGCCCTTAGCCCATTAAAGTGCAAGTGAAGGTGGTAAAGGAAACATTGTGTATTCTACATGATTAAAGTGTGTAGGCGACTTTTGTGATTCACATGAAGAGAGGGTCAAGGGCTCTAGTGCTTTGTAACAAGTATGTCTTTATAGACTAGATTTGATCAATCCTAACATAATTAAATGAACTTTAAAGAGAATAACCCAAACCATAAGTAATAATAAGCTCCTTATAATGTTAAATTTTTGAATCTATTTTAGAGTTCTTATAGAGAGATCATTAATATATTAGATTTAATAATATAATGATAACAAATAAATCTTTTTAGACCTCGCAATCAATTAAAAAATTTATACTTTTATACCAAAGATTGGTTTTCAAAACTTTGACAATGATAAGCAACAAAAATTAGCCAATAATAGTAAACATGAAAGGCTTATATACCTGATCATATTGTTTTCTATTAGATAGTAAAATTGCAAACATACAACTAAGATTATAGATATATTTGATGTTAAACAAAACTAAATGAATAGAAGATTAAGGCTTCCTATTAAATATTCTATGAAAGATCTCTTAAAAAAGCTACTTTGGGATCTTGAGATGAGTTAAGGTTAGAGGAGGCCTCCATAATGAGAAAAAAAAATCTATAAGAGTATATAACCATAATAAGAAATCTATATCAATTATAAGACTAGAAAAGCATAAGGAAAACATGGTCAACCAATCAAATAATCTTATAAAAAATAACTAATGGAGATAGGCCAACTTATGATAACAGATGGCAATGAACATTAAAATCAATGTAAGGAGCATTATAAGAAAGAACAACAAGCAATGACAGGTTGAGCTAAAGTCCTTCGATGCATGTCACTTTTGAGATACATGATGCTACAAGAGGATATACTTGCATGGAGGGCAATACAGGAAAATAACTGATTTCAATTGACAAAATATATCATAAATCACATGATATTCACTAGAAATATAGGTTCCTAATGGATTTTCAACAAATTGTTTATCATTAGTAAATCATTAGTTTAAAATACATTTTGACAACCAAATTATTCATTAAAATATGATTTGCAATGGTTCAAATAGAGTTTCCATCAAAAATCATTTTTGGATGAACTGATAGACCTATCCATGGGAAAAACTACCATTCCTTACCTTTGGTTAGAAATTCTCACCGATAAAATTTTTTAGAAGAAATTTTGCTAGAAATTTTTGGCCTCTAGAGACCACTAAAATTTTTCTAAAATTTGTGTTGTCAAAAAATTCACCTCTGTCAGAAAGACCTTTCAAATTCTCGTATCATCTCCACCAATGGAAAATCTATTGAAAACCTATACAAATTAAAAAAAAATCAAAAGAGCTTTGCATATGTTTCAATTTTTATACCTATAAAAAGAACTATACAATAACTACATACTCAATTCACAATTGTCTCTATTTCAATCACAACTCCACAAAAAGTTCATACCAATGAAAATAGTTCTAACCAATATTTTCATTAAAAAAATTCTAAAACAATAATATTACACCAAATCATTTAAAAATTAAAAATTTAACATTGAAAATAACGATACAAATAGAATATGAAAAATACATATAAAAAATTACAAGTACAAACATAGACCTAGTCATCATCGGTCTTCTTATTGTTGTTGGCATCCTCCTCATTCTCCACCACTGGCTCTTTCCGCTTTTGTATGTCTTGATGTATCTTCTCCATTCATACTTTTATGACAATCATCCGAGTAGTCATTCAAGCTTTCATGTCCTTAGCCATTCTAACTATCTCATCAATTGAATCAGTACTAGTTCCAAAGAATGAATAGCATGCATCATATGCCAATCCCTATGAACCTAGGCCATATATTCTTCCTTTATTCTTTCCTCCAACAACTTCTTTTCAAATGTCAAACTCTGACAACTCGGGCTATCCACTTGAGCTGCCTGCACTAGTAGAGCTCTAACTATGCACCTCCTTCAGCCTTAAATAATAGCCTTACAAAAAAAAGTGATGTTATTTAAACAAAATATATTTTTAATAAAATTGTAATTTTAAATAATAATTTCACTTATGTAAGTCCTCTATGATTAGACATCTACCCAATGTTTTATTGATGTGTTCTACTATGTAATTCTATAATAGTGGGCACCCTTCTAAGAATTGTGTTTGTAAATATATCAATGAAATTAATAAAAAGTTATTATAACATTAATAACTAGTAGTAACTAATGACTTACCAATCTTCTCTGATACTTAATGTGAGGAACTAACCCTCCAATATGTAGAGAGTTACCCATACCCTCATAATTAGATGCTTGATTTTATTTAAATTATTCTCTTATGAACATAATCTAGAGATGTCCATGCTTTACAACGATTGGCCCACAGTTCCTCCCTAATCCAAAATGGTCTTTGTCCATACTTACATATATCTATGAACATATCATGTATACGGGATGTGCCTCTTGACTCAAATTTTTTTATAATGCTCTGGTTATGTTCAGGAAGCCACCTAAATTCTTTTTATTACATAAATTAGGTTAATGATAATTAGTATACCTTTAACATCAACTATTGCATTGGATATGTGTAAAGAGTTAAGATAATACTTCAAATTCCCTTAGCCATATGTTGTACATTTCAATCAGCATCTTCTTACATGACACATAAAGAGCATTAATTTTGCTCCTTATTATGTCTCTTATTTTGTGTATTACTTATCTTGATGGATTGAACTTGAAAAAAAAAGTTAAGTTTAACACCATAAAAATTTTAAAATAAACTTATGTGTCGCCCTCTAGCTCAATAAATGTGTGTGGCATTGGTAGCATAGCTCCATCATGTAGGCATCGATGAATCGATTTGATGAGTTGGTGATGGTGATAACAAGGATCTCTATGAATTGTGTGGACCTGAAATAAGTAAAATGGTGTAGTATCAGCAAGCTCTAGAGAGTGATAGGAATGTGTACATGTAGGACTAGTAGTCCGAGGTGACGAGATCGAAATAGAGGTCAAGGTGGTGATAGTAGTGGTAGCCTAAACACTAGGTCAAAAAATAATCTTCTTCTTTATGAAGTTGCTTGTGATCAATCTACGAAGAACATTATCACCACCACTTGATGCCATTTATAACAAAAAAAATTAAAAATAATTAGATCAACAAGAAAAAAGTAAAGAAACATACTAAACTAAAAGAAAATGATGCATAAATAATAGTAGCATTTAGAAAAAGTAATAAAAACATAATAATTATATGAAATGTAAATAAGATAGTGTGAAAATACAATATATAAAAAATAAAAAAGAAATATATCCTAAGTATTAGTCAAATTAGATGTAATGTAAATATTTAATTATTTCTAATAAATAATATAAAAAAGTATTCTACCTCTAACGTACATCTTATATAGTTTCCCTCGATAAATCACTAGAAGTTGATTCTAAGGTATCCTGCTCCTCATCAACCTTAATGTGCTTATCGCTAGATTAACTTCAACATAATCACCATTAGCATCTTGTAGGTTTATTATTGGTTCAAAATCATCACTCAAAAGTCCAAAACCTATCATCTCTTCTTTTTGATAAGCAATATAATAATATTTTGAACTTCAACTCTTACTCTAGGCTTGATTTTAATAATTGTTGCCTAATCTATTAATTCTTTTATTCTTCCAAGATATCTAAGGTAATACACTTAAGTGGATCGATGCACAAAGATAGAAAATTAAACTTATTATATATTTTTTTACTAAATTTTACTTCAGTGATATCATATAATCTATGTGTCATTGTTCTTCTATTAGAATTTGGATCAAACTAATCATAGTTGAATAGATAGTAATTTGATCCATGATACTGCAACTACATTATCTCTTATAGAACCCCATAGTAATCTATCTTTTTATCTGAATATGTATTACCTCTAACTCATGCACCTAAGTTATATGTTTTTCTTCTTTTTGAATAAGAACAAGAATGATATATGTAGCCATCACATCATAAATCTGCCATGTATTCATGACTCGCATAGATTCAAGGTCTTCGTTGTTCACTCTATTCCTCCAATAATAAACCTATTAAGTGGAGCTATATAAGAAAGTGTAGCTACTAATTTAAACATAAATTTACCAGGTAATTATGATCAATTACATTTAATCTAAACCATGTAGGAAATTCGCCTTCAACCTTCTTATCAAAAGTAGTGGATTCATCCAAGTATAAAGAGTTCATGAATAACCTGAACTTATTATTAAATTAACATGATCAGATAAACATCATAACTAAGCTGCAACTAAAATGTAAATATTGTTACATCGATAGTCTTACTCAAGAAAAAGTTGAACTTCATTACAGTTAATAAGAACTTTGAGTACAATGTCATAAGCTCTTTGTCATTCAAATTTTTTGAAGAAATTCCATATAATGCTTTTCCAAAATGTTGGAAAATGGAGAGCACCTTTATGAAGTTTCAACACTTTTGGCATCATCCTTCTTTGAGTGTGGCTTAAAGTAGTAAGAGAAAAATTTGCAATCTCTTGAGTCAAATAAGCTTTTATATAGTGCCTTTAGGGCATGCTTTAATCTTAACAGTTCTTTTTAGCTTGTTCAAGAATCTATAGAATTTTGATGAATTAAGTGTGACAAAATGAATAGTTAGGTAAAGTTAATTACTAGTAGATATACATATACCTCTCAAAAGGATAAATCTAGCGATACTACCGAATCTCTAACTCTAGCTTCATATGATAGATGTATTGGTAGGTGCCCTATTGAGTAAAAAAAAGTAGAGAAGAGTATCCTTTCAAGCTTACACAATATTAATGAAATATTGATTTTAAGTTGCCTTACAGCATTCTTATTTAATCAAGTTGAATATAGCTCCTTAAAGAATTGAGCTTAATCATAGGATTCTAGATTTGATCAAGTAAAACATTGAATGCAATTGGAAATAAGTACTATAAAAATATGGCAATCATGACTCGTAAATCCAAATATTATTTCACTCCTCAAATCAACGCATCAACTCAAATTTGATGCATGCTCGTAAGGTAACTTCAATATGAATAAAGTGATGTAGAAAAACTATATAATGTAAATCCATCAACATATAAACCAAATCTAATGTTGTGTGGCTCAATTGCAAAATCAAGGTAAGTGCAGTTAAAATATTTTCACACTTCTTCGTCTGATGGATGACTTAAAATATTTGATTCAGTTGCTCTCTCATGGTGTCATTGTATGTGCATACCTAAATGCATGGATGCGTATAGTCTTTCAAGACGTGGAGTAAGTAACAAGTAGAATAATCATTAGTAGAAATCATCCTTCTTTTGTGTTGTTTTCTACTCGAGGCTAATTTAGATGCACTATAAAATTCACATTCAATATCCATTATAGTATTCTTGTAGTACAACATACAATCATTGACAAATAATTAAATTTTTTTGAGCTTTATCCCAACTTTGATACCAATTCATTATTCTATATAGGTCCTTTGAAACTAAGTTTTCTTATCGATTTATATCTTTCAGAAGCCCTAAAAATTTGTTAAAATATTCATGTGGCATATTGTTTTTAATTTTGATGATTAACATTCTTACTATCATAGATAATTCATTGTGATTTGTGCAACTTTCCCATAATGATCGTTATGTTGCATTTAGCAGGTTGTGGAACTTTTGAGCCTCTTTGTTAGATGTTTCCTCTTCCATAACTTTGAAAAACTCAGCTCTTACAACATTAAAGACCTTTTCTTTATAATTTTATCTGGAATCATATTCAGCTAAAAGTTGTGCATAACATGTTGAGGCCCCTACAACAGTATCAATATGTGGCTCGAACACACTATGTGAAGTCCAGAACCAATAATTAGGTTGTAAACCCCTACAATACAAGTCTAATCTGATCTCATTTAGTGTTAAGAAGGCATAATTCTGTGCCTACCACATAAACATCAAACTTTTCTTCTAAAAGATAAATAGAAAGTTAAAATATCACGCGTAAGTACTTAACAACATTCAAGAATTTGTCGGTTGATCCTTTTTTCTAAGATGCAATATGTTATACATCCATGATTGCTCATTATGAATATCTATATGCTATATAAATTATAAAGTGTGAGGATTAGATTCATATTCTGTATCAATTATAGAATTAATATTAACTATATAATCGAAACACAATATGACATACACTAGTTATGTTGCAAGCATTCGATATAACATACTAAGATTACAAGTAGCTACCATTTAAGGATCAAACCTTCTACGGTAAAGATGTAATTAATTGTCTTCTAGGTCTTAAAACACTTGAGATTTTTAATTAGTTCTCACCAATTTACACAACCTAAGGCCAGTCAGCGACATCGAGGAAGAATGGGAGGAGAGAGCTTAGATACGAAGAATGAATGTTGAGAATCATGAGAAGAAGACATATGATTAGCAAGTGTAATTTAGTTACTAATTTGGGTTGCATTGAAAGTCATTGAAAATGTACATGACCTTAAACAGTAAACAAGATAAATATTTTTGAAATATTACAATGATCCATAACATGGTAAATCATAGATCTGACTCCAAATAGGCAACTTAGCTTGAGATGCATGAGTTTTAAACAACTTTTAACATAATCAAAGCTATAAATTACAAAAACTTTTAAAAACTATAAATCCACATTTTCTAAAAAAATGAATGGATGAAATCACAAATAAATAGCTATACAAACAAGAGAAAGTGGTTCACCTTCAATTCTATAGAGAAATCAGACAAAAAAAATGTGTGATTGGGTAGAGATTTAGCGTGCCCTAGCCCAGTTTTGGCGCACCGAGAGAAAACAGAAGCCAGCAGAAAGAAAATAAAGGAATAGAGGTCAGGCATCAGTTCACCAACTCTAATAAAATAGATTTCTGGTAGACTTTTGGCAGAAATTCCACTGGAAAAATTTCTGGTTGACAATTTTAAGTGATTTTTGCAACGACAATCTTTCAGCGAGACTTATAGCTAAAAAAAATTTCAACGTGAAATATGTCAATACTTCCACCAGTAATTTCACACATATTAAGTCGCCGGAAATTCCGCCAATAGTAGTATTGTTTTTCTTGTAGTGAGGGAATGAAGAGTTGTGAGTAGTGATTACATTATGAAGAAAATATTGAAAAGGAATTATCTTAGGGAAAATTTTTTAAATAGGTACATTACTAACTTTAATTAGTCATTTAGACATCAAAAAAAATTTTTTATAAAATAGCTGTAAATCGTCTGACGGACGATTATATGACGATCTGCGTCGGTCACGTCATGATGACTATTATTTTTTTTTTGTTAAGCTTTCGGTGGAGAGAGAGAGTATTTTTTTTATTTTTTGCTTTCGTTAGGAGAGAGAGAGAGAATGAGAGGTTTTATTAATTTTTTTAATTAATATATTTAAAATATTTAAAAATATATAATTTAAAATATTTTTTATAAAATATTTAATAACTAAATATTTATATATTTAGTTATTAATTTATTTATTTATATATAATTTAAAAATATTTTTAATTATATATATAAATTTAGAAATTTATTTAATAATTTTTATTAATTAATATAATTATTTAAAAATAGATAATTTTTTATTAATTTTTTTAATATATAATTTAAAAATATTTAAAATATATAAATAAATAATTTTAACAAATAAATAAAGAAAGAAATAAATTATATAAATATTTTATAAATTATATAAATAAAAAAATTATATATATTTATAAATTTATTTAGTTATTTATATATTTAAATTATATAAATATTTTTTAAGTTATATAAATAATTTAAAAATATTTAAAATATATAAATAAATAATTAGTTATATATTTATTTATTTATTTAATTAGTTATTTATTTATTTAAAATATATAATTAGTTAAATAAATAAATAAAAACTTTAAATTATATAAATATTTAGTTATTTATATATTTATAAATATTAGTTATTTATATATTTATTTATTTATTATATAAAGCCAATAAATTATATAAATAAATATATAAATAACTAAATATAAAAATAACTAAATAAATTATAAATATATATATCTATATGTATATATATATATATATATATATATATATATATATGTATATATATATATATATATTTACTTATTTATATAATTTACAAAATATTTTATATAATTTATTTCTTTCTTTATTTATTTATTAAAATTATTTATTTATACATTTTAAATATTTTTTAAATTATATATTAACAAAA
This sequence comes from Cymbidium sinense, assembly GCA_021442155.1. Taxonomy (NCBI): domain Eukaryota; kingdom Viridiplantae; phylum Streptophyta; class Magnoliopsida; order Asparagales; family Orchidaceae; genus Cymbidium; species Cymbidium sinense. Next base: position 151,535,743 of record CM038220.1, on the reverse strand, counting down.
ATTAATAAAATTATACATTTTAAATAAATATATTAATTAATAAAAATTATTAAATAAATTTTAAATTTATATATAATTAAAATATTTTAAATTATATATTTAATTATATATATATATATATATATATATATATATATATATATATATATATATATATATATATATATATATATATAAATTAGTAAATATATAAATATTTAGTTATTAAATATTTTATAAAAAAAATTTTAAATTATATAGTTTAAATATTTTAAATAATTATATTAATTAAAAATTAATAAAACCCTCTCGTTCTCTCTCTCTCTCTCCAGAAGCAAAAAAAAAAAAAATCCATTTCTCTCTCTCCCTAAAAGCTTAAAACAAAAATAAAATAAAATCCGCTATTAGAGTTTGACACTGGATTAATGACATTACTTCATCATGTTATGTCATAATACGGAGCTATTTTATAAAAAAAAAATTTTTGATGTATAAATGGCTAATTAAAGTTAATAATATGCCTATTTAAAAAATTTTCTCATTATCTTATGAGCCATGAAAGATAATGATACGAGGCAACCACTTAATGAGTTGATGGATTTGATGTTATCAATGATGAGGTAAATTTTGCAAAAGTAGATGTGTTGTAAAAGAGGAGGACATAGATTGTTCAATTAATGATGACGGGGGATAAAAAGGTTTTGATGTACACTCTTCTTCGGTTGGTGAGCGAAATTTATCTCAGTCTTGGCGTTGAAGGAGAAGTCTACGTGAGTGAAAAGAAATGGGGGTTAGCAGTGAGTTTATTGTCTTTCAGAATTAGTAAATGTAGAACCTCCAAAATGGATGAGATTAAGGTCACCTCACCAAAAAAAAAAAAAAAGATTTTGATGTCTATGACATAGAATTTCTATCTATATATTTCATTTATTTAATGTCACAAAACTCTTAATCTGTGGCACTTGAGATAAGATCATATGTTACGAATCATTCTTTCAAATAAAAACACATCCACTACTTTAAATAATTCTAATTGATTTAATAATACTTTAATCTCAATATAACTATATGTTTAAAATAAGATTTAATTCTCATATTTGAGTGGATAAAACTTATTTATTTTAATTAAGAATTTATTTGGGATGGTTGCAATTGGACTATTTGAGTAAATTAGATGGTTTTTTAATATTTAAAAAAAAATTTTCCTTATGTTAAGAAATAGAAATAAAAGACTTTAAGATGTATAAATGATCTTTATAATAAAATGATAATAGGATATACAAATATAATAGTATTAACTTGTTGTTGTTGTTGTTATTTGTTGTTGGTTGCAATGAAATTCATTATGAATCTATTATAAAAAAATTAAATTTTAAAAAATATTGACAACTATAAATTTCTTTGTTATGAAAAAAAAAATACAATATAAATTTTATAGCTATTTTAACAATTTGATTATGAAAACTCCTTCATATCACAAAATATATATTTTTTAAATAACAAACTATTAGCAAAATATAAGTGTGCATTATTGTTAAGCATGGAGTCTAACTTTATTAACTATATGAGATAAAAGTTCACGGTTTTTAAGCTTGAATAATCTCCTATTTTTCTCAACTTGATTCGTTTGTTGCTTTATTGTAGCAGAGAAAATGTCATTTTGTACAACTAAGCCTTATCTTCACTTTGTATTGCCTCTCAATCGTTTACTTGGACAACATGATATCCTTCTCTTTATTCAAATGACTTGTAATAACTTATATATCTCTTTTAAAGCTTAAGCTTAGTAAAATATTTTATCTCTATTAGATTATGGACTTAGATGAATCTCATAGAATCACATAAACTTATGTCTTATATTTGAAATAATTTATTTATGTATAAAAAAAATGTATTTTAAATAATATATAAATAATTAATTAAATATTATATATGTGTAAAATAAATTTAATAATTTTAAAATTTATCGTGAATAAATTTCAGTAAAAAAATTCTAACCTGGACATGAAACAATATATAGAATTCTGCAGAAAATTTAGTACAAAAATTAGTACACAACGAACATAATGTAGAACACTTTTGAGTGATAGAAGGAGAACTAACTGTGCTCTCTAATTCTTCTTAGTCAATAGATACATTGTTCACAATCCTGGCTCCCCTTCCCTTGGCCATGTACAGTCCCATATGATGAAGCAAATCCTACAAGAAAGATAAATTATATTTACTTTCATTCCAACAAATTTTAACCAAAACACAACTTCTTAATACAAGAATGATTACGAAAGTTATTCTTCCTCTTGACTTTGGGCATTTAGTACTTAGTAGAGCCCATTGATAGTTTAATCAAGAGTTAAAATGCTACATAAGCACTTTATAAAGGGTCATTTATCATATAACTCTTATATATTTCTATATATAACACTTAAACTTTGATATTTACATTCATAACACTCAAATCTTTAATATCACATCCAAAATACCACTATTATTATCTTTATGATATTGCATGCACCCTTTCATGTATAGTTAAAGTGTTAGATGTATAAATATTAAACTTTAGGCATCAAATATGAAAATATGTAGGACTTGTATGCTATGCATGTAAATCTTCTTGTATGAAAAGATAGATATTAACGATACGTGATTTAGTGTATTAGTAGTCTACTGTCTAGAACTATGCATGAGTGCATTCAACATGATTTCCTACATTTTTCAAACTTGAGGAAGGGAAATTTTTGTTAGTCTCTCTGAAGCAAGGTTTATTGATCAACCACAATATAAAATTTTCCTCCATCATATCAATGCCAGTAAAATAAAATGAACATAATAGGATACAATGATGATGAAGGATTCATGTAGCCGATCTCACATAGTAGGATAAAGGCTTCTACATTTTATTATTATTGTTATTGTTGTTGTATATGAATGCCAATAAAATATATTTTCTTCTTGTTTGTTTCAAAAGAACAGCACATATGATTGGCCAAAGCAGTAAAAAGGGGAATAGAATCAAAAGAATCCATATGATTCAAACCTGGGGATGAGCTAAGGCCCCTTCGATATGTCTGGCGACATGAATGGGAAGATCATAGGTAGCACATCCATGAGAATAAACCACCACATCTTCCAGTGGGGGAATTCGACCAATGTTTCGAGCTGATAAAATGGAGGAAGTGAAGTCCAAAACACAGATATCGGTGCATATGCCGAGAACTAAAACCTGCAACAAATAGTCAGCTAATAAGAACAATGGTACGTTATCCAAATTAAATTTTATCAAGCATCAGTAGTGTTTATATAGTTGATAGAAAACTTTAACTTCAAAAAAGAAGATTAAAGGTACTGTTAATAAAACAGATTCCCTATATTCAAAGAGAGACAGCACTCACAACTTTGATTTCATTTGCTTTCACCCAGTCAACAAAAAGATTAGAACCGTCCTTCTCCATTGAGCAAATGAATCCATCAATACAATCTTTACGCTTTAATGTAGCATTTGGATCCTTCTCTAACCACTGTAGAGCTGCATATATCCATGTATGATAAATATCACATAATCACATTATCAAATAAGGAAGATTTACAAACATACCACATAATACCTAAAGTTCGTTATATATATATATATATATATATATATATATATATATATATATAACTTTGCCTATGCATGAAAATATGTATTTCACTTTAAAAAGTTAATGATAATAATATTTTCGAGATAATATTAAAATTTTTGATATTATTTATATAAATATTAAAATTTAAGTGTTATATAAATAAATATATAAAAATGTGTAGTATGTATGTAAATGCCTCATCAAATATATGGTCTTCATGTGAAAAAGTATTAAAAACAGTGTTGAAGAAAATTGAAAGAAGGGGCAGAACCTGGTACAAAATTTTCTTCTCCAGAACCAATTATACAATGAGGAGGGTATGGAGGCTCGGGTTTATCTGGGTAATGAGTGTCAAGAAAAGCAAAAACAGGCCAATTCCTCTTACAGAATGCCTTGGCCAGCCTTGATGCCTCCTCCACCATAGTGGATATTTGTTTATTGGGTTCAGGAGGAGCCTGCGAAAACAAAGCATCTTCAATTAATATCAAATCATGTAACCAAATTGAGAAAATATTACTGTCCACAATAAATTTCTCTAAAAAGACAATACAAGCAACTGAAAACTAATGATGTAGAATAGAAAAGATGAGCAATATATTAAAAGAATATTACCACAACAAAAAAAACGATAAGCATTTCAAGCTGATTGTCACTAGAGCAATGAAAGAAAATAAAACCATGAAATTGTTATAAGGTTTATATTTTAATATAGGTTTTTTTTTTGGCATCATATAAAAAAAATGGAGGAATTAATGTCATATGGAAAAAGTCTATTCAATGTTATTTTAGAGACTAAAAAGATGTCAGATGAGTGGAGAAAGAATTTGTTGGTTCCTATATTTAAGAATAAAAGTGATGCACAAGAGTGTGCAAATTATAGAGGAATTAAGTTAATATGTCATACATTAAAATTATGGGAGAGAGTAATTGAGCATAGGTTATGATGTGTACAAAAGTTTTTCACAATCAATTTGGTTTCATGCCAGGTAGATCTACTTTGGATGCTATACATTTGTTAAGAGGTTTGATGGAGAAGTATAGAGAAAGCAAGAAGGATCTACATATGATATTTATTGATTTAGAGAAAGCTTATGATAGAGTTTCAAGAGATATTTTTTGGAGAGTTCTAGAAAAGAAAGGAATTAATATTGGTTATATTTAAGTCATTAAGGATATGTATACTAGAGCTATTACTTGTGTCCAAACACAAAGAGGATTGATAAAATATTTTCCTATTTCAGTTGGATTACATCAACGATCAGCTTTAAGCCCTTATCTTTTTGCTTTAGTTATGGATGTTCTTACTAGGCATTTACAGGAAGAAGTACCTTGATGTATGCTTTTTGCTGATGACATTCTTCTTGTTGATAAGACTAGAGAGAGAGTCCAAGAGAAACTTGAATTATGGAGGTCAACTTTAGAGTCTAAAGGTTTTCATTTAAGTATATCTAAAATTGAATATATGGAGTGTAATTTTAGTTGCAGAAGTTATAGTGGTAGTGTTGTGACATTAGGTGAACAAGTCATTAAAAAGAGTGAGCGATTCAAATATTTAGACTCTATTGTTCAAAATGATGGTGAAGTAGATGGAGATGTTATTAGTCGAATTCAAGTTGGATGGGGAGTAATGCATCGACTTGTTGTGTGATAGAAAAGTACCGCTTAAACTTAAGGAAAAATTTTATAAGATGGTGGTAAGACCTGCAATGATTTATGGTGCAAAATGTTGGCTAATAAAAGAGAAGCATGAGACTAAGTTAAGTGTTGCAGAGATGAGGGTGCTCAGGTGGATGAGTGGCTTTACTCTTAGAGATAAAATGTGAAATGAGTATTTTCGAGAAAAAGTTGGAGTAGCTCCGTGTGAGATTAGAGAGAGCCTAGATGGTTTGGCCACATAAACCGTGCCAGTCAATGACCCGATTAGGAGAGTAGATGAGATTTGCCTTATGTTAAGAAAAGGTAGAGGTAGACCAAAAAAAATATGGTTAAGATGTATAAAAAATGATCTTAGTATACTTGAATTAAATGAAAATTTGACACATAATAGGACACAATGGAGACGAAGGATTCATGTAGCCGACCCTACTTAGTGTGATAAAGGCTTGTTGTTGTTGGAAAAGTCTATTCAATATTACAATGAGTTCCATAAAAATCATGAATTGATGCAATTATCTAATCTAATGTTCATCATGAAAGATTGATATCATTCTATGGTTTCATGATTAGGAAATAAAACAAAGGAGATCAAGTTTGGCCAAGCACACTAATGGTCAAGTTCACTTTCAGCCCAAAAGCTTAAGTTTATGGTGGAAATTAACAATTTTGTATTTTTATACAAACATATTTTCAAACTATGTTAACGGACTAAACTCAAAGCCTATCATTCCTTTATAGAATCCCCATAATAAATTTTTATAATACATGAAAACTTCACAATGTTCTATTCCTTTCCCTTCAACCATATTTATAAGTCTTGCTATTATGTAGGGGTGAAGGGAGGGTCGGGGCACGCGCCCCCACTAGCCCCCAATAAAAGTTCAGAAATGAGATACACGACTCGCGCAATTTAGATCAAAATACTCGGCTTTCCTCCCACCCTCGGCGCTTATCTGCTTCTCTAACTCCCGTGAATCCGTCACCGGACCGACTCAGACTCGCAAAACCTCAAGCCGTGAAGGTAACTCTCATCTTTCCTCCTAGTATCCCGCCTTCCTTGCACTTCTGCTTGTCTAAATCCCGTAAACCCTTCCACAGGCCGTAGGATTTAGGCCGCGTTCAAAATCGAAACCCTCATCTTCTACTCCACTGCTACAGCTAGAGTCGAGAAGGAACAAAGTCCGAACTCTGAACTCCGAAGGTAACTCGTTTCCTCTCACCCTACTTCTGCTTTGCATGTTTCTGAGTTCTGCCTATGGGATTTCAACAGGATTTAAGTCGGATTTAACTTAAATCCAGCCAAACGGTATTTTTGGACAAGTTAAATCTGCTTCCTTTGTAAATTGTAATCCCGTTAAAGCCTCTTTCCATTGTTAAGGGGCTGTTTGGCTGCAGGATTTGAGCAGGATTTAAGCAGGATTTAACTTAAATCTAGCCAAACGGTATTTTTGGACAAGTTAAATCCACAGCCTTTGTAATCCCATTACCATTAAAGCGGGGCTGTTTGACTGCAGGATTTGAGCAGGATTTAAGCCGGATTTAACTTAAATCCAGCCAAACAGCCTTTGTAATCATGTTAAATTAAAGCCTCTTTCGAAATAGGCTATTTGGCTGCAGGACTTGAGAAGGATTTAAGATGGATTTAACTTAAATCTAGCCAAACGATATTTTTGGACAAGTTAAATCCGCAGCCTTTGTAATCCCATTAAAGTGGGGCTGTTTGGCTTCAGGATTTGAGCAGGATTTAAGCCGGTTTTAACTTAAATCCAGCCAAACCGTTTTTTTGGACAAGTTAAATCCACAGCCTTTGTAATCCTGTTAAAGCCTCTTTCGAAATGGGCTGTTTGGCTGCAGGATTTGAGCAAGATTTAAGCCGGATTTAACTTAAATCCAGCCAAACGGTATTTTTGGACAAGTTGAATCCTCAGCCTTTGTAATCCTGTTAAAGCCTCTTTCAAAATGGGTTGTTTGGCTGCAGGATTTGAGAAGGATTTAAGCTGGATTTAACTTAAATCTAGCCAAACGGTATTTTTGGATAAGTTAAATCCACAGCCTTTGTAATCCCATTAAAGTGGGGCAGTTTGGCTGCAGGATTTGAGCAAGATTTAAGCCGGATTTAACATAAATCCAGCCAAACCGTATTTTTGGACAAGTTAAATTTGCAGCCTTTGTAATCCTGTTAAAGCCTCTTCCGAAATGGGCTATTTGGCTGCAGGATTTGAGCAGGATTTGAGCCAGATTTAACTTAAATCCAGCTCACAACCTATGAACTCAATTTGTTATGAGTAAATAGTATAGTGAATAAGGTTTAAAGCAGCAAGATCATCCTATAAAGACCTTATGTCATTGGGTTGTGAGCTCCTCTATTGCATGTGTTACAATTTGATATTGAAGAAATTGAATTCAAATGCTATGTATGTATGTATAAGCTAGCTAGTAGAGTTTAAAATGTCCATAACACAATTAATGAACTCAATTTGTTATAAGTAGTGTAGTCAATAAGGTTTAAAGCTTAAAGACCTTAAGTTACTCTCTCATAAAGAGTTCAACTATTAGAAAATTATGATTAGAGGCATCATATTATAGAATGCTCTTTAAATCTCCGAAGAAGATAATAAATGGGCTTTATCCTAATGATAAGCATAATATTAGATAAAATCATATTTAGAGAGAACTCCACTAAATCCATGACACATGTAAGAATATTAAAAAACACAAACATACATAAAAATTAAAAACTTGTGTAATTATCTGTCGCTCTGTGCTCAGAGTAGAAATCCATTCACCCTCGCTACAAATTTACTTAGGATGGAATATTCAAATTTGACCAAAGCTCACAAATGATAATTTTATATCAAAAATATATCTGTATAATCACATTAAAAAAATTCATGCTAGTAAAGGTGTGACACATGCCCCACCCCTTATTGGGTGGTTAGTATTATTGCAGTGGTGTAATTATATTAAATTTCTGGCCTAAGTAGGATGTTTTTTGATAGCAATCAATTAATTGTGGATCATAAAATGTAGTAGATAAGGAATAAATCCCTTTGTTAGACAAGGATGACTTAAAGTTAGCTCTTTGACAAACTTCTACCTAAAGGTTACAAGACCCTCTTAGATGATGTAATCCTTAGTTATTGACAAGAGTTTTTTAATTTAATTTGCTCAACTACTTTCTTTGATCAAGTAGATTGTGGTGAAGACAATCCATAAGGATGAAAAAGTGATTTTTTTTTCAAGGTTAGTCACCATTCTCCCATATCCACTCTTTGAAATGTTCCCATATCCATTTGAGTCAATAGTTATGCATATTCTTTCCCAAATCAAATTATTACTGCTAAACGAAATATCAAAAAAATAAATATTATTATTATAACAATAGTGTTTATAATAATAGTTCAATGGGAAATATTAATATAATAATTACATAAAAGTAAATGTGAGAACAATAGCATAAGCAAAGATTGCTTAATTTCAACGTATATTCAAACATAACTATAATATAAACTTAACTATCATATACAATAATTATTGTCGAGAAGTCTACTCTTATAATGATGATTAATCAAATAATATGATAGAAATTATTATAAGAAATATTTTATAATGAACGATGTTTAAAATTCAATAAAGAATCATTTTTTATTCCGACCCAACACAGTGGGATAAAGACTTGTTATTATTGTTGTTGTAAAGAACTCTTATTTATTAAAGCATAAAATATTAAACATTTTGGCGTGTAGAATATGTAATAAAAGAGATACAATTTACCATACAATAATAATATAATAATGCTATTAAATTAGTAGATTAGTATAATATTACGTGTCAGATTTTATGTAAGCCATGTGTTTATTGAAGTGTCACCTTCATGCTTTATTTAGCAATTTATTTTAAAAATGTGAATGCCTCAAAATATTTTAATAATGCATATACTCTTGGTGGTAGGTTTTCCAATCATGTGACCTTTATGCTTTGTTAATTTATACATGTTTATAGCTAAAATGATTATCTTTATTGTGTGTTGTGGTTCATATTTTTGTATTATGATTCCTAAATCTCATGTTTTTAAGTTAAATTTTTCATAATTCTTATTTTTGTACTATGATATTGAGATTTATTATATCTTAAATCCTATTAAATTTTTGATATGTATTTATTTATTAATTATATGATTTATATTAGGTAATCTTAGAGGAGCAGAATATTTAAAAATATTTCTCAATTGAACAGTGTTTACAATTGATTAAAGTATGTGAATATTTTTTATTTAAAAAAGGCTGAATGTGTGATTTTTTTTGAAAATTTATTGATTAGTTATTTCTTAATAAAGGCCGACGGTGTGCCTTTATTAAGAAATATTATTGATTTATTTTTTGAGTACAGATCGATTGTGTGCTTTTATTTTGAAAAAATATTATTTTTTTTAGAAGGTGTCTGCTTTTTTTTGAAATATGATTAAAAGTATGTCTCGATTTTTTATGCGTAATTAATCTTGATACTTTACATTAGTATTTTAATTGATTCTTATAATTAGATATGGAGAGAATTTTAAAGAAAGATTGAATAATAAATTAACTATTTATTGTAAGTAATAATAAAGAAATTAAATTGCTGAAATTGAGTTAGAAGATGTTTTAACAGATCACGGATTAAGAAGAAAAAATTTGAGTATTATCTTAATGATTATGATAAAGTCAGAAGCGTATCTTGAAATTTATCATACCTGTGATATTAATTTCAAACACAATCGAAAATAAATTATGGATTTAATCCAAAATGGTTTGATGAATATAAATATTGATAAGATAATATGAAAAGATGCAAAGATATTGTTTATTTTGTTATCTTTATAGACTGCTATTGGTGAATAAGCAAGTGGTGATAATTTTGATTTTAAAGGATTTAGAAATTGGAAAAAAGATAGAAAGTTCATATTGAATAAGTTAATAATGCTTTAAAATTTAATAAATCAAGATCAACACATTGCATTTGCTTATGAAAGACATTATGATCAAAACCGAAGGGAATATAAAACACGATTAAGTGCTACGATTGATTATATAAGCTTTATTTTACACCAAGGATTAACTTATGGTCAAATTTAAGATGAAAAATCAAAATTTTCTTGAACGTCGATCATATGAAAGTATTAAAAGTTGTTCTTGAAATAATAATATTAATTGCTCTTGAATTGAGGATAACAGCAATCGCTATTGAGACTTCAAACATTATTATCAATGATTTGGATAATAAGTTATTTGCATTTCTCTTAGATGAGTCTCGTGATGTATCGATAAAAAAGTATTGACGTTATAGAGAGGTTGTATTGGTAGTTAGAGCATACATACGAAACAAATACTCCAACATTTAAAACCAGAACAATAATACGCATGACGTGAGCAAGCAACATGCGTGGTGAGTTTCATGGACTAAAAGTTTTAATCATGAAAGAAAATAATTCAGCTTATTACATTCACTGTTTTGCTCATCAATTATAATTAAGACTAGTTGTTGTGGCTAAAAATCATGTTCAACTATATTTTTAATATGTATCTAATTTGATAAATATTGTTGGAAGTTCTTACAAAATGAGGAAAATTTTATTTGGAAGATAATTAAATAAAGTTATTGAAGAAAGGAGAACATAAATGACAAAGTTTAAATTAAGAAATAACTCTTCAACGAAATGGAGATATACAGGATCACATTACGCGCATTGATTAATATCCTTATTTTATTTGGATCTATTATAGATGTTCTTGATATAATTATAGAAGATGGTTTGAATATTGAACAAAGAGGTGAAACAAATGCTCTACTTGATTCAATTTAATGTTTTGAGTTTATTTTCAATCTGCACTTTAGGAATCACAAATGAGTTATCTCAACTTTTGTAGAAAAATGATCAAGATATTATAAATGTCATGACTTTGGTTAAAGTATCAAAATAAAGACTACAAAATATGAGAGATAATAGTTGAAACATTTTACTTGAAGAAGATTCTCAAAAAAAATAATATAATCTGCCAAATATGTAAAAGATTTATTACATGGGAGGTTAAGAAGATAAAAATCAATGAAATTTATCAAGTTGAGAATTATTTTATTCATTATTAATATGCGACTTTGGAGCTTAATAGATTTTAGAGGTCAATCAATTTTTTTTATGCTTGAATTCATATGATTCTTTTCAAGCTTTGATAAGAAAAAAAATTAATTTATTTGGCAAAATTCTATCCTGCAGATTTCTCAAAAGTTGATATTATTATTTTAGATAATAAACATGAGAATTATATTATCGACATAATGCATTTTTGAAGTTAAAGGAATTGGAGAACTTATAAAAAAGTTAGTAAAGAAAACCGATGTTTATTCGGTTGTATAAGCTTGCTGATATTGAATCCATCTACTATATTGAACGAGATTTTCAACGAAGATTAATGCGCATGAAGAGAGATTCTTGGATGAATGATTATCTTGTTACATTTATTGAAAAAGATATATTTAAGAGTGTTGACAAAGAATTGATTGTATAACGATTTCAAAATATGAAAACTTGGAGAAAAAAATTATAAATGGTATGTAATGTGAAAAATATTTATGTCATTGTGATGTTTTCTTTATTTTGTTATATGAGGTGTTTTATTTTTAATTTTATAAAAGTGAATTTTTTTTTATCTTATCTCAATAAACTAAGCAGATCCTCTATATAAAGATTTGATATAAATATATTAATTGCATATATGTGATATAATATAAATTTATTATTATATTTATATCAAATATATTATTAATAGAATTACAAATATAAACTTTTCGCTTTCAAAATATATAAAGTTAGTTACAAATAATTATTAATAATTATTACAAAATTTATTATTAATCCTTTCGAAGTTATTATAAAAAATTTTAATAGATTTAACATTATTTTCTGTTTCCAATTCCTTCAAAGACGTTTTAAATCAATATGCTTTTAAAAAATACTGTAGAAATATTTTTTATTTGCATAAAATCATTATACAGAGACATACTCTGTTACCACGCCACCGCTTCATCTCATACATATTTTAAGCTCCATTTATTTCATAAAGCTCTTCATATACATATTTCATAAGCTTAACCCAAAACACTTTCATCAAATAAGTTCTATGGATAAGCGTTGGGCAAATGGTTGACCATATTTCATTTTCAAGCTCAGAAAGATTAAGATTGGAAAGGATGAGAAGAAAGAGTTATTTTCAGTAGTAGCTCGCCTCATCTCAATCTTTTACTATGTAAATCCTCTATTCCATGGACTTGGCACTTCATCATGTGCATCGCCAAGTAATCGTCAAGATTCTCAACTATCATAATAATACACATAATACACATTTAGTCTCCGTTTAATAAAAAAAATATTTAATTTTAAAATTCAAAATTGAATCTGAGTAATTTTCATTTCGAGCGGAATTTAACTTGAGCACAACTTGTTTGTACTAACTTTCCTCTTTTAATTAATGTTTTTAAATTTTAAAATTACTCGGATTCAATTTTGAATTTTAAAATTAAATATTTTTTTATTAAACGGAGACTAAATGATTATGTATATTAATATGAGAATATTGCATAATGTAATGACGATGACGACGGTAAGCACTGCCACAAGGTGGAAGCATCAAATCCATGGAAGAGAGGATTTGCATAATAGAAAATTGAGATGAGAGCGAGAGCTATTCCTACTTTGAGGGAATGAAGAACTCTTCTCAGGTCATCCTTTCCAATCTTCTTAATCTTCTTGCCAAGTTCCATGAGCTTTTGCAATGAATGAGAGATAAGAAATAGACACTATGGGCTGAAACCAACCTTCACATTTGCCCCAGCAACGCTATCCATAGCTAAACTTGTTTGATGAAAGCGTTTTGGAGCTAAGTTTTTTCATATGAGAAATATACCTTCGATTAGAGATGTTAATAATGTCAATGCTTAATATATATATGTATGGAAAGGAGAGAGAAGCGGAGAATGGATGTATCTCGTATAGTGATTTTATGCAAATAAAAATGTTTATAAGTAGTTTTAAAAGTATATTGATTTAAAACGCTCAAGGAATTAAAATAAACGTTAAATCAATTAAAAGTTTTATATAATAACAGATTAATAATAAATTTTGAATCTATTAATATTTTGAATTATTTGTAACCTAAATGTTATATTTTGAAACAAAAAAGTTTATATTTGTAATTGCTATTAATAATCGATATTTGTATAAAATGTTTCTATGAAACATTTATATTTATATTAATCACATATATACAATTAATATATTTATATCAAATCTTTATATACAGGGGCAGATCCAGAAACTTATTTTAGTGGGGGCACAATTAAATAAAAAATAATTCACTTTTATATAAAATTAAAAATAGAGTAACTTATGTAACAAAATAAAGAAATAAAACATCACAATGACATAAATTTTTTTCACATTACATATCATTTATTATAATTTTTCCCTCCGAGTCTTCATATTTTGAAATCGTTGTATAATCAATTCTTTGTAAACACTCATAAATATATCTTTTTCAATAAATATAACAAGATAAACATTCATCCAAAAATCTCTCATTCTATTGCGCAAACGATTCTTTACGATCTTCATTGTAGAAAATGCTCGTTTAAAAGTTGTTGTAGCGATTGACAATATCAAAGCAAGCTTTAATAGCAAATATACAACCGGATAAACATCATTTTTCTTTGTCTCTACTAACTTTTATGCAAGTTCTCCAATCCCTTCAACTTCAAAAATGCATCATTGGATTTCATGTCGATAACATAATTCTCAAATTAATTATCAAAAATAATAATGTCAACTTTTAAGAAATCTGCGTGATATAATTTTATCAAATAAATCAATTTTTTCTTATCAAAAACTTGGGAAGAATCACATGGATTCAAGCATGCCACACATAAAAGTAATACGATGATTTCATCAAATCAAGTATATCTCAAGAGATATAAATAACATAATAAATAAACTCAACTTGATAATAGCATAAATTTATGATTCCTTAAGCATATCTTCTTGACCTCCCATGTATAATAAATCTTTCATTCATATTTGATACAATTATATTATTTTTTTCACAGAATGCGAGAACTTCTTTGAGTAACATGTTCTAACCATCATCTCTCATATTCTAAGAAAGCAATATATGATGCAAACAATTTAGCTTTTAGTGATTTATACAATAGATTATATACTAAAGAAAGTGAAAGATGTATACATAAGTTAGCCAACCAAAGAGATAGGAGAAGTAAAAACTTAGTTCAATTGAGGTGTATTAAGGATGAAAATAATAAAGTATTTTTCTTAGAAAAGGATATTGAAAATAGGTGGATGAGGTATTTTGATAAACTTTTCAAATGAAAGATCTGAAAGACAATTGATTTTAGTAACCTTAATACCCTAAACATAAATAGAATTTTATTTTTATCGTATTAGTAACTGAAGTTAGAGAAGCTTTAAAGAAAATGAAATGTGAAAACAAGAGGACTTGATGATATTCCAATGTGTGTGAAAATGTTTAGGAGAGAATTTCTTGGCTTACAAATCTTTTAATGTTATTTTAAAGATTAAAATATGTCGATGAGTGGAGAAAGAGTTTGTTGGTTCCTATATTTAAGAATAAATGTGATGCACAAGAGTGTGCAAATTATGAGATTAAGTTAATGTGTCATACATTAAAATTATGGGAGAGAGTAATTGAGCATAGGTTATGATGTGATACAAAAGTTTCTCACAATCAGTTTGGTTTTATCTTTTGCTTTATTTATGGATGTTCTTACTAGGCATTTACAGGAAGATGTACCTTGGGTTGATGACATTCTTAGTTGATAAGACTAGAGAGGAGTCCAAGAGAAACTTGAATTATGAAGGTCAACATTAAAGTCTAAAGGTTTTGTTTAAGTAGATCTAAAGCGAATATATGGAGTGTAATTTTAGATGTAGAAGTTCCAGTAGTAGTGTTGTGACATTAGTGAACAAGTCATTAATAAGAGTGAGTGAGATATTTGTTCTATTGTTCAAAATGATGGTGAAATAGATGGAGATGTTATTAGTAGAATTCAAGTTGGATAGTGGAGGAATGCATCTAACTGTGATAGAAAAGTTTCACTTAAACTTAAGGGAAAAATTTATAAGATAGTGGTAAGACCTGCAATGACTTATGGTGCGAATATTGGCTTTATAAAAAAGAAGCATAAGACTAAGTTAAGCTGAGATGAGGATGCTCAGTGGATGAGTGGCTTTACTCTTAGAGATAAAATGCGAATGAGTATGTTGGAAAAAGTTGGAGTAGCTCAGGTAGATAAGATTAGAGAGTTTTGGGATGGCCATATATAAAGCGTACCGTTCGAAAACTAGAGAGTAGATGCATTAGATTTATCTTATGTTAAGAAAGATAGATAGACTAAAAAAGACTTAGTTAAGATGTATAAAAAATGACCTTAGTATACTTGAATTAAATGAGAATTTGACACATAATAGACACAATGGAGACGAAGGATTCATGCTTTAACCCAATTAGTGGGATAAAGGCTTGTTGTTGATAGATATTTTAATCAAAGTCATGACATTTATAGGACACAATAGAGACGAAGGATTCATGCAGCTAACCCCACTTTGCAAAAATTGAGTTAACTAATTTGTGATTCTTAATATAGATTTCATCAAGTACAGATTGAAAATAAACTCAAAACATTAAATTGAATCAAGTAGAGCATTTGTTTCACCTCTTTATTCACTGTTTAAATAATCTTCTATAATTATATCAAGAACATTTATAATATATCCAAATAAAATAAGGATATTAATTAATGCAACATAATGTGATCCCCAGCGTGTATCTCCAGCTCATTGAAAAGTTATTTCTTGATTTAAACCTCTATCATTCTTACTACTTATTCGATAATTTTGTTTAATTATCTTTCAAATAAAATTTCTCTAGTTTTGCAATAACTTCCATTAATATTTATCAAATTAGATACATTATTAAAAATGTTTAATTTCAATATTTTTAGCCACAACAACTCTTAATTGCAATTGAAGAAATAAAGTGAATATAATAAGTGAATTGTTTTCTTTCATGACAGTTTTACCCATGAAACTCACCAAGCATGTTGTTTACTCCATAATCTTGATCACATATTTGTTATATACTCAATCCATGCTTTGAGAAAAATACTGTTTAGGTTCTTCGGGTTATTAAAAGCAATCGCACTTTCAAATCCTTCATTGAAAAGTTTATCAAAATACACCATCCACCTATTTTCAATATCATTTTCTAAGAAAAGCACTTTATTATTTTCATCCTTAATACACCTCACTTTAACTAGGTATTTACTTCTCCTATCTCTTTGGTTGGCTAACATATACATATATCTTTAACCTTTTTTGGTATCTAATCTATTGTATAAATCACTAAAAGCTTTTACATCATATATATTCTTTCTTAATCTCTATGTACTTTATATCTTTCCCACCTCCAAGTTTTACATCTAAACCAAGTTTTATAACAACGCTTCTTATTTCTCATCTTTTATCGCACACTCGACTCACCATTTATTTTATTAAAAGCTTTTTTTGATTCTTCAAGACATTTTAGAACCGCTTAATTTCACTTCTACTTGTCTCACATAACATTAACTTATTATGAACATCCCAAATTCTAAGCTTTTATAGGCTCTTAAAATATTTTTATTTGTATTTGTCCCATCTAATCATAGGACAATAATTTGATTTATTTTTCCTCTTACAATCTTTCATCTTAAACTCTAAAACTAACAATCGATGTTAGGTACTTAAACTTTCACTTTGAATGACTTTACAATCTTTACAATTTAAACAATCTATTTTTCTTATCAGAAAATAATCAATCTGTGTTTTACTAGATCCATTTTTATAAGTAATATTATATTCATCTCTTTTCTTAAATAAAGTATTAACAACTATAAATCATGTAAAGAAAAATCTAATATACATACTTCTTCATCAACCAAATTCATAACCATCATGAATACTTTTAAAATCTTCTACCACTCAAGATGTATCTTTTGTATTAATCCCTTTAATTCATTCCAAAATTTTTCTTTTGAGCTTACATCCAAACCTACTTGAGGAGCATAAATACTTATAATATTGATAATCTTAGTATCAACAATAATCTTTAAAGCTATAATTCTATCTCCACATCTATTAATATTTATAATATTATCATTTAAACTTTTATATATAATCACACCTATACCATTTCTAGTTCGACTTCTACCTGAATACTAAAGTTTAAAACCTACACTACTCCTTCTATTTCTCCCCAACCCATTTAGTTTTTTTGAACACAAAATATTTATCTTTCTATGAACCATAATATCTATTAATTCCATTAATTTACCGTAAGAGTACCTATATTCCAAGACCCTAACTTAATTCTGGACACTAACATCTTTGCATCCGCCATAATGTGGAAACCCATGCTTATTTAACATCGCACTCAGTCTGATGCACCCGCATTTTTTCTGTATTCGTCATATAGGTGTCGCCTGTGACGCCCAAGATAACACTGATGATTTAAAGGATTCATGTCATGATTATTTTGACAAGTTTTACGTTGGCTGTCGACTACCTATCGCAACCCTCCACTTTTCACATCCGGACTTAGGACTGACAAAGGTAGTGTTAGTTGCATAAAAGACTGAATTACTAATATTGTGCATGCACGTCAAAGCGACGCTACATATTAAGTTCAAATTTTCTACACCAAAATATGTTTGTACAAATAAAATATACAAGCATTTCAAAGTGACCATATTTTCAAATTTGTTGCATCGAAATGCGTGCAGGTGACAAGGTAAATGGCTTTGCACGTATCTTGAAGCAACATTACACTCCAATTTAACACACCAAAATGCATGTTGATAGTCAAAAGATTCAAGTGAATGACTGTGGCATAGTCACAAGACAAATACATATACTAATCTATGGTATTTGAATACACTTAAGTGTCATAAAAAGATGAGCTTGCACACATTATAGAGCCAACTCCTTCAGATCAGATGCCTCAAAATGCGTATAAGCAGCTTAATAGAATGAGAAATGCATGAATCTCAATGCAAACCTTATGTTGAAAACTTGTGTTCAAATGCATATGGGCAATCAACTATTTCAAAATAAAATCATTCATGCACGCATTACGAAGCAATCAAATTTCTAATTGGTATCTTGAGATTTGTACAAATAATGAGATGACTTATACATGCATATCACATGATGAAATATATTAGAATATAATGACTCGAGAAGTGTGCATTTTAAAATAAACTCAAAGTCTATTATATCTCGTAAAACATGCAGATTTCAAAAACTGCACAAAATTCAATTAAATTGAAATTTGGCTCGAATGGACTGCTTTATCTATATGATGAAGTCGTAAGTCCCACTTAATAAATCTAATCCTCCTCATTATTAAGATCGGTATTGACAAGAATGGTTGCAAATAAAATGTTCAATTATTAAGTGAGGATTTGATTTATACATTTGCATACAACTATCAAAGGTCTTAATAAAAAAAATTTTATATTTAAATTTATTAATTCTCTATTTCAATATGAAAAATACGATCATAAATTTTGACGGTAGATTCGATCCTCTGCTAAGCCAATAAGTAGAGTTGACAGGGTCTATCCCAGTTATGAAATTATTAAACTCAAAATGATTAAATGAAATCCAACATCTAAAACTTAAAAATAAAAAAATACATCCACTTATCAACTATTTATCGTTGAAAGAAAAACTCTAACCGACAAAGGAGTTAATACTAAATCAGTATATTACTATATTATACTCAAATAATCTCATACCAAGAAAGAGCGACTCATATCCTCTGTGTGATTTAGAGTTCACATATAATATAGTTATCTTCTTCTAACGGTGTCAAATGACACCATTATATTACGATCACGAGTAAATATGCTTTCCAATGGCTCTATCCTTTGAGTTGTAAACCATAAAGTATACTTGATAGGGCAAAAATCCCTCTGTCAATTAAGAGTGAACTTAAACATGTCTCTTTAAATAAATGTCACCCTAGGTCTATAAAATCTCTTTGGACGACGCAACTCATGGCTGCTGATAAGGATCATTCAATCAGGTTAGGTATTATCTCCCCTAAGTAAACTGCGGGACGATAGGGATGATAATCACAGATTTTGATCAACGCATCATCATTCCCCTAACCATCAACTTTAAGTTAAATAATGATGAAAGTCATAAACCTAAATTTCAAAGCTCTACATGCTGCTACTATACGTTATGCATTTAACGATCTAACAACTAGTCTTAATCAAAAGTATTCTCTCAGCATTGTGAGGGGTAATTAACTATAAGTACTTGCACCTATAGAAAACCTGGAACTAGATCTAAAATCCTCACAAAATGAGAGTGAAATCTCTGAGTAATGTCTTATCTACTATCTCATTTATCTTCTGAAAATTTGACTGACATTAATCAAACTCTCTTCATCGAGAGGTTGGTGGCGAATTTTTGAAACCCATATTTATCTCTAAAAGTAGATTTATGATAATTTTATAAATAAAAATATTTTTAAATTTATGAAATTAAAAAATAATATTTGAAATTTTTAAAGGAGTTCTCCAATTATTTTGAAATGATCGAAGTTTTTTTCTCATGATCCTATAATATTTATATATAAGTAACTTAATTTAATCTTAATATAAAGTAAATAACAATTAATAATATTGATATAAATACATATATATTTAATAAAAAATTAAAATTAAAATATAAAGCCAATCACCAACTCTTGTGGGTACCAGCTTCCTTAAGAAAATTTATTTCTTGTTTCTATAACCAATTCTAAAATGTGTTAAGCTCCTTTTTAAAAGGTACGCAATGAATAATTTGAGGTTTATTAGATACTCTAAATTTAAGCATAATCATAGTGGATAATCTCTTCGAAAGTCAGCACTAGAAGGACAAAATCATGATGTCTAGCAATCCAAAGTTAATAATATCAAAATAGATGAGAGTTAGTAATGTGCTATAACCTAGTAATAGTATCAGTTCTCTAATTAGCAAGCAGGAATTCCATTTCTCTCTTCACGAGCCTAAAAAAACAAAAAACATTGGCTCACATTATTGTATATTTCCACTGAAATTAAAAGTAACTTAAGAAGTCAATATTAGAGTAAACTAAGAACAGAGAAATGGGAAGTAAGTTTGAAATACCAAATATTCTAGCAGGATATGGTCATGGAGAGAAAGTACTTGGCATAAGATTCTTGAGTTGTAGAGGCATATATCCAAGCGGTTTATTAATAACAGTTGTTGAAGCTTTCCTTTTGTGCTCATTCTTTGGCGGTTCATGGCATGGCCCCTTGTCAAAACAAGCATCTTTGCGAAGCTGATGCATTTAGTAACCATTAAAAATAATAATGTTAAAAGAAATCAATGAAATGTGCTGCATTATTAACTTTCATGGAAGGCAAGTTTCTCATACAGCTCATCATTTACCTTGGCCCTCTTTCCACTGAATGAGCCATTCTCAACCTGCTAAAATACCACACATGGCTCAATGATTTGAGAGAAAAATTACAAAGAAAAAAAAAAGTGAAAAAGACAAGGGAAATTGAGTTGGTGACAAAATTAGAAAACTATCTACTTACATCATCCCTTTTATCAGCATCATCATTATGATGCTTCGTCTTCTTGAAGCCACTATCCTGAAAGAGAAAAAAAAAAGGGAAGTTAAAACAATGTCGATAAAGATCATATCTGCAACAAAGGCCAAGATATAAAACACCATTACCTCCGACTCCAAAGAATCAAGAACAGCATCCGCAAGAACTCTGTAATTCTCAGATTCAATATGATCCCAATTGTGTTCGTATACTTTGAGAAGATTCTTAAGAACAGGCTTCGTCTTCTCCCAGCTTAAGCCAAGGGACTTCATTGCATTCATGGCAGAAGCCACTCTTGGATGGAGCTCCATTTCAACCCCAGAAAAGCAATGAACTCCAAGAGATGCGCAAACTCACCGCATCAAATTCCAGAAGAAACCTGAAACGAAAAATATTAGTTTTAAACCAAACCATTATTCCCCCAAAAATCCCTCCATCAACATCAAAAAAACACGCCAGTGAAGAGCATTTTTGGATTTAACTTTTTGGGTGTTTTATCTTCTCCAATATGCCCTGATGCGGAAGCATCATAATAGATGCAATAAACCCAAAAGAACGAGGGAAAATACGTTTAATAAAGCAAGGAAAAAATTAAAAATAATCAAAAGGTATCAAAATTGAGTTTCAGTGTTTGAACTCAAAATTTTATATTTATAAATGAGGATTAACCATTTAGTTTCAATATTTTCCAATCCAACCATCAGCTCTGAAATTATTCATTAGAGAGTAACTCAAAAGTGTGCCTGGTACACCAAAGGAATCCATTTTAAATTAAATGACATAAGTTTATGGATGCACCAAGAGCTTAACGTATTTTTCACCTATAAAATGTGACACTAAACTTATTAATCTCACATGCTTAAAAGCTTTTTTTTTTCACTCAAATTCCTAAGATGAGGCTTAATTATGATGTAAGCGAAACATTCAAACTCAAGATCTTTACAATAACTTTTAAAAGCTCCATAGTGAGAAGCTTGACATTAAATTTAGATAAAGAACAGCCATTGTTGCCTCCCCCTGAAACCCAAGCAATTCATTGCATTCAAAGCAGATGCCACTGTGTAGAGAGTGCCATCTCAACAAGATGACAGCATAATCACCAAAGAGACGCAAACTCACCGAACCAAAATCGAAAAAATTACCCTTTCTGAAAACAAAAAAGAAATTCCTATTTAATTAACCCAAAAATCACTGCAGCCAGCATCGCCAATGACAAATAGAAGAGAGCTTGAATTCCGTTTGAAGCTGTTTGTGTACAACCGTTGGAATTTCGCTAATATCTCCAGACACGGAGGGCATTGATTAAACCCTAACGCCATCGCTAGATGGAAGAATGCTCACAGAGAGGATTACAGACCTAGAAAAGGAAGCTTGAAAAAGTTGGCAAAACTCTGACTGAGGGTGTTTGGTAACGGATTTATACTGGATTTAAGCGCTTAAATCCCGCAAAACTGTAAATCCTATAAATCCATTAAATCCTGAATTTTGTAACTCTTGTAGGAAGGCGGATTTACGGGATTTATAAAAACTGAAGCGCGCGAAGAGAGGAAAGGCGAGGGCTTCCAGCGGACATTTCTATGATTTTTCTCTCGCATACTTTTGTAGTTTACTTTCTAAAATATTAATCTACTAATATAATTTAATATTTAATTAATTTTAATTAATTAACAGTTAATATTAATATATATTACTTTAAATTAATATTAATATTAATACTAATAATTAATTCATTAATTAATATATATTAAAGTTAATTTTAATTGAGTATAATTAATAATTTATTAATATATCATTAAAATTTAATTATAATTTATTAAATATAATTATAATTTGATAATTAATTGATTTTAACTAATATAATTTAAATTAATTTTAACTTATTTTAATTTAATAATATTAATAATTAATTAATATATTATTATAAATTAAATATCATGAATATAATTATTATTTTAATATGCCTCAAATTAAAAATATAATATGATACCTAATTATTTTCATAATTTTTATAGAATTTTTTTAAAAAAATTCTAACATACTTAAATACTCAAATAATTTATCAATTATCTCTCAAAATTTAACAAAATTTAATTAATATATTATCAAATATTTTTTATAATTTAACAGCTCCAAATTTATTAAATTCAGAATATCTAAATTTACTAAAATCAATTTAAAATAAATTCAATCCGTTATCAAACACCGGGAGATTCCACTAAAAAGGTTCACTCGATTAAAAATTGCAAAGCCCTTCACTTTCGCCTAGTGAGATTTGAGCAGCCATAGTCGAAATCGCTCGAAAATCGACTCGAACGGCTCTTCAAAGTTTCGAGTTCGAGCCGAGTCGGATCGAATCGAGTTCGAGCTCGATCCGTTCGATCGGAAAGCTCGAAATCCATCGAGCGGTTGAAATCCAAACGAACCGGCTCAAATGCAAACGCGAAAAACCAGTCGTTTGGCTCGAATGCAAACAGCCGCTCGTTCGGCTCGTTGAATTAATCTCGCCGAATTAATCGGACCGACTGCTGCCGTTCGCGCCAGCGAGCGCCTGCTTCGATCCGCTCATGAGCCAGGTTCGGCTGATTTCAAATAAATTCAGCATCGGCTCAAAATCGCTCGTTCTGGGTCGACCTCGATCGAGCCCAAATTGAGCCGACTTTCGAATGAAGCGATCTTCGGGCTAATTTCTCAGCCCTACTTTCGCCGCGGCCGGTGCCTTTAATGAATAAGGAATTCGAACCGACTCTTTAAGATGTATATGCGGAATGATTTACTTAAAATGGTCTGACAATCATTGTCATTGGTGTTATGATTGGTTTAAAATTTCACATGAAAAAAAAAATGCATGGGCTTAAAAATAATTATTCTCAAGAGAAAATATTACGAGCAGAATTCATATATAAAGATATATTTAAATTTCAATCTAAACGTGACATATTAATAATATATTTTTGATAAAAAAAAAAATTAATAATATATTTTTGATATATATTTTCTTATAGATAAATTAAATATTGTTAGTTAAATCATTTAAAACATATAAAATTTGATCTTAATAAAATAAATACACAATATTTGTAATTATCAATTTATATGATATTCACCCTATATATTGGTAAAAATAGTAAATAAATAATTAAATTATAAATCAAATATGCACGAAATATTATCCTAATAACTCTAATTACAAATGAACTTCAATTAAAAAATCATGAATAAAGTTGATACGATCTAAATTCTGTAATTGATTCTGTCCGGCTAGGTTTGAGTTGGGTCCAATGAGTTGACTCACTGATTTGCTTGGAACCCGGCTGAGTTACTAATCATTTGGAAGGAATATCTCAGATGCTTTCTGAGTCGTTGGATATAGCGTGTTTTTGTAATTGGCCGTTGGATCTGAGCACTCGGATCGAGTATCTCTTGGGCTGAATCTTGAGCCGTCGGATGGCTTGGTTTCTTCTCAGCCTTTGGATTGGTGTTTTGATCAAACGGTTCTTGATTCCGATCGCCCGATAGTGGATTACACGCGCTCCTTTCTGCGCGGCTTGATCCTTTGATTTGATCTGAGCCCTTGATAATGGCTTGCGCGGCTGCTTCCTGGCCGTGGGATGTAGCTTCTGTGGGAAACTTGCTTTAACCTTTATTCTGTTTGTTTCTTTCTACTGCTCGAAATGCCAAGCACCGGGTTGCGGTGGGGATCGGAGGTGAATTCTAGGGTTCTCCGATGGAAGACGGTGGTTTTCGGTGAGGAAAACCTAGAGGAAGAGGAGCATGAGGAAGAGAAGAAGAAGGAGACTGAAGAAGATAAGTTCCTTTCTGAATTTCTTTCTATATCCTTTCTGTTTGGCTTCTGATCTCTATTTATACTTTCTGTTTGTCCTTCTTTAACTGGGATCTGAGCTATCTATGCAAGCCTAACTACTTTCTGTTTACAAGTTGTTACTGCATTCTCATAGGGTTCGCTCGATCGTTCTTTGGAGATTGAGGTAAGTGCATGTTATTTTCCTGTTATTCCTCTTCTTATTTTCTTGATGTCGAGCATCTGTTCTTTTGTCAGTTAATGTTGTTATGGACTTGCTTTCAGGCCAGATCTGGATATGGTTTTTCTTTGGTTGCTTTACTCTTGTTGCTGTTTATTTCTTGTAGTTGATATGGCTCTGTTGGAGATTTTAAGCCTTTCTGTTATGACTGATATTTTATTTTAAAGCGACTCGTAATTAGTATCTGTCGCCTCTTTTTAGGTATTGATGCAGGATTCTTTCATTATGAAATTCCTATTTCTTCTTTTCTTAATTTTCTTGTT
The DNA here is from genome assembly GCA_021442155.1 of Cymbidium sinense. Classification (NCBI taxonomy): domain Eukaryota; kingdom Viridiplantae; phylum Streptophyta; class Magnoliopsida; order Asparagales; family Orchidaceae; genus Cymbidium; species Cymbidium sinense. Next base: position 151,510,447 of record CM038220.1, on the reverse strand, counting down.
GTGTATTGATCCTGCGTTGCTTTGATGTATAATGTTCTTTCTTGATCTTGTTGTAATTAAGACTTTATTTTCATAAGTCTTCTTTCTCTGGATTGGTTCTGTGATCCTTGAAATTCTTATTGTTGAATGTGATACTTTGGCCATTAGCAGATTTGGGCTCATATCAAAAGTACAAAAAATGTGTACTCCTTAAAACCCTAAAGTTTGATTTTAATGAAAGTAGTGATTTTTTTATGCATGAAAAAGTAAATTTCTCACTTTAAAAAATAATGATGGTGCTCTTTTTGATGTAATATTAAAAATTTAGGTGTTATTTATGTAAATATGAAAGGTTATGGTTAGGTTTGTAAATATATAAGAATTGTGTAATATTGTATATAAAAGCTCTTATTTTTTAATGATTAATTATTCTTAAAGTTTAAATATTAATACTATGTATTTTTCAATTTAATTACTTTAAAAGAATTTATTTTATTTTAGAAAAAAATATTCCAATAATTTTTTATTTTATTTTTTGAGTTAATTTTTTATTAGCAAATGTTAATTAAAAAATTTGAACTAATTATATGTTTATATAATTTTATCATTCTAATTATTAACAATTATGTTCAATTATTATTAAATATGTGATAATAATGACCTATGGTAAATAATAATTAAATTCAAAATAAAACTAGATAGATAGATATGAGGTGAAAATTATAGATATATTTCATATCTAAAATTTATTTGCTTAAATATTCAAAAGAAATTGTATTTGGACTTTAAAAAAAGTCAAAAGATTTAAAAATTGAATAATTATCTATCATAAAAATTTAAGTGTCCTTTTTTAAAAAAAATTGTTAGTATAATATGATTTGTATGATGAAATCATTTATAATTGAATGCATATAAAACACCTATGATACTCTTAAATCCCTATTATATGGTAAAATTAACATCCCATCTTCGACACTTTTAACTTTTTTACATTGACATCATCTCCACTCATTCAAGATACATTTGCTTGCCAAAGTAGGATGTTTTTCTTAATGAAGCTTAACATGAAAAAGAGCTAATAGGCAACTTTAATTCATATGGTTATTTAATGTTTATATAATGTAATATAAATTAGGTGATTTTGATAGATCTATAATACAAAGCTTGATAAAATCTCTAAATGTGCCTCAAACTATATTAGAACATGTGTTCAAATTTTGTTTATATCATAATAAAACTTAATTTTGACCTTGTGTTAACCTTATGATGTTACACCCATTTGTGAAGTCAAAGAATGGAAATTAAAGAGAAATAGAAGGCTTTCAAAGGGGGGAAATGATACAATGTATCATAAGTATAGTTGATATGAAATGAGAAATCATATTCAAATTACTTGTAGGACTAACTACTTCCTACTGTCATAACAGTTTATTATAAAATATTATTTCTGCTTAGATTTAATGCTTTTAAGTAATCTCATTGATTGGTTATATAATGATGTAATACATACCATTATGATATATTATAACTATTGTATTATACTCTATTAGATCTATCTTATAATATACTATGTCATACATATTATGATAGCTTCTTATTATATTATAGCTATTGTGATTACACTCTACAATATTAAATTTTATTAATGCTACTAAAATGCAATCTATTGTATATATCATTGGAAAACTTTATTCAATCTTATTTGAGTCTCCATAGAATCTTGGTCAAGCATTGCTTAAATAAGTTTTGAATATTATTAAAACTATATTCTAATTTTATTTAGACCTTGATCATATAAGGTATGATTAAGGTTGGAATAAGATTCAAAAATTTTTTAAATAAATATCATTGGCAATGAAATTTAATTAAATATTGCACAACCAAAAGTGGGATTATTTTAGTCTAAAACAAACTTTTAAACATTTTTTTTCAAAATTTGTTATTATGACATATAAAGTCAAAATAGATTCAAATTAAGTTTAAATAAGCTTTAAATACCATATGGTATATACGAATAATCTTGTTTGAACTTATGCTTTGAACTTAGAGTTTGACCATTAGCTTTGAAATAGAGATGTTAACACCTATTTTAGGCACATTTACGATAGTCTTATTCACTCTACCTAGTATATTTTCTCTAAAATTTCCTAAGAGATACCTTCAATACTCACACACTCTATTATTGCATTGTGGTATTACCCACTAAATATCTTATGAGGATTGTAATTACTAAACTATTGATCTCATATTGACTCAATCCCATTCTCAAGATTACTCCATATTATTTTTCTTCACTTAATATCTAGTATAAATATTTAGATTGTTTGCCAATCTCTCTTAACTTAATTTTCCTTAAGCATTGGATTTTTTTTATTTAATTAATTAAACTTTCATTACTTATAATAGACTTATTATTTGATTCACCCTATTATATATGACTCAAGCATGTTCTAATTAGATTAGTGACTTGATCAATGTACACAATCTCCACTTATTGAAAACTTATAATATTATAACACATTTGGTAAGTTAGACTTAGTACCTATCCCCTGATTGGACTAATGGTTTAATCAGTCTTCCTTTGATACTCTACTACATCCACGTAAAGCTTAAACATAACCACATCAACCTAGTTAATATTAAAGAGACAAAGATTAATTTAATTAGTCCTTTTGTTAATCCTCAAAAAGTATATGATTTAGATAATTATATGCATTTTATGGTGAACCTAGCACTTTAAGGCTAGCCTAAAGGCCATTCATTTGGTATTAGAGTCCAAGACTTGGCCCAATCTAATCTTTAACTTAACGGGTCTTTATCATGTTAACTCGTGTATACTTAATCAATTAAAGGGATAGTTTGACTATTTTTTTTCTAACATTAAGCTTGTCCAAGGACAACCAACTATGTGATTAGTGTACATGACCATATATATTCTAAGGGGCCCACTCTTGACTCTTTAGTCAACCTTAAGCTTAATAGGCTTAGACCTAGTCAAGCATATGTTAATTTAGGTTAGGTTTATTCAACGTTGACCTATTAGAGCCCATAAGTTAAATCCAAGTCAATCATAATGAACCATAAGTAACCTTAAGTTGACTCACCTAAGATACCTTGGTTCAACCCACCTAACCTCTAGTTATAGATCTAAATTTTAATATCAAATCAAAACTTTGGCTATTTGGTCGAATTCTTTGATCTAAATCTGCTAAGGATAAACCAATTGTGTTTCAGCAGACCCTAATTAGTCATGTCTTTTCTTATGGACTAACTTAGCTTAATTTAAGTCATCCAAATTAACTTTAAGTTTGATTAATTAATTTGGTCAAATTTAGATTAATGAGGTTAACTTAATTAGATTAAACTTAGGTTAGTTTAATAATATCTTTAAACACCTTGATTTTTAATTGACCAATTTAACTCTATTAACATTAAACTTTATATAACTTTAGAGCCATGATTTTTTAGCATAGGTCACCTAACTAAAAAAGATCTATGGAATTCAATCTTAATGCTTAGATTGACTAATTGGGCTAAAGATAGACTTACATCAAGCTTAAGGTCTTTTAAAAAACATTAACCTATTTAACTTTAGAATTTGATCATTTTTAAGTTTGAAGCCTTGGTAGTTTAAACCTAATCCTAAACATGGTTAACATAGAACCAACCCATATAAAAAAATAAAATAAAATAAATCAAACACAAGATTTACCATATAATCTCAATTAAACTTAGATCTCCACTTGCTTGTTTTAAGAATCCAAAAATGTTAACTCAATCAAAGTATTTTGCCAAAGGTTGACTTAGGTCACTCTAAGTTAATTTAATCCAACAATAAACTTAATCCAAATTAGCCTTAATTGGACCCAATAGATCAATTAGTGGTTAAACTATTTAATTATTTTCTATAATGATTCAATCATTTTGGAATCTATCTTAATTAAACATTAAATATTTTAAATTTACCTTAGTCCCAAATTTGACCAAAAAAAAGTAGCTCCAATAACCTCTCAACCTTGAACCTTGACCATGTTAAATAATGTACTCGGTGCACTTGTAATTCAAGTAATATAATGATAAGTTTAGTACCATCATTTTCTTAGAAAATTTGATTAAGTACCAATCCCATGCTACCCTAATTTTATCCAACTAAGTAAAAAATATATAAAAAATTAAAATTACTAAAAATTAATAAAAGCTACTTTTAGAAATAAGATTTTAAATTAATTTTAAAAAACCTATTCTAAATTTATGATTCCTTAATTATTTATATGAATTTTATAATTTCGAAGTTATTTTAGGTTATTGTCAATCAGAAGCAAATTTATCTTTCCATCTTATGGTGATTAAAATGTGAGGACACCATAGATGTTGGGGTTTTATTTAGATGATTGACATCAAAGAATAATATACTACTTCAAAAAAATAGAAATTTCACTTTATGATGGATTTAATCATTTAATAAGAATTCATAAGGTGATAGGTCTACAAGTACTAAATATTTTTCCTCTGCCTTATATGGGTAAAGTAAACTATGGTTTAGTTTACTTAGATTATAAGTAACCTATGGTGATAAGCCCTAATAGTTAATTATATTTTAAGAGATGTGATCTTCTAAGAGACTCTCAATTAGTATAGTCAATTATTATATCTATACAATTCAAAATTTGAGTTAAGATTGCTAAATATGAAAGTCATATACAAAAGTTCAAATAAGAACAGTTCTTGTCAGATTTAAAATGGGAAGAAGTAGAAGTGCCTAGATACTAAGAAGTTCAATAAACACTTCAATCTATTATATAGTTGGCCTTTATATTATTAAAATTTGAATTTATAGTTTATTTTAAATTAACATATTATTAGAATGCTAAAGCTTATATCTCATTAGTGTAACTGTAGGAATGTCTAGGCGAGAACTTATTTTTGTATTGAAGAAGAAACAAGATGCCTTAAACCCTATATTTAAATGTGCTTCTAAAATAAATTAGAAGCTCGTCATAATCCAATATGGAAAAAATTGGGATTTATTGGTTCACCCCCACTAGGGAGTATGAACTTATCCCAACTTTTATAAACTTAAAATTCACTTAGATGGGCTACCAGCTTACACCTCCTATGTTTTAAAAACATGCGGCTAGTCTTATGAAACACAATATAGCTAGGCTATTATTTATTAAAGAAAATTAGGAACCTAAACTCACTTCTTAAGTCTAAGATAATGATTGGTATGAAATTCTTCTATTTAGAATAATAAAATTTGAATTATATATATAATTTTAGACATTAAATTTATTTAATTAGTTTGAGTATGTAATCATTCTTACATACCTGTAATAGTTGTGGGAATTTCATTTAAAATATCATGTAGATCTTGGGATTATTATTTAAGTAATCAAATACATCTTTAAGGGATAAATATATTGTCTTGAAAGATAAATATATTACCTTACAATGAATTTGATTTCTTAATAAGGACTTCTAAACCTGATGGGTTTTCGATGTACTTGAGATTTTTTCCCTGAATTACATGGAGAAGTATAATAGGATTTATTTTAGTGCAGGGTTCATAGTTTATTATATGAGCAAGCCCCTATAGTTAATTACATTTTAGAAGAAAGAAAATTTCTGTTAAGAATACTCTCGATTAAAGAAACTGACTTTTATATTTATAGATTTCAAAGCTTGTCTTAAAAGAATGTTTAATTTGAAAATTCAAAAAGGAATACTTTAAGAAGGAAGAGTTCATTTTAGAAGCAAATAGGGAATAAGTAGGAAATGCTTTTAAATGCTAGGAAGCTCAATAAGCATTTCACATATATTTGTTAGGCTTTACACTTTTGAAATTGAAATTATTGAGATTTTGAGTTAACATTTTATTAAAATTTTAAGAATTAGATTATAATAGTACAGGACTGTAAAAATATCTCATGGTTTAAGACTTATTATAACAGGATGTTTCAGAACCTAAGTTTAAAAATGCTTTTGGCATAAGTTAGAGGTTTGACCTAGTCTAATTTTATGAATATGAAAATTATTGGTTCTTCTTCTCACTTGAGAAAATAAACATATCCATGACTCTTCTAGATTTACTTCATGCCTAGAAGGGGTTGGACTAACACCACCTGATTTTAAAATAAAGTTTTCGCCTTATGCTATACAAAATGGTTGGGTTGTTGCATTTAAGGAAGGAAGCTAAGAGGTGAACTCACTTCTTAATCCTAAGATAATGATTGATATATTATGCACCTAATTAATATAATAAATTCCATTTTTATGTATTTTGACTCATGATTTCATTTAAGGCGTTAGGTATGCAAGTCATGCCTAAAATGAGATGTAGTTAAAAAAATCAATCATGGTCTAAATTAGTAATAGAAGGCACACTTTCTCAATATAGGCGGTCATCCTCATAGGTCAAAATCCCCCTTATTTGCAGTGGATGAAGTACCCAATTAGGGAGATATATGGAGTGTTTTTGTCAAGCCAATTGCTGGGAAGAAGGTATTAATTTTGTTGTCTGTGAATGGTGATAAGATGAAACTGAGAGCTTCAAATGGAAATTCATGGGCCTTTGGTGGGAAGATTGCATGATCACGAGGCTAAGCCTTATTTCAAAGTGTTGGGTAGCTTTGTGTAGTGAAGCTTGCCAAGTTTAGGGGGACGAATCCATGATCAGTGGGCTTGAAATCGAAGGAGGGGTTTGGTTTGTGCAAGTTGACCACTGGTGTCTTAAGGCTTTGGCAGTAAATCTCTTGGGCAGAGAAGGGCCAAGAAAAGCTTGTAAGTGGCAAATGAGAGATATCATGCATTTGTTAAAAATGACTAAAGCTTAACCATCTTGTCCTTAAGTATTCATGCCATCTTGGTTAATTGACTGGTTTGGTTTAATCTTACTAACAAAGCTCTCTTTGATGTGTATGGTTTAAACCTAATTACATGTTCATTTACTTTCATCAAATTAGCTTATGTATGTATGCATGTATGTGTATGACTTTTCATATATTCTCATTTACTTTAGCATTGTATTATGATTAAATTATGCCACTAACTAATTTATTCATATGGTTGACCCAATCAAGCTTGAGTGAATAAACAATAATTTATTTGAATCCATTTAACATTGGCTCAAGTTAATTTATTTAAGATCTATCTAATTTATTTATTCAAATTATATTTTGATTGAATTTGGTTTATGAATACTTCCATTACTATGATTAATGACTACTTATTTCAATTAATCTTAATCTCAATTAAGTTTAGCTTGAATCAACTTAAATTAAAATTATCTACATTGGGTTTTTTTGATTTGTTTTAACTTCATTGGCTTTTCATTAACATTATTTGTTTCAATTTGACTTTGAATCATGAGGATTTTAATTACATTTATTTCAATGATTAATCATCTTAATCAACTTTGATCTTTGTTTGTGGTTCATGTGAGTCAACCTTTAACTAATTCAAATGTTTTGTTGAAGTTTCAAGTGAATTATTATTGGTTTGATTTTGGTTTATTTAAATTAAATTCATTTTGAGTTATCTCAAATTAGTTTGAGTTTTGAATTGTCTCAAATTGATTTGGCTTAGTAGAGTTTCATTAGGTTATCCAATGTTTTGAATGACTTTAATAAACATGTGGGATTAGGTTCTCCAACTTGGATGTGGTAGATTAACCCTAATTTGAGTTAGAATTGAAATTTAATTCATTTGATTTGGCTTTAGGTAAGGACTTAGATTGAGTCTACTAACCTATTGTAAATACGTTAAGTCTCAACTCCCAAGTTGGTCTAGTTTAGCTTAGGTTTATCGCCCTTTCTTAGTCACTAAATGTGTTCAAAATCTAGGTGAGGAGATCAAATTGGTAAGATAGGATTCCTAGAGCAAAGAATGGGAGTATGCCACTTACTAGAAGTGAGATCAACACATCTTCGTCGAGATTAATATGATATAATCACTATAATTAATTAATTTTATGTTTATATAATATTTAAAATAAGTTATTACACTATTTTTTTTCTTCTCCCTAACCAATTACATAGCCCTAAATATCATATGCCTATATATATTTAAAATATTTGAATACTTTTTCTTAATTATTCCAATAAGGTTCTTTTGATATCTCTAGCCAAATCACAATTAAATTAAGTATGGAGAAAAGCAACACAACATAGTTATTCATAGAACATAATATTTATTTTAAACTTCACAATACATTATCACAAAAATAATACAAGGTTCCATAAATATAGAGTGCAAACTTATTTACTATAAAAATAAAGGACATTATAATGCCATAAATGTAGATGAACATCATAAACAATCAAGAGCAAGGAAAGATAGAGCTAAGTAATAGTCTTCTAAGTTTTTTTTTAATATTATTCCATGCCTCCCAATTTGAATCTACCTCTTAGAATACCCTTTCTTCATTCTTCACATCAAATAATTCATAAAAATAATAAATACTACAAACTAACACATTCAATTGCAGTCTGAATTTCTAGAATGACATTGCACTCGCCCTCACATAGTAGTACAAACACACACTTGCCAAAATCCTTTTCAATGCAATTCAAAGCAAATTTTTAGTGTTGAACCCTCATATGAACTATCCACCACATCCTCTTAGAAAAATTTCAAGATTTATCCTTCCAACTCAATGTTTTGACCGTTAGACTTGCCTAAAATTACATTTATTGGGCCGTAGCACTATGGTGCCTAGTCTATATCGCCTAGACTTTGGGGTCTCTATCTTTCCCTTAAATAATAACTATTCATACACCACAATATAAATATTTTAGGGCCATGACACTTACTATTTTGATGATGAAATATAGATGGTTTTAACATCGTAGTGCTAGTCTTCTAGTGCCAAGGTGCTCTAGTTACTATATTTAAGCCATTTTGAGATTTCTTTGGGCTGCACCTTGTAGTGCCAAAGCACTGTGGTTATTGTCTTGAGGTCTAAATATTTACAAATATAGCGCCTTGGTGCTAATCATCTAGTGCCTTGGCACCAACTTCTCTATCTTAGTACTAAATTTTCTTCAAATACAATGTTGCGGTGTTGTTTGTTCAATGTCTGAGCACTGATCTTGAAACTTCTATTTTCTTCTATTTTCTTTCTTTCACATCATATAAAAATTTGTTGTCGAAAACACCAAAAATACTAAAATTAATTACAACTTAACATTAATTAAATATAAATAAATAATTTAAATAACATAAAATTTGCTAAATTTTCATGCTTATTAGATATAATTAGTCATTTTGAATAAATTTATTTAGTTGGTTAACTAAACCTCTTTTAATAAAGTCTAATTATTAAACCATAGTTGAAATAAGTATAATTGTCCATTAATTTTGCCTAGATTAAGCTATAACTCTAATTAACCCAATTTGACTTAATTGCCCCTATAAGACCTAAATTAATTCACTTTAGTTATTAGACTTATTAGATCCCAAAAGGTTATATACAATTTAATTAAACTAAAATGATTCTTATATTAGTCCAACTATATACATGAACTAAGCTAACTAAATTGATCCATTTAGCCTAATATGATGTAAGTTAACTAAGTTGCCCAAATTAATTGAAGAATACTTAACCTAATGAAATTAGCATCTAAGGATATAATAAACTAGTAATTTGACTCGATTTATAATTAGTCCTAATATACTAACCATATTTCATTTAGTCTAATTAACTATTAACTTTGTCAATTGGGCCTAATGGACCGATGATAGCACAATCAACTCAACATGATCCTTATGAACCTCAACCTTTAATTTTCCAAAAGTAAACAAACCCAATCAGAACCATATTTTGAATGAGTCCAAATGGCCTTAACTAGATTAGTTGTAAGGACCTAGTCTAATTCAATAAACCCATTTGAACAAAATTAAACCCAAACTAGTAATTTGGCCTAATTAACATAATAAAATGTTTAATTTAGCTGATTAAAATTTAATTTATTATAATATGTTGATTAATGCAATCTTAACCCAAGCCAACCATAATTAGCTCACATAAAAAATGGTTAATACTTAAGACCTTTATCATATTAACTCTTAAAAATATAAGGTAAGTACCTAGAGCTTGTAATAAATAGCTCAACTACATCTTAACAACCCACCTTACAACTTCCAATAGCTAATTCAACACTCAACTACCCAAGTTATGATTTTAAATAGTTGTAAGATATATAATTAAGAAATTTAATGGAGATTGCTTAAGAACTTCATTCCATCAGTTTCATATAGTCATAAAATTTGATTAAAAAATTTTAATATCCTCCCAAGTATTATAAATGTTGGAGACCTTAAAACTCCCACTTGGACTTGGTTTCCCCATTGATTTAAAAAACTTTAGACCAACCTAAAGCTAGTATTATTTTTTGAACTTCACTAGAAGGTATGGGATCATATTCAACTTAAGTCAACAACTAGTTTATATGGAATAATTAATCTTAATGACCTCTTTATAATTGTGGTCTCAAGTAGCATGAACCTCATGGATTACTTTAAAATTTTGCACTCAACATAGAGATTAATACCTTGAACACTTTGATTTTAAAAATAATTAATTTCATGCATTACAAAAACAGAGAAAGTCATATGAAGTCATCAATTTAAGATTTTTTAGTAGGATTTATATATTGGCTTTTAGGATTTTAAGTTAAAAATGCAATTAGAGACTATGGTGTTTTAATTTGGAGCTATAGGGACACTACACAGATCTTAGGATATACTTATTGAAATGATCGAGTGCAATATTAAGGAATGATGTACTATCTTGAAGGATCTAAACATCATCCTACAATGGGTTCAATCACTTAATAATGACTGACAAATAGACATATATAGGTCTACATGGATATGTAAAGTAGAGTTTATTTTTTGACGTGTTCTTTAGTTCTCTAGGGAAGCAAGCTTCTACAATTAATTACATTTTATAAAAAGAGAATTTTCTAAGAACACTCTCGATTAAAGTAGTCAACTAATGTCTCTAAAGATTTCAAAGAATTAGTAATTTTGAAAAGCAATCAGGAAGAGCTTAAGTAGGAAGAGTTCTTAGTGGATTCTAAAGCAGAATGAGTAGAAAGCATCCATAACACAAAGAAACCTAGTGAATGCTTCAATCTATCTTATATTGAGGCTTTACATTTTGAATGAGAGAAATTATATTTATTTAGATTAAAATTATATTAGAAAGCTAGGACTTAGATTCCAACAAACAAGGTTATAGAAATGTCTAAGAGATGAGGACTTATACTCGTAGTAAAAAAAATTAAGAAGCCTTTGAACTTATATCTAGAGTACTCTAACACAAACTAAGAGCTCGACCTAATTCTACTCGAGGGAATGGGTGTGGTGTTTTAATTTGGAGTCGTTGAGACACCACGTAGATCTTTGATGATATTTATTGAAAGTGATCAGGTATGACATTAATGTATGATGTACCATATCAAAGATGGAAATATCACCCTACAATGGACCTAATCACCTAATAGGGACTCTTAAGGCATATGGGTCTTCGCATATACTAAATATATTTCCCTTACTTTACATGGTAGGATTTTTTTTTATGTTGGGTTCTTTAGTTATCTATAGAAACAAGCTTCTATTGTTAATTAGATCCTAGGAAATGAGAATTTCTCAAGAACACTCACCATTAAAGTAGTTAATAAGTATCTCCAAAGACTTCAAAGTTAGACTATCAAAGAATTAGGTTTTTTTGAAAATCAAGTGGAAAAGTTTAATTTAGAAGACTTACTTTGATTCCAAAGGAAGATAAGTAGGAGTACTCATAATACTAAGAAGCCTAGTAAGCACCCTAATTTATCATATAGTGTGGCTTTATATATTTGAAAGAGTGGATTTACTTTTTTGTTTAAATTTAAAATCTTTATTAGAATATTAGGGCTTATAGTCTATCAACACAATATTATGAAAATGCTTAAGAGGTGATGACTTATACGCGTAGCCCGAAGAAATAAGTAGACTTGAAACCTAAATCTAGGATGCTTTAGTACGAGCTAAAAGCATGACTTAAGTCTAATTGGAAAATGGGACATAATGATTTACCTCCACAAGAGAAGATAAACCTATCCCAACTCTTCTAGACTTACAACTGTCTGGAGTGGTTGTCAGCTAACACATCCTACGATTCAAAATCATATAGACCAGTCTTATGTAAATGCAAGATAGTTGAGTTATTATTTAATTAGGAATGAGACTAGAGTTTTAAATCACTTCTTAAGAGACTAAATCATGACTAGCATAAAGACATGACTTAGGTTAAATGCAAAATTTCACAATTTTTTATATCATTTTTGACACATTCATTTGGACAAAGGCTTTGGGCAATTATGCCTAAATGCATGATGAAATTAGATTATGGACTAAATCAGTGAGAGGAGGTGTTCTCCACTACAAAGGATGCTCTTAAAGCTCAAGCATTCCCCTATCGTGCAAAAATGGAGTCCTTCTACTCAAGAGCAAAACAAAATGATATGCATGAGTAGAAAAATTAAGGGATTGCTACATCTTTTAATTATCTTGATTATAACCTAAGCTTTAAAGTGAGGTTATGAGTTGTTAGTGAGAGTAGAAAAATTTTTATAAATTTTATCTAGCTTAATTAATCATCACATTAAATCATCAAGCTTTAAGAAACCTATGAAAAATATATCATTTCTATTGCAAAATTTAAATACAAAAATCAAACATGTATAGATTTCATAAAAGAATAAAAGGCTAGTGCGGATGGGTACCGCCGTACACCTCGAAAAATAAAAGAAGTTGGGTAGCCGAGCTCTACCCTTATACAACTCGGATTACAAAAGAATATTACAATTATAAATAAATGTTATGGGGGTCTTCATTCATTATTTTTCTTTTCTCCTTTTGATTTGGTTTTGCTCCAGGCTTCATAGGGCCTCCTAGATCTTTGCCTTCCTTTGCTCATCTCATAGCACTAATCCTAATTTCCATTGTAAAATTGCATATTTATAGAAAATAAAATCTACTACACTTGTAAAATAGATAGCTAAACATACATACAAACCAAGCAATTATATTCATAAATTTGGACTTAGTAGCCTGCACATGGGTAACTATGCTCACCTATCCTAATATGAATTATATAAAGGGGGGATAAACAACCTACAAATAAAAGCATTTATATTTATTTATTATTTCAGTGTTTAGTTTAATCCCTTATAGAAACAAAGATTAGGCTAATAACGACTTAATATTCATTCTACATATAAATAATCCTAACATTCAATCTAAAATATTATATCACAAAATAAAATATAGCATCATAACATACCGTCTAACTTATATATAGAAGTGGTGACTTAGTATTTTAATGTGTGTACTTAGGCTTAGTGTGGTATATCTTAGCTAGACTTTCAGAATTATGATTGTCTAAGGTTTGGAACATTTAAGTTAAACATGAGAGGAGGTTTCACTTCAAGTTATTAAAAGGATTAGTGGATCTAATTTGTACTTTTTTATTTCATTTAGTATTTACTTAGCATCTAATTATTATCAAGCGAAGGAAGAGGCTTGAACCTCTTCATCCCTAGCCTAAGTTATTTTCTAAAGGCATATTATTATAATTTTTGTTTGTTTTAGTGAATGATTTATTAAACATTTTATTAATTCTAAGTTTGGGTTAATCCTAAAGAATCGTATTCAAACATAGAAGGCATCTTATGATTAATGAGATTGAATTACTATCACATGAATAATATTACATCATTCCTTTTCATCATCAATAACATGCATATGATATTGAACTTAACATACCTATACATGCAATGTGTGTGTGTGTGTGTGTGTGTGTGTGTGTATTTTTGGCATACTTGAATGATTGTTAATGTACATATTTTAGTAGAAGAGAGAGATTTCATTCCTAGTTATGTATACATACACATGTATTAAAGATTTAAGCAAATATGTGCCATTGTTAAACTAGGAAAGTGAGGTAATCTAAGACCTCATTGGGGCTACTTAAAGCCTCGTGTTCCGGATGTCCAAACTATATACTTGATATTCTAAATACATATAAATGTATACATAAACATAAGGATGAAAATCATGCAAAAAGGTTGTATATTAGTAAATCATTTACTCATGTAAAGTAAAGCTCTATCCAAATTCTAATGCATGCATACATATGAATGAAATTAAGTAAGTATGTGTTATTGTTAAACCAGAGAAGTGAGGTAATCTAAGACCTCCTTGGGGATACTTAAAGTCTCATTTTCTCAGGATGTCCAGACTATATACTTACTAACATTCAAACACATGTAAACATACATATAAATCATGAAATAGAACAATGATTTAACATGATTAAACTATGAGCAAATGTAAGTCACATAGGATATTCATAACCAACATCACTTTAAATTTGTATCATTAGTTTATAGTTTTGAAAGATAATCTTTGATTTATTAGTTATACTAGCCACACCATATAATAAGATTAATTCAACACATGCAATTTATACATGTATAACCATGTTCATTTAATCCTTTTATTTAAAAACATGGATACATGATGCAAATGACATAAGAATTTATAATGATTGAAAAGGAATAATTAAGCATTGCCACATAATACATTTAACCACATTAATTCCTAAGGACAATCAAATTAAATAAAACCATTTAAGAGTAACCAAAGTTGCTATGAAGTTTAAATTTAGATTTGAATTATTAAAACTTAAAGAGAAGAAATGATATTTGTTGTTATACCTTATCCCATGTTAGTGATTTAATGTGTTTTAAAAAATAATTAAGTAAACTTTATGGATTGATTATGTTCAAATCATTAAGCAATTAATTTAATTTCTCTTTCCTAAGTCTCCTTAATTTAATTAATTACTTAATCATGAACCTCCAACAATATGCCAATGAGAAATTAAAATTTGCAATGCTCTTAAAAGGACTAATGCAATTAGGCTAAAGTTTAAGAATTAATTAGATTAAGAAAAGAACTAAGCTAAGTACTCTTATGGTTTTCTCACACCCATGAGTTAATCATGAATTTCCTTAATGATCTTTATGTTATTGAACACATAAAGGGAAACCCAAATTGAATTAACTTATATGAAATAGTTATCTTTTTTAATTTGATTTTTTACTTTATCATTAATTGTCTAATTAATCCTTAATTAAGCCATGAATTAATTAACCTTCCTATGGAAATATATTTAGGAAAATAATTAAGAAAGAAGCCCCAATTATTTTCCCTCATCATTCCTATTGTTAACAGTTATTAACTATTATTAATCATCTCATTTTTGTTGTTTAACCATTTTAATTATTATTAAATTGATTAAAGAGAGTAATTAGGACTAAAATTTTAAATTCCCCAAATTACATGGCCAATAAATCCCCAAAAAAATTATGAGAGGTGGAGCACATTCCAAGGGATCAAATTATCCAATTTGAGATCAATTGGCCAAGTAATTAAGCCTTAATTTGGGTAATTAACCTAAACTTCAAACTCTATTAAGCATTATTCATTAACCCAACATTAGGGATTTTATTTTTATTAAATTATCCTTTATTTACTCTTTTCAAAATGGGTTTACTCATACTTTTTTTGGATTTTTCTATAATAATTCTGAATTTTCAAAGTTTTGGCTATTTAATGACATTTTTATCACCTAAATAATCTCCTAAATAGTTGGCCATGCGGCGACAAACACTTTTCATGTGGCACCACGTGGATTTTTCTATAATAATTCTGAATTTTCAAAGTTTTGGCTATTTAATGACATTTTTATCACCTAAATAATCTCCTAAATAGTTGACGCCATGCGGAAACTGACACAGTAACACTTTTCATGTGGCACCACGGGATATGTTATTTAAAACAATCGACGTGATAGCTGACTCAATGGTAGTAGATGCGGCTTCATCCCCGTCGTCCGATCTCGGATCGGATTGTGGAGATTAATCATGTGATCTCTAATGGATTAAATTGAATTATCCAACGGATTAAATCATGGTTTTCCATTCTAATCATGTAGAATAGACGATCGATGATCCATCATCCCCCGAGCACCAGAATCCGTCATCCTTTTGCCTCTTGATCCTCTTATATATATCATAGTAGTAAGCATGGCTTAGTGGTTAGAATTTTTTGTTATTCAAAAGACTGGCTCAGGTTGGAATCCTTCCTTTTACAAATTTTTTTTTGGATTATTACAATTCGAGCCGAACACGAATACTAAAATTTTGAGCCATTTCAAACACAAATAAAGCAAATTTCAAATGAGCGGAACACAAACAAGGATTCGGTTCGCTCAAGCTCAGCTCATTTACACTCCTAATCTGAAGTTCCAATTATTTTTCTTTGTCTACGTTTATTATTTTATACTTAATTAAACATCTCTAATTGATCTCATAATCTTTTCAATTTTTAATAATTTTACATGCTTAAAATAGGTGATTAAGATTTGAAAAATAAGCTCTCTTAATCCACTTGACAAATTGACCTAAAAAAATTATGAGAGAAAGAGGTTATCCCAAGGACTAGTTAGACAAAATCTCAGGCCAATCAACCAAGTAATTAAGGTTTAATTAAGATAATTAATTAAAACTTCAAAGCTTAGTTAAACACTATTGACTAAGAAAGATTAAGAGATTTTAATTTTCCTATATTCAACTCTATTTAAGCTTTCTAAAATGGGTTTATTAATATTTTCTGAATTTTTTACAATCGATTATGAATTTTTGAAGTTCTAGCTAATTAAATTACACTTTTGACCCAAATTAATCTATTTACTGTCGCGTGATGGCTAACGGACTATTTTTGCCATGACGTCGGATTGGTTATTTAAACCATTCGACGCAGCTGTTGACTCAGTGGTGGTGGATGCACTTTCGTCTCAGTCGTATGATCACACATCGAACGACAAAGATTAATACCGCAAGTTTAATGGAAAATTTTGAGAAAATCTAGCACGATTAATCATGGATGTCCGTCCTAATCACACAGAATGGATGCTCAATGATTCGTCATCTTCCTGTAGTGAAAGACGAACATTGTTCACCTTTCGCCACTCAATTCGAGCTCGTTGGAGCTCATTCGATGGTAGATTCGACTCCAAAATGATCAGGGAATGATTATAAGAGGATCTTACAATGGAATTCATGTGAAATGCAAATTTTTATCAAAAAATGACTAACACCTAATGACCAAACTACGAGTTATCAAAGAATTTCCTCGTGAGAGCTAAAGATCGGTGGTCCGCTAATTAAGGTAGCTTCATCTTAAAAAGATGGAGCCCAATTGAGAAGGCCATGAGTTGCCTCCTTGCTGATTGTTCTTTGAATCAAGCACCATCGTAAAGCTCTGAGTTGAGTATCTTCCTGAGTTCAAATTGATCTGAATCACTCCTTTAGTTGGAGTGAGGAAAAGAGTTAATTTGATTTGATGGAGTTTATGGAGGTTGGAGGAATGGCACTTTGAGTGGAGTTGGTCTCACATTGGGTACAGTAAGCTCTAGTGGAAGTTTGGGATTACTGACACTTTGGTGAATGTGTGAGAGGGATGGGAAAGTGATAACCTCTTTCCCAAAGAGATGGTTCGAGGATGCTAAGAGACCTTCCTATTTTGGATTTTTATCTTATTTAAAACCATTGGTTTACTTGGTTTAGGCTGAATCAGGTTCACCTTGGGTTGAATTTACTTGGGTTGGTCAATGGGGACTTAAGGATGAGTCATGCCAAGTTTGGTTGGGTTTGGACTTGATTTGGTTGGGTTTGGCTCAATGTGACCTACATAGGTCAATTTGGGTTCAATTAGGTTAAGTTAATCAATTGATCAAATTGGGTCAATAGGACACTTGGGTTGTGTTTAATCAGTCATTTGGAATGCATTATTGCAATTGGTTTGACTCAATTTGGAGTGGATTTGAGTTTGATTCATATGGGTTCATTTAGGCTAAATGGGTCAAGTTGATTTGTTTGGTCAAATTATTCAAATTGGGTTGAATGAAGGGTTGGTCTATGTTCGATTGATCATTTGGGAATGATTATAGGTGTCGGTTTGAATTGATTTTGATTAGAATGAGTTTTTGTTCAATTTGATCTTTTAGGTCAATTTGGGCTAAGTATGTCAATTGGATTGGCTTTATTAAATTGGCTTTAATTGATGATTGTAGGGTGTTAAATAATCAATTTATGATTGATTAGAGGCATTGGCTGCAATCAATTAGATTGAAATGAGATTTGGCCTAATTTGGCCCTTTAGGTCAAATTAGGTTAAGTGGTCAAATTGGCTTGATTTGACCCAATTGATTATAATTGAGTAATCAAAGATGATCAACAATCATTATGGAAGAGATTATATGATTTGATTTAATCCAATTTGAGTTGGATTGAAGTTTGAATCAAATTGGTCATTTAGGACCAATTAAATTGAATAATTGGGAGTGTCAAGGTTGAAACATGTTTTATGATGAATTTGGAGTTGATTAATGACTTTGCTCACAATCAACTTGGGTTAGACTTGGTTATAGCCCATTTGACCTTTTTAGGTCAGAAAGGCCAACTTGGGTCAATTAGTTTGGCCCAATGGGCTGAAATGAATTGGAATCGTTGGTTGATGCTTTTGGAGCAATCATGAGGTTTAGATCAATTTAATTTGGCTTGGATTGAGTTCAATTAAGTTTTGACCCTATGGAGTTCAAATGAGCTAAGTCAAGGGCCAAGTTGATTTAGATTTGGTCCAATTAGATTGAAGTCAAAGCTTTCTCAAGCTCAATTAGGATTCATTTGAATTTAGGTGAATGAGGTTTCAATCAGAGTTGAATTGATCTTGGGTTTGACCTTCATGAATCCAAAGAAGCTAAGTTGAGTTAGCTTGATTACCTAACCCAATTGAACTATGATAAATCATGTTGAGCCTAGGTCAAATTGATTTTTGTTTGAGGTTTTGATTGACAATCATTTGATTTAGTTTGGGTCCATTGATTTAATCTAAGATGTTGTTAGGTTTAAGGTAGGCAGTGTTCTACCTATTTTGAGCCGAGGTCTAGCCCTAGAGTTGAGCCTTTTGAGTCTCTAGTCCCCCGGTGAGTGTTCTCCTAATTACTAAGAGTCTCTTAGTGCCTAGATGGATCCTAGGTCTAAGAAGAAGGTAGTTAACCTCACTCAAAAAAGTATGGTCACGAGCCATCCCAATGTTTTTAAAACCTATCACATTGGGAAAATTTCCTTAGTTTACCTAGTCATCCAATCTTAATGAATATTATTTCTTAAGAACTAACATAATAATAGTTATTCAAAAAGATAATTAGCACTTAAAAATTATTTTAGAAAATCAAGGAAGATTTACATACATAGAACACAATTCTTATGTATTTATATAACTAATACCTAAAGTTTGATATTTACAAATTTGCATGAAAAGGTGCATTTCACTTTAAAAAAGTTAATGATAGTGGATTTTTGATGTAATACTAAAGATTTAGGTGTTATTTATGTAATTACTAAAATTTAGGTGTTAGATATGTAAATATATAAGAAATATTTGATATGTATGTAAATGCTCCAAAAATAAATTAACTCCTACATTAATTAGTTTAAATACCTAAGATTTTCAAAAAATTCTTACACTTTTTGGGAGTGTTAATCATGCATATTTAAGGCATTTCAATTAGCTAATTTA
Organism: Cymbidium sinense; assembly: GCA_021442155.1. Classification (NCBI taxonomy): domain Eukaryota; kingdom Viridiplantae; phylum Streptophyta; class Magnoliopsida; order Asparagales; family Orchidaceae; genus Cymbidium; species Cymbidium sinense. The sequence goes on along the minus strand of CM038220.1, from coordinate 151,490,773 downwards.
AAAAAATTTACACTATTATACATGTTTTCAAATTTTCATGTGTTATCATTTATTGAAACCTAACATTTTAATTAATTAGGACTATGCATCATCCATGGATGGGTTTAAGTTTAATAATTCATGCATGTTAAGTTACTATTGTTATAAATATTTCATTAATTATTTCTATATTTTATTTAAATTAAAACGTAAATATAGTTTAATATTTCTAAAGATTTTGAATTATTTGATGAATGTCAATATTATGATTTCAAATTATTGCATGGATTTATTTAAAGTATTGATCCTAGTTGTATTCTTGTGCATTATTCATTTTATTAACCATATTTTATTTAATTTAAAATTAGGCTTATTAAAAGTTAAAACCTTTTGAACATCATATATTCATTGTTAATGGTTCAATTATTATAAATTATATGTATAATTACCAATATATACTAATGATTTGGGTATTTTTAAATACATTTGATATTTTTCATACTTATAATAATTATAGTTTTAATTTGTGGAAAATAGTACATTCTTTTTAATTATTAATTATTTTTAGGTTTTCAATGCACAAGCAATGATTCGTTGATCATGATTTGACATCAAAATGATGATTTTAACCATATTTCGTAAATTTTAATTGACATTAGGGCTTAATTAATCACAAATTATATATTTATATAAAATACTATCATAATTGTTATTTAAAGTCAATTTTAATTTATATAAATTATTTGCATCAAGGTCAACCTAAAATAATTCTCATAAATATTCGAAAAATTATTTACCCATTTTCATATTTATTAAAAATTATATGAAATTAAAAATAATAGTATACTATTTTGTTTTCTTGAAAATAACTTAAGATTTTGGATTGCTAATCCACTATCAAAAGCTCATTGGTCATTTTGCACATCCAAATCATTATTAGGATATCAAAATTTAATTTCCTTTATTAAATTCTCTGCTTTCATTATTTAGTTACCATAATCTACAAATTTTCTTAGAATATTAAGGCTCATAGGTTAATCTACCTCAAATATTTTGAAAAAAAATCTTATTTTAAGAATTACTATAAAGTTTATTTTGATGATTACAAAAGAAAGTTTTGAGAAATTTAATAAGTATTTATTAAAATTTATTGCTTTAATTAGGTTCAATTGAAAGCTTCACTTTATTTGATCAAAGATAAAGCTTTTTTTAATTTTTCTAGTAAAATTTTCTTAAGTAATTATTCAATTAAAAGTAATAGATGTTGATCTTCAATTTTCTTAAGCCCATCTTTTAAAGTCAAAATCATCATGAAAATTGAATGGATTAAGTGTTAGTTAAGGACAAATTATTCTTATTTTCAAAATATAATTATTAAATTCTAAATTAATCAAATAATTTTTAAAATTTTTAAAAGATTAATAATTTTTACAATTAAGATTATTGTTTGGACTGGAAAGTCATTTCAACAAAATTCTTAGCCTAAATACTAACACAAACTTCTGTGTGGTACTATTTAGGTCAGGTTAACCTAATGGGTTAACTTATTCAATTATTAATTATTCAATCCATAGTCATTTCATATTCATCTAACATTGCATTAGACAACTAGTTTGTATCATGTGTTATGCATACACTTCCCATAAGTTTTTCCTTATTTCAATTGTCTAAGTTAAATATGATTAACATAACTCAAGTTATATATATGGATTTGAGTAGTTTGTATCTACTTAAGGTTTTTATTTTATCTACCAAATCTAAGCAGACCTTCCATGTAAGTTATTATTCCTTCTATCTTAGACATACCATATATCGACCAAAGTGAGGTTATTTCCAATTTTAAATCAAATACTTTGAAAAGACATATTGCAAATCTCAATTTATCTAACAAATAATCTACCAAATTTAATTATTCAATTAGAACTAATTAATCGATCAATCAAGTGATATACGAGTTTTAATCAATTAATTATTAGTAATCACTTAAACAATTAACTTGTCAACTTTCAACTATCAACCTTTAAGTATGATTCGTATTCAAGATCTTTATTATGAGTTAGGAGATTATGACTATTAATCATTTAGTTTAGATATTAATATGCATTTACATTTGAATTTAATATGAATTGACACTTTAATTGGCTAAGTGAGTCTAATCTTTAGATTTGAAATTGACTTATAATTATGATGCACAAACAATCATCACCAATTAATAATTCTTATGCTTATATGAGAATCAATGTATCATATTCAGATCTCATAGGACTAATTAGGGCAACAACTAACATAAAGTATATCACTCTAACATATTTTTAAAATTTAATTTATCAAAACCATATACCTAGTTTTTAAATATATATATATATAATTTTAAAAAAAGTCATATATCAATTTCAAAGTTTTTTTTTTTGAAAAATATATCTAAATTATAATAAAAAGTTATTTTCATGTTAATTTTTATAATCTAATAAATTAAATTTAAAGACCTTAATTTAGAAGAATCCCTAAGATAAGTTTGCTAGGTGACTTTGAGATAGTCATATGGGTTAACCTTTAATCATACTCAAATCTCACAAATATTAGGTATTGTGATAATCATATATTTTTTTTATTTAGTCTAGGATATTGTATAGTTATGGTTGCTATAGCATAATTAATGTGTTGTGATGTTTGGCAATGGTAATTTTTTAAATTAGCAATCAAAAGTATTATTACTTTTGACAATTACTCAAAACTGCTAAAATATAGAAAATTTCTATATCGACTATAATCTTGTTGGTACAAGAAAGTGCCAAACTTTGAAATTTTTTTTTATCAATTTTTTAATTTCTTGAATAGTCAGAATAAATTTATGCATAGTAGTGACACCTCTTTGTATTTTACTTCCTTAATTATATATATATATAGTTAATTATTTTTTTTGTAAATATGATAATATACAACCATAAGCTTCTATTATTATTCTTTTTGATCCAATAATGCACTCAAAATCAAATGATCCAAAAGGCAAGGACAAGGAGTCCACGAAGTTTATAGTCTAAATATTAATTAATTTTAAAACAATTTAAAGAAATTTTTCTTAAAATTAAAATTACTTGATCTTATAACCACTTAATGATTAATTACTCCCTTCATGTTTATGTGGAAATATATGTAGCATATGAAGCTTCTTATATCTTTACATGAATATAAGTATTTAATCAACATAGTGTTTTGCTGATGCACTAATCATGACATGACCATACTCAATTATATATAGGTAAATGCTTTGTCAACATCAATTTTAACTAATTTACAAATCGTGATATATCAAAATCCTTTTATAAATAGTTAATTACTTACATATAAGGTTAGATAACTTTTTTTACATTCATGTCCCATAGTATACTTACTACATTTACACCATTTGTCATCATAATTTAACTAAATGTACTTAGGTGGTTATATAAAAATATGCTTAGGTGTTTGTAGTTTTTATCAAAAAAAATTATGAGACTAGTTTGGTAGCCAAGTAGTTAATTATTCTTCATTATTTTTCTATAGGTATATCCTTGTACTATAAGTGGTGTAAGCCTTATGATTTTTTAATCAAGCTTTAAGAAGGTGATATACAAGTTTTCTAATTACTATAATAAGATCCTAAAGAAGTTTTAATAACCATTGAAGTAGGTTTGAAGATCTATAAGATATGATGATTAAGAAGAATGGTTGGCTAAGCCTTAAAAAAAAGGCCAAACTTAAGAGTTTCTTATTAAAAATTTAAAAATTAAGGTTAGGGTATGGTGGGAGATTTATGGCATGAATGAAAGATCATGCATGTAGATGTTGTAAAGTAGATGGATATGCTTCAATAGGTTTAAGGGTGTTTTAGTGGTTGAACTCTAACACTAAGTTTAAGAAAAGCTTGCTTGAATGATTAGCCTAACTTTGGCCTATAAAATTAGTGGAAAGGCTTATAAAGATATGTAATAGAAGCAATGGCTTGGAAAAATTAGGTTTATAGTAGTTGGTGTATTTCTAACATTTTTATGGTTAATAGAGGGGATAGGATCAAGACTAGATCACTAGGAACCCTAATTTAATCAATCACTAGGAATGGGATTTGTAGATTTTTTTAAGGTATATTGAGGCTAGAGAGTGGTCTTAGGGGCATAAAGAGATCTTAATATGATTTTAAAGAAATGGAAAAAAGCATCAATAATTATTAAGAGGAATAACTAGGTCTTTCATAAAAAAAATCAAGTGGGAAATCAACCATACTCCATATTAAAGAAAAAATTCTCCATTTTTCTCTTATACTAACTGTTATTTTTTATCATTAATTTGAACAAAATAATTGAATCATTGCATATTTTTTAAAGTTTAAAATTCAAAATTAAAAAAGAGGGTAATTGATGGCTTAGCCAAGTAAAATAGGAATGAGACTAGAATCATTCCAAATAGACTAATAGTATGGAGTGGTTGGCATTGCATATTTTTAAGCTGAACTTAAATATAATTAAAAAAAAAATACAATTTAATGTCTTTGATAAAGAGAAAAAATAATTAATGGTTGATTATTTTAAATTTATAAATTTTTATGGTACTTTTTAATTGAAGCCTTGCTAATCATTCCTAGTTTATTCAATCCACAGTCATTATATATGCATCCAACATTGCATTAGACATTTTTTTAGTTAGGATCATCATTAGCCTATTTTAAATTGATCAATACAAGTTAAGTATGGACATTGCACATATATGCATATGATTGATCTATGCATTATTAATAATTTATTGATCTATCTCTCTAATATACATAGTTACTTGCACTCATAAAATCTTAAAATATTTTTTACTTCTATTCTACAAAGGCTGGCTTTCTAGTCAAATATAAATAATTCTAGGATACCAATTTAGGTGAGATAGAGAGTCACCCTTAAACTAAATCTTTTGATTATTTTGATAAGTCTTAAAATCATTATTCAAGTAGCATGCATCAATACAATCTGATTGAATTCTAATCAAATTCTAGTTAGCCTCAAGATAAAACCCAATTTAATTCACCTAAGCCTACCTTGTATAGATTTTAGTATATTTTATCTACTTAAAACTTCAATAAGTTTAAGTACATAATCTATTATTAATACATCACTTGATTTATTTTAAAATATATTTCTCTTAAGCTACAAAGTATAACTCATAAAAATATGTTAGAATAAAAGGGTTTATACCACATGAATTTTTCTCATCTTCAAGGATTTTATTCTATTGAATTTAAGTGTTGATAATGTTGGAATGCATCAAACTAATATGACTTTGTAAAGTTACAAAAATTAATATGCAACTACAATAATACTAAAGAAAGAAATATCAAGAAGAAAAATAATGATGATGCAAGACGGTTAATCAAAACAAATCATAACCAATTTTAAAAAATTTTACCAAATGCTTCAAGTGAAGTTGAATCTCAATTAAGACCAAAATAAGTACCCACAAGCCTTTTAACTTTTTTTTTTTTAAATAAAACATAAAAAACTTGAAAATTAATGAAATATAATTGTGGTCTTTGAATATTTATGTCTTGCCTCTCTATAAAGAGAGTTTATATTTGTACTGGTCAAAGTTTTAGAAGGCACATGAAGTTTATATATAAGACATTACCTAGAGATTTCACTCTCATTTTATGAGGCATTTATATCTAGTTACATGTTTCTTATAGGAGCAATCACCCATAGTCAATTACTCACTCCAATGGTGAGAAGAACTTTTGATTAAGATTAGTCATTAGGTCGCTAACAATTAGCATATAGTATTGGATTTAAAATGATGAAATTTACTATTTTTTAACTCAAAGTAGACGGTGAGGGAAACGATGACAAGCCCGACCAAGATCTTATGGTTATGTTATACGGGTTATCATAATTCTGATTTACATAGTTAAAGGAGGTAGTCTATCTAACCTTATTGAAGGATCCATGTTAGTGTTGTTTAGCATTTTAATAAGTATTAAATTGATTAAGGATGGTGATTAGGATTACAATTTTAAATTCCTTGAATTACATGGCCAATAAATTTCAAAAAACTTAAGAGAGAGACATCCCATGAAATTAACTCACCAAATTTGGGATCAATTGGCGTAATTAAGCCTTAATTAGCCTAAAATGCAAACCCTAATTAAGCACTATTCATTAACCAAGTATTAGGGATTTTATTTTTATTAAATTATCCTATGTTTACCCTTTATAAAGTGGCTTTACATATATTTTTTAATTTTTTCTATAATTAATTATGAATTTTCAAAGTTCTGGCCATTTAATCATATTTTTAACACTTAATTAACTCCCTAAACCATCAGCGCCACGTGGAAGCTGACGCGACAATGCTTTTCATGTGGCACCACCAGATAGGTTATTTAAAACGTCTGATGCGGCAGTTGACTCAGTGGGGGAGAATGCGCATTCGTCTCCGCCGTCCGATCTCAGATCGGACAGTGGAGATTAATCTCGTGGTTTTTTAAGAATTAAATTGAAATATCTAATATATTAAATCACGACCGTTTATTTTAATCATGTGGAAACATCGATGATGTTGCCCCCCAGTGTGGAAAATGGACACCGTCCACCTTCCGTCACTTGATCCAAGCTCACCGGAGCTGGTGAGACAGGGAGATCGACTCCAAAACATTCGGGGAAGAGATCTAAGGAGATCCTACGATGGAAAACATCTAAGGGAAAATCTATGATTTGCTGAATTTTTACCTTGCTGGAGAGACCGACGGTCCTTCGACTGAGGTAGATTCGTCTTGAAGAGATGAAGCCCTGTTGAAAAGAACTCGAGCTGCCTCCCCCGTCGACTCCTATGTGAACCAAGCGTCATTGCAAAGCTGATCGGAGTTAGTTTTATAGTGCATTCTAGTGATCAAATCGACTGAGGATTGATTCATTTCAATTTGATAAATTGAGGGGAAAGGGTGGGATGAGTTAATTTGAGTTTAGTGGAGTTTTGGTAAGGTTGGACGGATGAGACTCTCAGTTTTGATTGGTGGTTGGTCTCGCCAATAATAAAGAGCACTATGGATTCGGGGAAGGGTCTAGGATTGCTCGGAATACTCTAAAGGAGCTCTCTGTGAAGTTTAAATGAATGGGGAGGAGTATACTCTCCTCCCCAAGTGAACTAAGGGCTGATATTAGCTCAACCTTTGGCAGTCATCTAGTCGGGGTAGGTGGCTGGAGGTAGTACTGGATTGTTGAGGTGGATGTGCTTGAGAGATGGAGGTAGTAGCATGGGGTGTACCTCCTCCTCCAAGTGAACCAATGGAGAGTCAAGGGTGAAATCACCCTATCATGGTGAAACATTGAACCCAATGACCTTGGGTTAGGTTGGGTCAGTGGTCCACATGCCCAAGAATGGCCAAAGGTGGCTGCCAAGGCTTGGGGAGTGGGAGAACGCCTCTAAATGAGAATTTTGTCCCATTTGAGTGGCTTGGTTCAAGGGTTTTGACCCAAATTGGGTTCACCATGGGTTGGGTTCACTTGGGCTGACCCATGGTAACCCAAGGATGAGTCATGCCAAGTTTGGTTGGATTTGGACTTGATTTGGCTCAATTTGACCCATATGAGTCAAATGGGATTCAACTAGGTTTGGTTGACTAGTTGGTCAAATTGGGTCAAACCAAGAGTTTGAGTATGTTCAAATGATAATTTGGAATGTATTGTTGTAATTATTTGGTTAAATTTGAAGTGGATTTGATTTTGGGTCATATGGGTTCATTTAGGCCAAATGGGCTAAGTTGATCAATCCAAATCAAATTGGCATGGGTGGAGGGTTGGTTTAGGTTTAATTGATCATTTAAGAATGAATATAGGTGTTGGTTTGAATTATTTTGAATTTGTGAAGGATTTGATTCAATTAGACCCTTTAGGTCAATTTGGGTTAAAGGAGTTGGGTTAGGTTGACCCAATTGGGTTCAATTGAAGGTTGAATCATGTTCAATATTCAATTTATAATTGATTAGGAGTATAGGCTATAATCAATTTGAATTAAGATTTGATTTGATTTAATTTGGCTCTTTAGGTAAAATTCAATTTTGGGTCAAGAGGCCAAATTAGCTTGGTTTGGTTCAATTGGCAGTTGAGTCATGTTCAATACTCAATTTATGATTGATAAGAGTCATTAATTACAAACAATTGGAGTTGGAATGAGATTTAGTTCATTTTGGTCCATATCAGTTAATTGGGTCAACTTGGATCAAGTGATCAAATTGATTTGGTTTGACCTAATTGATTGTAATTAGGCAATCAAGGATGATCAACAATCATTATAGAGGAAATTGGATGGGTTGATTCAATCTAATTTGGGTTGGATTGAAGTTTGAGTCAATTTAGTTATTTAAGCCACTTGGGTGAAGTGGACCAATTGGGTTGATTGAGTTGAATTGGGTTGAATTGGATGTTGAGAAGGGTTCAATGATAGATTTAGGGTTGATTGGTGGCCTTGACTGCAATTGATTTGAGTTTGATTGGATTTTGACTCATTTGGACTTTTTGGACAAATGGGCTAACATGGGTTGATTGGATTCATTTGCTTCAATTGGTTTGATTGCAAGTATTAAAAGAGTTTGAAATGGTCTATTGAATGGTTGGAGTGCTTTTGTGACAATCAAATTGGAATTGATTTGCTTGAATGGGTTTCGGGTTGGATCTATAGGATCATGGTGGAATTAACTTAGGTTAGGGCTTAAGCCAATTTGTCTTGGAGCTTGGATTGGAAACAAAATCCTAAGGAGGCCGGTTGTGTTGGCTTGAGGTTGGTTTTGGATGAGTAAATAAGCATGAGTCTTGGTTTATGCCATAAGATAGGTAAGATATATTTGTCTTAAGGTATAACCTAAGCTTAGGGTATACCTTCCTAAGTCTCTGTGCTTGGGTTTAATATTCTCTTAATCACTAAAAGTATCCTATTACTAGGAAAATCCAAGTGCCTAGAAAGTTCCTAAGTCTAAGACGGGAAGGATGAGTCATCACTCCAAAAGTGAGGTCAATAGTAGCTACATGTAATTTCATCCATGAGAACCTTGTAGACCTAAGATGAATGTTTATCAAAAGAGACTATAAGTCAATTTTAGCTAACAGATGGCTTTGTGCCTTATCTGATGCACACTATATTTTGCAACTTAAGGAGCAGAGTCATTATAGAACATACATGCAACAATTGTGCTCATAATTCAATAATACCATTACCAATAAACTACCTGGTTAAAAGGCCTTGATCATAACTGTAATTTTTGTAATATTATTTGATGGTAAAATAATGCAGACAAAGAGCATGGGCCATGTCCATACTAGCCAAATATTATTTGAGAGTGAATATATGATGCACTTGATTTGACATTAGCTCTTCTGCGAGCTAATATTTTTTTAGATTATCACCCCCAACTAATAGTTGTGGATGAGTAGACAAATTTTTCTTTAATTCTTAGATGGTGAATTTTCACTTGAAAATTATAAGTTATCAAACCTTTATTGTTTTTATTAAGATTTGATTTAGGTTAATCTTGATGTAGAATATTAAGCACATTTTACTAATAATATCTCTTTCGGTTGAGATGTTTGTCAACACGCCCATCATCCATGTATTTGATTTATTTATTTTATTAATATAGATCTTGTCAATTCTACACACATAATTATTGAGAATTGAGCTTGCAATTAGAACTTCTAATTGATAAATTCATGTTTGACATTAAGAGTTTATATTTTAGATATGAAATTTCTTTATTAAGCCTTTGATGGCCAAAAATAAAATTTCTTTACTTTTGAGCCTTTATTTTATAATCCATCAATCTTGTTAACTTCAATCCTTATAGGGAGGATCATAATGCTTAGGCAGTCCTTATGATCTTATCTTATAGATAAAATAGTCTATTTAAGAGCATACACATTTTTTTAAAAAAAATCATTGATCCTTTTAAGATATTCATATATGCACTCTCTCCAAAAATGAATAGTAGTCAGAGTACATGTAGGTGATTTGAAATTTATTTTATGTTATCTAGTCCAACATTCTCAGACACTAGAATTATGCATTTAGTATATTTTTCGGGACCTATGACAATAATTTGGGCGTGGTGTTGCAATGGACTTGGATTTTGAAAATTTTGCATGATTTAGATATTTTTGCATAACGTTTAGAGTGAAATAAAACTTGAGTGTATTTGATCTTACTCACATAGCATTCTTAGAAATTAATTTAATGAATTTTGCATGTATTGAGACACATATAGGTATTTAAGAATGCTTGCTCATTTTGGAGGCATTAAATTTGAATGTAAGATTGCCATAAAATACATGCAAGATTATATTCTTTAAGTCTTTTATATGCATGTCAATGCGATGAGATTGAACATAGGATTATCTCACAATGAATGCAAGTATTTCACTCATTCATTCGGAAGCTTGTATAAGTTTTGAAGCACTTGAATAGGGTATAATGTCATTTCAAAATGCTTGCAATGAATTCATTTTATTCAAGTGTTTGCACATATTTTGAAACATTTGAGTTGAATGGGTTGTTGCTTTAGAATATATCCAAAGCTTCATTTCAAATTTTGTTCATATTTCTTTTGAACCCTTTCAATTGGCCCAAAGAAGCTGTAATATGATTCAAGTGATCATTGGAAAGTTTTGTTTATGCTCATTAGCGAGTTGTTAAGTCATATTTATGCTTATGAGCAACCCCAATCCTTTGTGGTTTAGCTCTCTTTTTTCCAAACATTTTATAATTGATCCATTTTGTGTGCTATTTATTTTAATTTTAAACATTCATCCTATGATTTAAGTTTTAATTCATTATGTTCAGTGTCACATTAGGGTTAAGAGTTCATTTCAATTACGTCAATTATAAATTCTTTGTATATTCGATTCACTAAATATTTCTGCAGACTCTCAGTGTTACCCCCACTAGAGGGCTACTTCGGGAGAGCAAGTCCTTCCCATCATGTCGAGATATGTATGATTGGTGTCGTGAAACACTACAACTGAAAGTCTTCACTTCAACTATCCTAAAAAAAGCACACATAGATCTTCAAAATACTTTCATGAAAGAAGAGGACATGAGTTTTTCTGGTCGCATTGAAACAATACTTATGAGTGCTTAAATTTCATATAATTTTCTTGGTGCACAAGTACTTAGGATTTTATATTTCTCTTATATTTTTACCTTCACAGAAATCTAATAGATATTGATTTTAAAATAATGAAGTGATGACTTGCGAGGGGGTTATATGGTTAATTTTTTGTGAATTTTTTTAGAGAAAGTGAAAAAAAGGAAATTTTCTATGAATTTAAAGAAAAAATAGAATGGGAAAGAAAATGAACTCTCTCTCTCTCTCTCTCTCTCTCTCTCTCTCTCTGTTCAGAGAAAAGAGGAGGCTGAGGATAGTAGTGGCAGTTTGCAATTTAAGGGAGGTAGCAATTGGCGAGATTGTGACTTGAGTTGTTTGAGTTCTTATAGGAAGATGTTGGGCTGGCTTGAAACCAACCTTGTCATGGGGAGGTGAGGTAAAAAGACAATGGTAGAAGCAAAGAGGTGGTGGCTAGATGTGATAAATGGAAAAAATGGAGTTTGAATAAGAGAGAGAGAGAGAGAGAGAGAGAGAGAGAGAGAGAGAGAGAGAGAGACATTAGCTTTTCACATGATCAGAAGTGGGATGCTTGCTTACTAGAGGGAGAAAGAAGGTCCCTCTACATGAGAACATGGGAGGTTCATTTGGAAAAGTCGGGATAGATGGCCGGGATGGGATGGATGCGTGCATGGCGGGGGATTGAGTGAGTAGGCATCTATGCGTGATGCAGGAGTGAGTAGGCATTTCTCATGATGAGAAAATATTATGTCTGGAGTCGGCACGTAGCTTTACACGGACTCAATCGCCCGATCGTGTCCAAAGGATTTTTCCCATTTTAGCTTAACGAGTTAATGGATCCGACCACGTTTTTCTTGGCCCTGACACTCGTTCAAACAGCAGGAGAAGAAGCCTCGTTAGAATGCGCGGAAGGAATTTAAAAGAAATATTTATCTAGATTTAGGGTTTAGGGGTGTATTTTTTTCTTGCAACCGAGCTCAGAGAGAGAAAGAGATTTTCTCATTTCCTTTTTACGAAAGAACCATGAAGATGGAGAACGAAGGCCTTGAGGAAATAGCTGAGGATGTATTAAATAAAAATTCATCGGTAATTTTTCTCAACCATTGTATACGTACAATGTTTTTACAGTTTGTTAGTATTATTCCTTGAAATTCTTTTATTTAGTGTATATTTCCTACACTGTTTGGAGTTCTTTGCAAGAGGACTTTGCTTATTTTGAGAGATTTTTGCATCTGTACTCTCTGTACTCTCATGAGAGTACAGATGATTTTTTGAATATTTTTGTAGTTAATTTTTCCTGGATGGAGAGAATATGGTCATTACATTCCATTAGAAGCAATTTTGTGGTTGTTTGGTTAATCTTTATGGGAGATTTCCATCTGTACTCTCTATACTCTCTGTACTCTCCTGAGAGTATAGCACATTTTGGGCAGTTTTTTCCACTTTGTGTGGCATATTTGGAGGAAATATGTTTATTACAATCCATCACGAACAATTTGGAGGCTGTTTGGTGATTTTTTTAGTGTTATTTTGCATATGTACTCTCTGTACTCTCTTGAGAGTACATATAATTTTTGTAATTTTTTTCTAGTTTCTTTGGCCTAGTTGTTCAGATTATGTTTATTACATACCAGTGGAAGAAATTTTGAGAGATGTTTGGATGATTTATGCAGGATTTCTGCAACTGTACTCTCTGTACTCTTTGTACTCTCCTGAGAGTACAGAGCATTTTGGGTTATTTTTTTCACTTTCTATGGCCTATTTGGAGGAAATATGTTCATTACAATCTATGAGGAATAATTTAGAGGCTGTTTGGTTATTTTTTTAGTGTTATTTTGCATCTGTAGAGTACATATGATTTTTGGTCATTTTCTCCAGTTTCTTCAGACTGGTTGTTGAGATTATTTTCATTACATCTGTACTCTCTGTTATCTTTGTTCTCTCTGTACTCTTTATACTCTCTGTACTCTCTGTACTCTATGTACTCTCTGTACTCTCCTGAGGGTACAAAGTATTTTGGTCATTTTTTGTCTGTTTCTTTGGCCTATTCAGAGGAAATATGTTCATTAGGCATAATTTGGAGGCTATTTGATTGATTTGTTAGTATTTTCTTGCATCTGTACTCTCTGTACTCTCATGAGAGTACATATAATTTTTGGTCATGTTGTCCAGTTTATTTGGCCTGGTTGTTGAGAGTACATTCCGTTGGAAGTAATTTGGCAGCTGTTTAGATGGTTTCTAGGGGATTTTTGTATCTGTACTCTTTGTACATTCCGTTGTAGCACTCTTTAGTAATGAAGTCATTGACACTTTATAGAGGCTTCATCTGCATAAATTCATTAGACTCCATGAAATTCAGCAAGACTCAATAGCCATGACCTCAATCCTATCTTGTTGGGACATAGAGAAGCAAGCTTTCTTTCTGGGTGGGCAGTGCATTCCTTTCACCCCCGATGAATTCTGATTGTAGGGATGCCAAACGAGAGGGAGAAGGTCTTATGGAATAGAGGTAATGTGCTATCATGAGGATTGACACTTCCAATGAGGAAGCCCTTAAAGAGCATCTTGAAGGTAAAAAATACAAAGCAAAAGAAGCCTTAAAGAGCATCACCTCCGATGAAGTTGCAGTGATAATAGGGATGCCAAACAGAGGGGAGGTCTTATGGCAAGAGAATGTGCTATCTATGAGGTTAGCACTTCCAATGAGGAAGCCCTTAAAGAGCATCTTGAAGGTAAAAAATACAAAGCAAAAAGAAGTCGAGCAAGAAGAGGCGCCCTCCTCTTTGTACTCTATACTCTCTTTTCATACTTTCTATACTCTCAGTACTCTCCTCACTCTTCTCAACTCATGGGTAACTTGATATAATATTGTTTATATTTCTATGATGATTTCTTTACTTGTTTGGAGGCTGTTTGGTTGGTTTTAGTATTATTTTGCATCTGTACTCTCTGTACTCTCTTGAGAGTACAGACGACTTTGGCCATTTTTTTCCAGTTTCTTTGGCCTGTTTGGAGGAAATTTGTTCATTACATTACATTGGAAGCAATTTAGAGGGATGTTTGGATGATTTTTGCATCTGTACTCTCTGTATTTAGCTCATTTTTCTCCTTTCTTTGGCCTGTTTGGAGGAAATATGTTTATTTATGGAGCTATTTTACATGTCACATTTATGTGGAGCTGTCTTGGCAGGTGAATGAGGTCAATGAGCAGTGGGATGACGAAGTCGTGATGTCTAATGAACCAAATTTGGGGAAACTCCTTGACACCACATTCGAATGAACGGGCGTTTACCTTATATGACTACGCACATCAAACTGGCTTTAGTGTTCAGAAGGACCATCCTAGTTATTGGCCAAACTCCAAGAAATTGAAATTAAAAGATTTTTTATGTGCAAAAGCAGGTCGCATTTAAGTGTTAGAGCATTTGTTTCAGCAATATGTATAATTCCAAAGAAATGATCAATAATACAACCTCTTCTGTCAACATAACGAAGTGCAATAGCCATTTATTCTTTCATCGATACATCAAGAGACTCATCTAAGAGAATTGCAAATAACTCATTACCCAAATAATTGATAATAGTATTTGAAGTCTCAATAGCAACTGCATGTGCAATATCCTTCTGAATTTCAAGAGCAATTAATTTATTATTTCCTAAAGCATTTTAAAGAAAAATCTTTCTTAATACTGTCAATATGATCAGCCAAAAAGTGCAGAAGCTCAAGAAAATTTTCTTGATTTTCAGAATCCTCTGATTCATCATGACCACGAAAAGCTAATCCTTGGTGTAAAAGAAAGCTTACACATAATCGTGTTTTGTACTCCCTTCGATTTTGATTAGAATGTCTTTCATAATCAAATGCAATGTGTTGTTTTTGATTTATTAAATCTTCACACTTTCTTCGAGCAATATTATGAGCACTATTAACTTAACAAATCTAACTTTTGTTTTCTAATTTTTAAATCCCTTAAAATCAAAACTATCAACACTTGTTTGTTCACCAATGTGAAATCTATAAATATAACAAAATAAACAATATGCTGCATCTTTTGCAATATAGTACTCTAACCAACCTTTATATTCATCAAACTATTTTAAATTAAATCTACACAATTTATTTCCGATCCATGTTTGAGAAAATTCATAATCACGAGACTTGCATGACCCTTTTGAAGATATGCTTTTCGGACTCTATCACAATCATTAGGATGATACTCTGAAATATTTCTTCTTAATCCAAGATCTATTAAAACATCTTCTAACTTGAATTCTGTGTGCATTTGTTTAGACTTTGTATTACTACTTTCGCCAATAATAATATATGAAAAGTTATACTCATCTTGTTCAATCTTTCAATTAAAATATCTCTCCATATTTAATTATAGTAATCAATTAAAATACTAATATAAAGTATTGAAGATTAATATGCATAAAAAATCAGGAGACATATTTTCAATCATATTTCAAAAAAACTAAATAAAGGCACACCTTCGATCTTTTCTAAAAAAATAATAATTTCCCAAAATAAAGGCACACAATCGACCTATACTCAAAAAATAAATCAATACTATCTCTTAATAAAGGCATATCGTTGGTATTTATTAAAATATAACAAATCAATAAATTTTCAAAAAAAAGCACACCTTCTATCTTTTTTAAATAAAAAAATATTCACATACCTTAATCAATTGTAAAGACTGTTCAATTGAGAAATATTTTTGAATATTTTGCTCCTCTAAGATTACCTAATATAAATCATATAATAAATGAGTAATACACATAAAAAAATTTAATAGGATTTAAGACATAATAAATATTAATATCACAGTACAAAAATAAGAATCATGAAAAATTTAACTTAAAAATATGGGATTTAGGAATCATAATACAAAAATATGAATCAGAACACACAATAAAGATATTGATTTTAGCTATAAACATGTATAAATTAATAAAACATGAAGGTCACATGATTGAAAAATCTACCACTAAGAGTATATGTACTAATAAAATATTTTGAGGCATTCACATTTTTAAAATAAATTATCAAGTAAAGCATGAAGGTGACACTTCAATAAACACACTTACATAAAATCTGACACATAATATTATGCTAATCTACTAATTTAATAGCATTATTATATTTTTATTGTATGATAAATCGTATCTCTTTTATTGCATATTCTACATGCCAAAATGTTTAATATTTTATCATTTAATAAATAAGAGTTCTTTACAACAACAACAATAACAAGCCTTTATCCCACTATGTGGGGTCGAAATAAAAAAGTCCTTTATTGAATTTTAAACATCATTCATTATAAAATATTTATTATAACAATTTCTATCATATTATTCGGTTAAACATCATTATAAGAGTAGACTTCTCGACAATAATTATTGTATATGGTAGTTAAGTTTATATTATCGTTATGTTTGAACTTACTTTGAAATTAAGCAATCTTTGCTTATGCTATTATTCTCACATTTACTTTTATTTAGTTATTATTATATTAATATTTCTCATTGAACTATTATTATAGACACTATTGTTATAATAATATTATTTATTTTTTCATGTTTTGCTTAGTAGTAATAATTTGATTTGGGAAAGAATATGCAATAACTATTGACTCAAATGGATATGGGGAACATTTCAAAGAATGGATATGGGAGAATGGTGACAAACCTTGAAAAAAATCACATTTTCATTCTTATGGCTTGTCTTCACCACAATCTACTTAATCAAAGAAAGTAGTTGAACAAATTAAATTAAAAGACCCTTGTCAATAACTATGGATTACATCATCTAAGAGGGCCTTGTAACCTTTAGGTAGAAGTTTATCAAAGAGCCAACTTTAAGTCATCCTTGTCTAACAAAGAGAATTATTCCTTGTCAACTACATTTTATGGTTCATTATTAATTGACTGGTATCAAGAAACAACATACTTAGTCCAAAAACATACTTAGGTCAATAAACAACTGCAATAATACTAACCACCCAATAAGGGGTGGGGCATGTGTCACACTTTTACTAGCATGAATTTTTTTTAATGTGATTATGCAGATATATTTTTGATATAAAATTATCTTTTGTGAGCTTTGGTCAAATTTGAATATTCCATCCTAAGTAAAATTGTAGCGAGAGTGAATGAATGACTACTCTGAACACAGAGCGACAAATAATTACACAAGTTTTTAATTTTTATGTTAGTTTGAACTTTTTAATATTCTTACATGTGTCATGAATTTAGTGGAGTTCCCTCCAAATATGATTTTATCTAATATTATGCTTATCATTAGGATAAAGCCCATGTATTATCTTCTTCGGAGATTTAAAGAGCATTCTATAATATAATGCCTCTAGTCATTATTTTCTAATAGTTGAACCTTTTATGAGGGAGTAACTTAAAGTCTTTATAGAGTGATCTTGATGCTTTAAACCTTATTGACTACACTATTTACTCATAACAAATTGAGTTCATTAGTTGTGTTATGGACATTTTAAACTCTACTAGCTAGCTAGTTTATACATATATATCAGATTATAACATGCACGACAATAGGGATAGAGCTCACAACCCAAAGACATAATGTCTTTATAGGGTGATCTTGCTGCTTTAAACCTTATTGACTACACTATTTACTCATAACAAATTGAGTTCATAAGTTGTGAGCTGGATTTAAGTTAAATCTGGCTTAAATCCTCAAATCCAGCAGCCAAACAGCCCATTTCGAAAGAGGCTTTAACGGGATTACAAAGGCTGTGGATTTAACTTGTCCAAAAAAACCATTTGGCTGGATTTAAGTTAAATCCGGCTTAAATCCTGCTCAAATCCTGTAGCCAAACAGCCCTGCTTTAAAAAGATTACAAAGGCTACGGATTTAACTTGTCCAAAAATACCGCTAGGCTACATTTAAGTTAAATCTGGCTTAAATCCTGCTCAAATCCTGCAGCCAAACAACCCCTTAACATGCGAAAGAGGCTTTAACGGGATTACAATTTACAAAGAAAGTGGATTTAACTTGTCCAAAAATACCATTTCGCTGGATTTAAGTTAAATCTGACTTAAATCAAATCCGTAAGCGGGCTGAAACAGCAAAAAGTAGGGTGAGAGGAAAGAGTTACCTTGAGTTCGACTTGACTTGTTCCTTCTCGACTCCAAGCTGGAGTAGAAAGATGAGGGTTTCGATTTTTGAGCGGCCTAAATCCTACCAGAAGGATTTCGAGTTAGACAAGGAAGGCGTGATACTAGGAGGAAAGACGAGGGTTATCTTCGCCAGCTTGAGGCTTCGTGAGTCTGAGTCGGTCCGACGACATATTCACGGGAGTTAGAGAAGCAAAAAGCACCGAGAGTGGGAGGAAAGCCGAGTGTTTTGACCTAAATTGCGCAAGTCGTGTATCTCATATCTGAAATTTTTTATTGGGGACCAGTGGGGGCACGTGCCCCCAGTGCCCCCACCCACCCTCCGCCCCTGCTATTATGATCCTTGGATGATAAGCCAAAGAGTGTTGCTTACTTGAATAAATATGTCCTGACAAATCTCGTAAGAGACAATGCTCTCTAAGGAAAGCATTAAAATCTAAGCCCCTCACCATAGAAGGATTGTCCTTTATATCTTTATTAATTTATTTTATACATATACTAGATGCATAGTAGTTTTATAATTTTAATTATATTTTTTTGTCTATACATTTAATTTATAATTAACAAAGTCTCCAACATACTCACATAGTAACAAGAATGAAGAACTGAAACTTGGATATGATTTAAAAACACATGAGTTTGAATTCAAATTTCTTCGATCCGTACCTTCACAATTCAAATTTTAATCAACTTTTTGTTAATCATGTTGAGTCAATTTTTTTAGATAAATTCTTCACAAGAGATATATGGTTGAATCTCCTATTCAAATATAACTATTTGATTAATCCATTTTATGGACTATAAGAATATTTGTTTTATGGGCCATAAGAATATTTAAGAGATCTTATATTAATGTAAAGATCTTGAAGAAATTATTTATTAACTCGAGAAAACTTGTGTATTTTATTATGAGATCTTTTATAATATTCCTTTATATATATAGAGCATTAGAAGAAAGGGTTTAACATCCCATAATAATAAGCAAATACAAAGAAGAAACTAGTTGAGAGAATAAAGGAAGGAGTTATTTTGGTGCATATAGGGGAGAGAACTTCTAATTCACTTTTTGAAAAAAAGAAGTATTGTTAGTTTTGATTCATCAAAATGAGAAGTTGAACTTCAAATTCTAAAAGATGCAAATAAAGGGTTGTTTATAACAACTCGATCAACTGCTAAGGGGAGTAAAGCCACAATTCGTTGATTATAGAGAGTGAAATTTGATGGCATACAAGCTCCAGAAATCATTCTCCTATACCTTAGCATGAACCTCTCATTCAACATTCTAAGCAAAACCATCACACCAGGCGTCATGAACACTCTTGGTAATGTATGAAAAGCTATTCATAGGCAACATATAATGTGTATGTTTTTCAATATCAGGTCAAAAGGAGCTCCAATCACCAATTGCATCAATAAGTTCAATCTAATAGAAAAAAGAAATTCATGACATAAAGAAGGATAATAAGGTCCATGGCATAAGTTTGCTCTCATCATTTCCAGAGAAGTAAGACATCATTATAGTGTTATGACGAGCATTAGTGGTTCTTATGGATCATCATTCATGAAGCCTATTAATGCCAAAGATTCATCTCAACGAGAATATTAAATAGCATAAGAAAGGTGAAAGTAAAATAATTTTTGTTTTAAATGCTAACACCAAGAGTATTATTATAACAAAAGGAAAAAAAACAAATCAAAATCTTATGAAATCACCAACTAAATCACAATAAATTCTTCAAATTAAAAAAAGCATGAATAATACTACCAAATAAACAATGAACATCATCATGATTGGTATTTAAGATGCACTGATATTTATTACAAATACTCAGATTAATAAAAACATGGAGATTAGACTCATACAAAATTTTCATTCTACTTCAAACATAAATCTAATGATAAAATATTACCCATACAATCATGACAAAATATTTCTTGTTAATAAGAAACGCTTGAATATTATGTGTTAAAGGTGTGATAATGAACGATAACAAATAAAAACTCTTGGAAGCTAAGCAAAGCCAATCACATCCTTAGTTTAAGGGAAAACTTGACCTCTATTGGATAGTTAAATGCAAAAAAATGTCTTCTCAATTTAAATGCTAATATTTAAAAATCGATGATAGGTTTCTTAATGATTGCTTAGGGTAGTAAAACAAACACTCCCTAAACTAACACCAACACAAGAATAATAAGAGTCAACATTAATGCAAAAGCAAATTTAAATATATCGTATCAAAAACTAGACTACAAAAGTAAGAAAAACTTAAAAGTTCTCCATGCAAAAATAAACCTTCAAATTTAAAGTTTATTGAATCCAATTTATATGAAGATTATATTTTATATTTTATGCAAATAAGATGACTTAGTTTATGTAAGGTTAAAAAAGAACATAAGATCAAAATATTATAGCTAGTGTATACAGATGTATGTATGTCATTCTTCATTGCTTTCCAAGTAAAATCATTATACTATATCACCTTAAGAAATTACAACATAAAGAAGGTATGAGTTTGCCATCGAAAATAAATTTGACATGTTCTCAATTTTTGTGCAATGGAAAATCCTAATGGAGAATGAAATTAGAGAAAATATCAAATATCTATGATAATATAATGATGGGAACTATGAATTTATACAACAACAAGCTTTTATCCCACTAAGTGGGGTCAGCTACATGAATCCTTGTGTCCTAATATGTGTCAAATTCTCATTTAATTCAAATATACTAAGATCATTTTTTTATACATCTTAGCCATATCTTTTTAGGTCTACCTCTATCTTTCTTAACATAAGGCAAATCTAATGCATATACTCTCCTAACCGGGTCATTGGACAGTCGACGCTTTATGTGGCCAAACCATCTAAGGAGACTCTCTCTAATCTTATCTGTCACTGGAGCTACTCCAACTTTTTCCCAAACATACTCATTTCACATTTTATCTCTAAGAGTAAAGCCACTCATCCACCTAAGCATCCTCATCTCTACAACACTTAACTTAGTCTCATGCTTCTCTTTTATTGGCCAACATTCATAAATCATTGCAGGTCTTACCACCATCTTATAAAATTTTTCCTTAAGTTTAAGCGGTACTTTTCTATCACACAACAGGACAGATGCATTCCTCTACTTCAACCATCCAACTTGAATTCAACTAATAATATCTCCATCTATTTCACCATCATTTTGAACAATAGAGCCTAAATATCTGAATCGTCACTCTTTTAATGACTTGTTCACCTAATGTAACGTTACCACTATAACGCAACTAAAATTACACTCCATATATTCAGTTTAGATCTACTTAAATGAAAACCTTTAGACTCTAAGGTTGACCTTCATAATTCAAGTTTCTCTTGGACTCCTCTCTAGTCTTATCAACAAGAAGAATGTCATCGTAAAAGCATCCAAGGTACATCTTCCTATAAATGCCTAGTAAGAACATCCATAACTAAAGCAAAAAGATAAGAGCTTAAAGCTGATCCTTGATGTAATCCAACTGAAATAGAAAAATATTTTGTCAATCCTCCTTATGTTTGGACACAAGTAACAGCTCTAGTGTACATATCCTTAATGACTTGAATATAACCAATATTAAAACCTTTCTTTTCTAGAACTCTCCAAAGAACATCTCTTGAAACTTTATCATAAGTTTTTTCTAAATCAATAAATATCATATGTAGATCCTCCTTGCTTTCTCTATACTTCTCCATCAAACCTCTTAACAAATGTATAGCATCCATAGTAGATCTACCTGGCATGAAACCAAACTGATTGTGAGAAATTTTTATATCACATCATAACTTATGCTCAATTACTCTCTCCTATAATTTTAATGTATGACACATTAACTTAATTCCTCTATAATTTGCACACTCTTGTGAACATCTTTATTCTTAAATATAGGAACCAACAAACTCTTTCTCCACTCATTTGGTATCTTTTTAGTCTTTAAAATAACATTAAAATGATTTGTAAGCTAAGAAATTCCTTGATCTCCTAAACATTTCCACACTTCTATTGGAATATTATTAGGTCCTACTGTTTTTCCATATTCATTTTCTTTAATACTTCTCTAAGTTCAGATTTACTAATACAATGATAAAAATAAAATTCTTTATTTTTGTTTAAAGAATTAAGGTTGCTAAAATCAATCATATTTTCATATCCTTCATTGAAAAGTTTATCAAAATATCTCATCCACCTATTTTCAATATCATTTTCTAAGAAAAGCACTTTATGATTTTCATCCTTAATACACCTCACTTGAGCTAGATCTTTACTTCTCCTATCTCTTTAGTTAGCTAGCTTATACATACATCTTTCACCTTCTTTGGTATCTAATCTATTGTATAAATCACTAAAAGCTAAATTTTTTGCATCATATATTGCTTTCTTAGAATCTCTACATGTCACTCAATACATACATCTTTCACCTATTTTCAATATCTTTTCTAAGAAAAGCACTTTATGATTTTCATCCTTAATACACATAACTTGAGGTAGATCTTTACTTCTCCTATATCTTTGGTTAGCTAGCTTATGCATACATCTTTCACCTTTTTTGGTATCTAATCTATTATATAAATCACTAAAAGCTAAATTTTTTGCATCATATATTGCTTTCTTAGAATCTCTACATGCCACTTTATAATTTTCTCAATTCTCCGAATTTTTACATCTAAACCAAATTTTATAGACTTATTTATTTTTTTTATTTTTTGTACATTCTGACTCCACCATCAACTATTTTTATTAAAAGAAGCTCATTTTTCTTTTGATTCCCCAAACACATTTTTAGCAACTTGCTAAATTTCACTTGCTATTTTTTTCTACATAACATTAACTTATGAACAATCCAAATTCTAAGCTCTTGTAGCTTGCTCTTAAAAATATTTTTATTAGTATTCTTTAAGTGCCTCCATCTAATCATAGGACAATAATTTGATTTATTTTTTATCTTCCAACCTTTCATCTTAAAATTTAAGACTAATAATAGATGTTGGGTATTTAAACTTTCACTTAGAATGACCTTACAATCTTTATAATCTAAATGATCTATTTTTCTTATCAAAAAATAGATCGTTTGTGTTTTACTAGATCCATTTTTATAAGTAATAATATGCTTATCTCTTGTCTTAAATAAAGTATTAGCAACTATAAAATCATAGGCTAAAGCAAAATCTAATATAGTCCTACCATCTTCATTAGTCACTCCAAACCCATAACCACCATGAATACTTTTAAAATCTCTACCACTCTACCAACATATCCATTTAAATCTCATCCAATAAATACTTTTTTTTTCAAGAGATATCTTTTGTATTAATCCCTCTAATTCATTCCAAAATTTTTCTTTTGAGCCTACATCCAAACCTACTTGAGGAGCATAAACATTTATAATATTGATAATCTTAGTATCAATAATAATCTTTAAAGCTATAATTCTATCTCCACATCTATTAATATTTATAACATTATCCTTCAAACTTTTATCTATAATCACACCTACGCCATTTCTAATTCGACTTCTACCTGAATACCAAAGTTTAAAATCGAAATTATCAATCTCCTTGGCTTTCTCCCCAACCCATTTAGTTTTTTTAACACAAAATATTTATCTTCCTATGAACCATAATATCTATTAATTCCATTAGTTTACCCGTATGAGTACCTATATTCCAAGTTCCTAACCCAATTCTAGTTTCATGGACTAGCTTCTTTGCTTGCATCCGTCCATAATGTGGGAACCCTTGCTTATTTAACACGCACGAAGCATGCGCTTGACACTTTTTTTTTTATCAGATCCATACACATGTTGCTTCTGGGGACGCCCCAAGATTAACACAATGTTTTAAAGGATTCATGTCATGATTATTTTGATAAGTTTTACGCTAGATGTCGACTGCCTATCACAACCCTCCACTATTTACATCCGAACTTGGGACCGACAATGGTAGTGTTGGGAACTATGAATTTATAAAATTCATAAAAAAAATATTATGTAACTCATGGGATCCATATGGAGAGAATGAACTCAAGAATTTCATAATAAAAAAGAAATAGTTAAAAGGATAAATATAACTCACAAAAGAGCATATAAGGAGCATTAGATTGAATGTACATATTCTATTTCGTGAGCCTTATTATAGTAAATATAACAACATATCTGATCAACTAAGAATTATTAGTTACACTATCAATTTTAGGCTTCCTAAAAAAATTGAGATAGGCAAGTAGTAGTCTATATCATACTTGAAAAGCTTTGATTGCCTACATGTTCTTATTGATCAAATCGTTTAAGCTAAGCTTGATAAAAAAAATCCAAGAGATGTTAATTCATTGCACATTGTGAAAATATATTTACTATAAATTTAGAAATAAAAAAACTAAAACAATCAAAGAAAAAAAAATAAAAAAATTATCTTCAATGAATTCATATCATATAAAGGCAAGTTAAGCATTGCTACAAAAGAGACCTCCACTCAGAGCATATTAATTAAGAAGAGATATTTGTTCCAAACAACACACAAATTTTAGGAGCAACCCAAGCCCAACATATTTGTGATCCAAGTTAAAAGATCACACATAACTCATTAACCAATTAATCAATATTCACCGTCTTCTTATTATTTGTTGTTTACAAATACTGTGCAACTCATGTTTTAACAAGACATACATGTGAAGGACATTACTAACTGAGAGCTTGTCATGAAAAAATAAATTGTCACACATAAAGGTGCTTAAACACTTACCGCTAATAGTTATATAAGAAATTTTGTTATTATTTGTTGTTTACAAATACTGTGCAACTCATGTTTTAACAAGACATACATGTGAAGGACATTACGAAGTGAGAGCTTGTCTTGAAAAACTAAATTGTCACACATAAAGATGCTTAAACACTTGCCACTAATAGTTATATAAGAAATTTTGTTACTATTTGTTGTTTACAAATACTGTGCAACTCATGTTTTAACAAGACATACATGTGAAGGACATTATGAAGTGAGAGCTTGTCATGAAAAAATAAATTGTCACACATAAAAGTGCTTAAACACTTACTGCTAATAGTTATATAAGAAATTTTGTCTCCAAGTAGGAGATTATCAAAACATGTGAAATTAAAATTTCTTTTAAATAAAATTTTCATAAAATATGATAGAATCTCTTCAAAAAATCTTTGACTAATAAATTCAAAATTTTAAAATAGACATTCTTAATCTAATAATTTAGGCATCAAAATTTTTTTTTTAAGAGAAAGTCGTCAAGACGACGATACGATAGAACACTATTTATTTTTTTGTTTTGGTATGAGAGAGAGAGAGCTTTGTTTTTTTTTTATTTATGAGAGAGAGAGAGAGAGAGATTAAAGATATATATATATATATATATATATATATAATTAAGAGTATATATATAAAAAATATATATATATATATATATATAAAATATATATAATTAATAATTAAATAAATAATTAAAAATAAATAAATTTAATAAAATTTTTTTTTTATTTGTGTATTTATATGCATTAATAATTAAATAAATAAATAAATAAATAATTTAATATATATATATATATATATATATATATATATATATATATATATATATATATATATATATATATATATATATATAATAATTTTAATGCATATATATTTCGACTAAAGATGAATTATTATTTTTTTTATATATTTATATTTTTATATTTTTTTTGTTATTATTATTATTTTAAACTTTTTTCTTTTTCTTTTTTATTTATTCTAATTTTAATAACTTTGATATTATAAATTAAGAAAATAATATATAAAAGTTATTAAAAATTATGAAGATTTATAAATTAAAAAAAAAAAAGAAATAAGTCTAAAATAATAATAATAACAAAAAAATATAAAAAATATAAATATATAAATATAAATAAATAAATAATAATTCATCTTTAATCATGTGAAATATATATGTATTAAAAATTATTATATATATATATATATATTAAAAATTATTATTTATTTATATATATATATATTTATTAAAAATTATATATATATATACTTATTTATTTATTAAAAATTATTTATTTATTTAATTATTAATGCATATAAAAAATACGCAAATAAAAAATTTATTTATTTAATTATTTAATTATTTAATTATTTAATTATTAATATATATAATATTTATATATATATATATATATATATATATATATATATATATATATATATATATATATATATATATATATATATATATATATATATATATATATATATATATATATTTAGTCTCTCTCTCTCTGCCCGCTACCAAAAACAAAAAACAAAAAAAAAAAAAATAATGTCGTCATTTATTTACGTCTTCTCATATGTCCGTCTAAATGACTATTTTCTTTAAAAAAAAATTTGATTCTAAATTAATCAATTAAGAATATATTTTAAAAATTTGCCCTAAATTTTTGTGGGCTGCAGAAATATTTTGAACATTATATATTAATATAGAAATATTGGACAAATCATTTATTGGATTTAAGAGATCTTCTATTCATTTAATAAGAAGAATGAGCTGATAGTTTCAAGTCCATCAAAAAAGAAGCTTTTGGCCATACAGGAGAAACTCTCACAACAGAAATAAAAGATCGCACTAGCAACAACAAAAACTTTTCATCTCTAGGCTCTAATTTCGTCTTCTCCAGAGATTTTTATATTTTTTTAACTATTGACACAGAAAATAATATGCCTATTCTTATATTTCTTCTTATTTATCTAAAGACAAATTCGTAATAATCATTTTTTTTTAAACTTAGTAAAATATATGGTATTTATACAGATGTGAACTCAGTGATCTCACTGAATAAGTGTGTTGGGCTTGTGTTTGTGATCTCTAATATATTTATCCTCGCATTTTCATCTAATTTTTGTTTCATATTTAATTACAGTCCTAACACTTTCCAACAAGATGATTCGTCTAAAATATTGATAAATAAATGTCCAAAAAAATCATTGTTTAACATATCACAGATATTGCTAAATGTAGGGCGATTAAAGTACAAATCTTATCTTTTCAGTTGTTTGTGATATGCATAATTTATTCGCACAAGGCAATATATTCTTCATAAAAAGAAGGAAACATATACCCACTAATCAGAATCTTATGAAGGCACCATCTTTATCTTAAAATAAGCTAGAAAGATGAGAACTACAGTGTTTGACAGCAACACACAAAATCGGCAGATCACACACGGGTCGATCAGGGATTACACAGAAATCCAAAGAAAAGTCAGAGAAAGGCCGCATGTTACCTGATTCTGATAGCGTCCGTATGAATAAACCAATCTCCAAATCAACCAAAATTTATCAAAACAAAGTATGAGAAATTTCGTCCGATCTATTGGCATTTAATTGGGAACCGGAACACCAAATCAATTCAATTAATAGTAGAAACTTTGAGGTGGAAATGGAGCAAGGGAAGCGTACGAGGTTGCCGGCTCCGACTGTGCAGAATCCATTGACGATGTCTATGAGAACGAGGCCGACGACCCTCCCACGATCCCTCTCCGATGAAGGAAAAAAATCGCCTTCTTCATCGACAGGGGTCTCCGCTCTAACGGCATCCACCGTCGTCGTCTCCGACCGCATTGCTCATCTCTCTCTCTCTCTCTCTCTCGATTTCCCAAAAGACGTAACTCTCAAAGGCGCCACTGCGTTTTTTTATTGGTAATCTAAATCTAAATTTAAAAATAAAAAATAAAATTTAAACTTAAAAAATAAAATAAAAATAAAACTAATCGGTAGAATCTTCTATCATGGGTCCACCATGATCCCCTTCGTTTGGATTTTTCAAAACATGGGCACAGTGAAGCGACAGTAAGGAATGCTCTATATTAGGCTTTTACCCTATTTTCTCCACCTCCTCTTCTCCTTTCTTAACCCAATCTCCTACTCACCTTGTCTGACCTAAGATGGAGGTCGACTAGAATCTCGTTGATTCAACCATCTCCATAATGCCTCTTTCCTCTCTAAATCCACCGCCTAACATGGGAAATCCCTCTGATCCCTCTAAACAAACTCGAAAGACCTCCTACTCTCAAAACACCAAGAGTCAAACAATACCTCTGTACATCCCTGGCTAAGTCTCTTTCTCCAGGAAGAGGTAGTCTGACGAAGGAATGGAGTCTCTCTTGATAGGGTATGCTATTGGGAAAAGACCATACTATGGATCCTTGCTGCCATCAAGAGGAAATGACAATTCAAAGGAAGTCCGAGCTTTATCCCTGAGGGAGACTTTTCCTTTAAATTAATGTGAGGAAGATTTTTGTGTATGGAACTTTGGCCCTTGTTCCTTAATGGCTTTTCGTAAAATGGGATTGGAACTTAGACCACTAAGGAGCAAATCAATCTCCCATTATGGATCAAGCTACCAAACTTCCCATTTCAGAATGAAGCGCTTAAAGTAGCAAGTGTGATCAATACCATGTAGACAATCTAACCGCAAAGAAGTCCAGAATCACCTTCGCATGACATGCTCAAAACCTCATCTCCTTTACGACTAATTCGATAAATCAATGGGATGAAATTTAATCGAAATCCTCTATGATTGGAAACGCAAAGATGTACAAAATGTAATACCTGAGGTAAACTCTTGCCCGCTAACCTCTAACAAAGTCCAAAATCGAGGTAGAGGAGCCGAAAATTTGTGAGACACTCGTGATCCACTTGTGGCTAAGAACAACATCATAAATCGACGCCGATAAGAGACCCCATCCTCACATTTAGGAAATATAACACCGGAAATACCCAGAAGAACAATCCCACATCATCTCACCATCTTCACCATAGCGATCTAATCAAACCCCATCCTCTCCTCGCTAGAAGATTCCTTGAAATCAAGATCCGTCACAAATAGCTTCAACATCCAAAACCGAGAGATAAATACTGTAATCTAAAGAACCTATTATCGCTGAGTTGTAACGAGATGCCTACATCTCCCCGCTCGATGAAGAAACCAATGAAAAAATGCTCAAAACACCGCCAAGACACAACTCGTGAAGAGGAGAACTAAATGATGCAAAATCCCTCCATCTAACCAAAGACCAACAAGAAGAAGGGCAAAAGCCCTCCTCCTCCTCAATGACCCAAATGACTGGGTGTTGGAACGTTAAGGCTCTTCGATGGCGAAAACATTCTCGGGTCATAAAGGACTTCCATCTAGATTTCGTGCCTTCCGGAAACTAAGGTAAAAAACATTGATCTCAATGCTCCTTCTTCTCAAATTTGCTATGTTTCAGAGAAGACAATTGTTCAAACTCAGTATTCGGTGGACATATGGGTTAAATGGGCCTCAAATAGTCTCCTTTACTATCTTAATAGAACGAACTTATTCATGGGAAAATTATAGTAATCATTCATTCGATTACATGTATATGTCGATAATGAAGCTGAACAGGACATACCTTTGGCACACTCTTAGGGAGCTTGCAAATTCCATTAGCACTCCATGGATTTTGATGGGTGACTTTAATTGTATCATCTCCAATAAAGAGAAAAATGGAGGGAATCCGGCCTCATTAAGCAGCACACTTGATTTTCAAGAATGTATTAATGATTGTGAACTTATGGATCTACCTAGTACCGGATTATATTTCACTTGAATCAAGAACTCAATAATCCTATCCTAAACTTGATAGGGTTTTTTGTAATCCATCATGGCTAGATCCCTACATCCTTCTACAAAATCCTCCCCTCTATCACCACTCTCCTCTTATTACACTACTAAACTTTACACCTTTCTCACACATTTCTTTTAAGAACTACGACAACACGATTTCATGATAATATTAAGGAGGCTTGGGGCATTATCCAAGGTGACCATGTTTGTTCTTTCTAATAAACAAGCATGTTAAAAGATCAAAGGAAGCTTTGGGAGCCTATAACTTTAAAAAACCAGATTGAGCAAGTTAAGAAAGATCAAGAGAGTTGGCAAGGCTAGATTCATCCAAGCAATTTCCAACTTCTTCTTGATGCCAAGGATATCAAAGATAAATCTATGGAGCTATCATCCAAGGAAAATCTTTGGATTAAACAGAGAGCTCATTGGCTCACAAACTCGATGATGATCTACACTTTTATACTGGTCGTTAAAGAAAGGAGAAATTAATCTTATTAGAGAAATACAAAGTGAAACAATTGTTGATTCGTAATGCAATCGCAGAGAGTTCTATAAGTTATAACTCTCTCACAACTACCTTTTCGACATTCAAGTGAATGCATTAACTCTAGTCAAGCACTAGAGGCATTATCAGCAAGATTAAAGAGGCTCTAAATAGTATTGGGAAGACAAAACACGGACGGCTTTAATTCCAAATTTTTCACCTCCACGTGGGACACAATGAAACTTTTCCTTAATGCCATACACCACTTCTTCAAAACTAGCAAACTCCCCACTAGATTCAAACACACCTCCTTACCCTTATTCCCAAAGTGAAGCACTAACAATCAAATTCATATTTCTTTGCAATACCTTTTATAAGGTCACAAAAAATCCTTGCCAATAGAGTTAAAGACATATTACCACTCATTATAAATTCACTAATGCTTTTGTAAAGGGTCGTGACATTAATAATATTGCTTTAGCCACAGATTTGTAATGAATTCTCTACTGGATAAGAGCTACTTTTAGCAAACTTGATTTAAAAGGCTTTTGATAAAGTCAACCGACACTCTCTCATTCATAGACTTTATATCAAAGGATTTCCACCCAAATATATAAAATGGGTGGAAGCTTGTATCATGGATGTTCCATTCTCTAAATGATAAATGGGTGTATAAAGGATATTTCTACTCTACAAATGGCTTACAAGTCGCCTTATCCTGCTTTCTTCACTATTGCCATGGACACTCTCATGTGGACTAAACAAGGATGTTGATGTACATCTTTATAACCCAATCTGTTATGGTGACTGCCGAATCTCCCATTTACTATTTGCAGATGATATATTAGTTATGGGGGAAACATCTAATTCCACCCTTCATTCTCTTCACAAAAATCTCAAGAACATTGAGAACTATCTCGGGCTGTCTATTAACAAAGAAAAGTCAACCATCTGCTTTTCTAAAAATGGGAAAAACAATGAGAAATATATAAGAACTCTTGATATCAACCAAAGCTCTTTTCCCTGAAATATCTTGGGCTCCCTTGATGAAAGGTCACAAAATGGCACAATACAAACCCCTTTAGATAAACTAAATGCATGGCGGATGGAAGAGTAAATACCTATCTCTTGGAGGTAGACTTCAATTGATAAGATCATCTAAACAACTATCTATCCTACTGGTTCCGTTCTATTGCAATACCAAAGGGTATTATTAAAAGAATATGCTCACTTACAGCAAATTTCTTTTATCATTCGGGTCAAGACAAAAAGCTTCACACTATATCTTGGGCAAGAACTACTCTTCCAAAAAAAAGGTGGCACTCTCTCGATCTTCATTAAACCTGATTAGCAAACTCAAGATTACATTGAGAATTTGCCAAGGAGAAACTCTCCTCAAATGGTGCCGAAGCTAGGTATGGTTCAGCTTTGGAACCCAACACTAGGCAAATCTTCTTCACTTTGGAAAGATATTAAGTCGAAGCAACGATTTAAACATATGTTTAAATTAATTGAAATGGAAAGGATATTTCTCTCTTATGATCCATGGTGTGATGGCACTCTCTCAACTATCATAGGAACAAGAGGTATGCATCTTATGGGCTTTCCAATAATTCTAATCTTAGTGTTTGTATTGAGAATATGAATGAAACTCCTCCGTGAGATATTCCAGAGTTTCAAATATGATTTTAGCACTATCCCGGAGGAAATGATGAAATATTTTGGGAAAACCAAAAGCTCAACCCAACAAGGTATTTGCTAATGCAGTTTTGATTCACACCTAATGTTTTGGAGTAAAAGCATATGGTTCAAAGGTTATGCAATAAATTATGCACTTTATTGTTGGATGGCTATGTTAGTCTCAAGACCTCTGAAATTCTTGCAAAGAGGGGATTAAGCTCTTTAATTGTCGCTATTGCAATAGTCAAAAACGATACTCACTTGTTCTTTGAATGTCCATTTTCAATGAAATAAGGAATTTGTTTCCAAATGGACAATTTTATCTTATGTCCCACTCAAACAAATTCTTAGTAGCATTGAGGAAGGTTCTGATAAAGTTTGCAACAGATTGAACTTTTTAATTACTGCTGTTTTGGTATACACTTTGTGGAGAGAAAGAAACAACAGAGTTATTGCTAGTAAACAAATATCATATGTGGAATTGATTGAGCTGGTGAAAACAAGAGTAGCTGCAAAGCTTAAAAGGTGGAATATTAAAGATTCATGGCCAAGACAAATTGTTGAAAAGATAAAAACATGGGGCAATTTCAAACCTCCTTAATCTGGAGTCGATTATTTGTGTGCTTCGAAGTTGGAATGTGCTGTTACATGCTATATTTCTTTTTTTTTCCTCTACTTTCCTCCTACTTTCTAAAATATCAGGGGACAATGATGACAACAAAGGAAGACTTTTTGTATGCTTTTAGTGGCTAGTAATCGATCTATGATTGATTTTGGGATGGCCTCTCAAACAACTGGGTGCACTCACCCAAATGGATGGTCGTTGGTTACCGCAAGGTGCTCTTCCTTTAAAACGATATCTGATGGAATGGTGTTTTGATTAAAATTATGTCTGAGTCCCCATTGTTGGCTTGATTTCCCTTATTTCCTTTATTCTCACATAGCTGATGTTATAATGACTACATTAGGTATGTTCTTCCGTTTTGTTCACCGGAAGAGGTAGTTTTACTAGTTTTATGGGAAATCTTCTTCCCTCTAGGGTGTTTTTTTGTTGTTTTATTGTCTGTAGCTTTTTATGTTTCTGGTCCCTTAACACTTTGAATATACTAATGCCCTCAAATTTTTTCCAAAAAAAAAAAACATGGGCACAGTGGCACCCTAAAAGGAAACTCTTGTCAGGACCGGCAAAAAAAATGTTAAGAATAAATCGAATATAATATAAAATAAATATAGTGCCCTTATTTGAGATTATTTACTTATATGTAAAATAAATATAAAAAATTATTCTTTCTATTTAATAAGATATATATATATATATATATATATATATATATATATATACATATATAAAGTAAAATTAATATATTTTGTTTAATTATATGCTATTTAGTTATATGTAAAATAAGTAAACATGCATAGCAATTAACTAATTTCACTTATATAATTAAATAGAAGCTTTCTCAATAAAAAAAGCCCAAAATTTCAGCAAAGGATAGTAGGAATTTTGGCATAAAATGGAGCAACGTCTCTCGCTAGTGATGACAGAAATGATTTCTAGGCCATCCATTCCTCCTGATTAGGATAGACGACCTAAATTTAATCACCCAGATTCAATTAAACCCTTTTAGGGATTGTAGATTAAATATATACTATCTGATCTTTGATCAAAGTGTCCTAATCATTTTTTATGTCCCCATTACCGTCCATGTGGGAGCTGATGCTAACCAATAACATGCCAAATTGCATAAAATATGCGTCTTATCAACATTAACAAGGTTAAGTGAGAAATTAGGGATTTAGGAATTTAAAAAAATCTCATAAATTTTTAAAAAATTATAGAAAATAAAATACAAATTTTTTAAAAAAAATGTGATCAACCCCTATTTAGAATCAACAGTTCAAGAGAAATTTAATGAATCCAAAAACCCCAAATTTTATTAGGTATTTTGGGGAAAATTTGGAATTAATTAAAAACTTTTTTTTAATTACTAATCCAATTAAGTTGAAATTTTGAGGATTATAATTAATGTTAAACTCTGCTTGTCATAAAAATTTCAAGTCAAATAGGTCATTATATAAAGAGTTATTGATTTTAAAAGTTCAATGGTTACTTTTGAATTAATAATTAATTAAAAATTATGAGAATCATGAAAACCCTTCAAGATGATTCAAATCACTTTAAAAAATATCAAAGAATTTAGAAAAATTAATTAGGCTCTTTAAATCACTCTAAATCATAAAATCATCTAATTAGGATTTAATTAGATATTAATTATCTTAATTAGCTTGAGTCTCAAAAAATTTATATAAAATTAACCATTAAGCTAAAATGCAAATGATCTCTCTTTAGATTCAGCGTTAGAGAGAATCTAGTAATACAAAAAATTCTAAAATCAAAATTATTTTGGTGTTGATTTGAGTTTTATTAAAAATAATAATTCTTTAATTACAAGCCTAATCATGCTAAAATTTTAAAGTAGCAACCTAATGCTAAGAGCCATTTAATATGAAAATTTCAAATCAAATAGAGCTTTAGGTTAAAAGATATGATTTTGAACCAAATTAGAATTTAAATAAAATAATTAATATAAAATTATAAAAAGTACAAAAAATATATCAAATTGGTTTAAAGCTTCTTCATTAACATCAAAGACCTTAAGAAAATCAATTAGGCTCACTAGACTTAAATGAGTAATTACATAATCATAGAATCAATCAACTTAGAGTTTAATGATTAATTAAAATTTAATTAAATAGATTAAGTAAATCAAAATTTTAAAATTCATATAAAATTAACCACTTAGCAAAGAATAATGAATGACCTTTCTCTTGATGCAACATCTAGAGAGGAACCAAATAAAATTTGAAACCTGAATTGTTACAATATTTTAAAAGTAATTTTACTTTTATTAAATATTAAATATTCTTAATTATTTCAAAAATATACTACTTGATTAATTTTAAATTGTTATGTTAGGCTCACTACCTCAATGTCCACTTCCTAGAAAAGTTTCATGGCATTTGGGGCACTAGTTTAAAAGTTATAAATTTTTAATCATCTAAAGACAAATTAATGGAGGAAGTGATTTAAAAAACTATAAAATCACAAAAATGAAATTAATTGATTTAAACCAACCATGTTAACAAAAAAAAATTACCTAAATAAAATGATTAAGCCCACTAACTTTGATTATAACACCAAATACACAAATCCAAACCTAATTATGATTTAAAACCTACCCCTAGGTCATTAATCACTATTTAATTAAAATAAAACAAATCAAATCCAACTAATCCCCAATTGAACAATGATTAAATTAAACCTTATTGATCACTAATTGAACCTTAAGCAAATTAATCACCTGAGTAAATAAAACATATCAAAGTTAACCAATGATTAGTTAAGCCTTAATCAAATTAATGACCTAATCATGTCAAACCTAATCAATGATTGATTAAACCCTAACTAAGATAATCACTTAATTAAATCAATCATCTACTTATATTAATTAGTTAATCATTAACCAAACTTTAATTAATCTAATCATTCAATTAAGCTAATCATCATGTTAATCAATTTAAACATAACCACTCAAGTTAATCATCAAACTAAAATTAAATTTAGCCAAACCTTAATTAAAGTCTTACTTAAGAAATAAAAATTATTTAATCATTAAATAAACTTTCATCAAGTGAAGTACTTAATCAAACTCATCTTGTCAAGCTTAACTAATCACTCAGTACTACAAGAGTCATTCAAGTTAATCATCTTAAACATTTTGAATCATAGCATAAATTAGTTCTCTTAAGACATTAAATTTTTAAAAATCATTCAATTTAGGACTTAAGGGAAGCCTCTCCACCCTTTGTGAGATGCTTACTTTAATAGGATTAGGGTGTAAGGAGGAGTAGACTCTATTATCAATGGGATTCACTATTATTTATACTCTTTAAACTATTAAATTCAACTCAAACTTGAACTAAATTAGAACTTTATATCTACATCTAAGTCATTAATTACTTAAATTGAAATCACCCAATAGATATAAATGGAACCTCATCCCAAAACCATAAAGTTAAAAATTAAAGCCAAATAATGGCGTCACCATACTAACCTTTGCACACATATTAGATTGATAAGTCACCAACTATATACATAAGTTTGGTTGATGTTTTGTTTATGATACGTTGATTCTTCTTATTTTATGATGTATTATTTTAAACTAGATGTTAGGGTTGTATGCTCAAAGACTAGATAATAGGGTAGTCTTTATTAGACTAATGATTTTTTATGTGTGCGCCATTGTAAAATTCAAAATTAATAAATTTGCTTATAAATGTTATTTATTAGCTAAGCATAACCCATTAGGGCAGGTGAACTTAGTTCCTGAATTATAACTACTTTGTGTGTATTATTATGTTCAAGTTAAACTTTATTTTTATAGATTTAGTTAGAATTTTTTTTAATTTGAATGTAATTTGAACTAAAATTATGTTATAGCCTTGCGGTTTAGGATGAGCAGCAGCTAGAAGGTATAGACCTAGGAGGCTTTATGACACTACGATGAAGAAGAAGATCTCCATAGGTTGTTTACTTTATTTAGTTCTAGGCCGACCTATATAAAAATAGAGCTCTCCCATTTTCTTTTTCTGCTCGGATGTATAGCAGAACCATGTTGCACTAGCCCATTATTATTTTAATTTGATTTGTTTTCCTTCGGATTGTACACTAAAGAATCAAACCTTTTATAAGTTTCTTTTATGAACCTATACTAGTGTTGTAAAAGCCTAGTTTATGCAGTTGGCTCTTAAGATAAAATTAATTTTCTACCCAATATTAGTTAACCAACTTAAATCAAATTGACATAACTCATCACCTCACTCAATTAAATATTTAAGCATAAATATTAAAATAATTAAAATTCACTAGAATTTAAGAATCATGATTGTATATGTCTTCATTTTTTTTTCTTCAATTGAGCTCTTCTCCCATTATATATAAAGGGGATCTATCCAATCAGGATAGTCACCTTCTATTATGATTTATCCTAAGACTCATTTCTAAATACATCTCATTGTAGGCATGATTGCATACCCAAGGTCTCAAAAATAAAAGTCGTCTAAAAATGCATAAGATGATAAATTGACTTATTAACTAAAAGTATTTTTCATACCAGTCATGATCTTAGGACTTACAGAGTGAGTTTAAGTTCTTAGATTTCTTTACTAATAAATAACAGCTTAGTTATCTTACATTTCATAAAACTAGCTACATGATTTTCAAGCATAGAAGAGGTTTTGTTGGCAACTCGTATAGTGGGAAATAAATCCATAAAAGTTAAGATAAGTTCATTCTCCTTAGTAGAAGCAAACCAATACAACCCAATTTTTCTCATTAGACTATGACAAGCTTTTTTCTTATGCTGAAGCACTTTTAATTTTAGGCTTTAAGGCTGTCTATTTCTCACTCGCTATAGGTATAAGTCCTTACTTCTTAGACATTTCTATATTCTTGTGCTATCATGACATATGACCTAGCATTCTAATGAAATATTAACTTAAATAAAAATAAATTTCAATTTCAAAAGTATTAAGTTAAACCATAAGATAGACTGAAGTGTCCACTAAGCTTCCTAATATCTCTACTTATCCTCTTTAGAATCCTTTAAAACTATTCTTATTTGAGCCATTCTATCTTACTTCAATATTTAATAGTCTTGACATAAACTTTGAAAGCTACAGGGACAATAACCAATTACTTTAATCAATTTATTTTTTTTAAAAGATCACATCTTCTATGCTGTAATTAACTATGGGGCTTGTCCCTATAGAAAACTTATAACCCAAGTTAAAATAAACTTTGCCTTACTTCATCTATATAAGGCAGGAAGATAAATCTCTGGTTCATGTAGACTTATTATCCTTAGGAGTCCTTATTAAGTACTTAAATATATAATATGGTGATATCACTACCTCTTGGAATAGTATATTATTATTTGATGCCTTTTTTATTAACTAAAATAAGTACCCTCAAGGTCTATTTGGTGTCCTCCCACTTTTAATCACCACTTAAACTATCAAGTCATTCTAGTACATTATGAAGTATAAAGTCATTGTGTGCTAAATCTTTCTAACTAATGAAGAAAATATATAAACCTTAAATCAAAATCTATTATTATAAGTTATGGCATTTTAATTTGGAGTCATAGGGACACCACACAAATTTTAGGGGTATTAATTAAAGTGATCAGGTATGACATTAAGGTATGATGTACCATCTCGAAAGATGGAAACATCACCCCACAATGGATCTAATCATAAGGACTCCTAAGGTAGATGGGTCTTCATATTTACTAGAGATCTTTCTCCTACTTTATATAGAAGAGTAAAGTAGGGGTTATTTTATATCGAGTTCTTTAGTTTAATATAGAAGCAAGCTTTCATAGTTAATTACATCTTAGAAAATTGAAATTTCTTAGAATACTCTTGATTAAAGTAGTTAATAGATATCTCCAAAGATTTCAAAGCTAGACTATCAAAGGATTGAGTATTTATAAAAGTCAGGTGGGAGAGTTCAAGTAGAAAGAATTATTTGTGGATTCCAAAGGAGGATAAGTAGGGAGCACTCATGATACTAGGAAGCCTAGTGAGTGCTCTGGTCTACCCTATAGTGAGGCTTTAGATATTTAAAAGAGAGAATTTATTTTTGTTTAAGTTAGAATCTTTATTAGAATACTAGGGCTTATAATGCATCAACACAATATTATGAAAATGCCTAAGAGGTGAGAACATTTACTCATAGCCTGAAGGAAATAAGTAGCCTTGGAACCTAAATCTAGGATGCTTTAGCACAAGCTAAAAGCATGACCTAAGTCTAATCAAAAAGGGTTTACTTCTACAAGAGAGAGTATATCCATCCCGACTCTTCTGGACTTACAACTGTTTGAACTGGCTGCTAGCTAACACCTCCTACGCTTTAAAATCATGTAGACCTATCTTATATAAATGCAAGATAGCTAAGTTGTTATTTAATTAAGAAGGAAACTAGAGTTTTAAACTCACTCCCTGAAAGACTAAATCATGATTGGCATGAAAACATGACTTAAACTAATACAAAAATTTATAATGTTTTTATACCATTTTTAGCACATTCATTTTGGACTAAGGCTTGGGATAGTTATGCTTATATGCATGATGAAATAATGTTATGGGCTAAATTAGAGGGATGAGGTGTTCTTCACTACAAGGGATGCCCTCAAAGGTCAAGCATATCCCCTATCATTCAAGAATGGAGACCCTCTATATTTAAGAGTGAAATAAAATGATATGCATGATTATGATAACATACATCATTCAACTAAGGGGTGTTAAATCTTATATTTATCTTGATTATAAACCTAGGCTTTAAGGTGAGGTTATGGGTTGAATTAAAAGTTAGTTATGAGTTATTAGTGAGGGTAGAACATTTAATTTTATCCTAAAGAACCTACCATATCCAAGCCACACATCAAAATATCATACTTTAAGAAACCTCTGAATAGCATGCCATTTGAATTATACAAACTAAACATAACAATCAAACATTTGTATTTCATAAAAGCATAAGAGACCGATGTGGCCAGGTACCATCATATACCCTAAAAAAGAAAAGATGTTAGGTAGCTGAGCTCTACCCTTATACAACTCGAATTATAATAGAATTTTACAATTATAATGAGATAAATGCTATAGAGGTCTTCAACTTCTTATCTTTTTTTCTTTCTTTCTCTTCTTTTGGATTAGTCTTGCTCTAGGCTTCATAGGGCCTCCCAAGTCTTTGCCTTCTAGCCACTATTCCCATAGCACTAATCCTAATCTTATTTATAAAAATTACACATGTATGAAAAATGAAATCTAACTACACCTCTAAAGCAGATATTAGTTAAATAAATATATAAACCAAGCAATTATATTACGTATATCTAGGCTTAGTACCCTGCACATGGGTAACCAAGCCCACCTGTCCTAATTAGATTATGCTTAGGGAATAAGTAATCTACATGCAAGAACATTTTTTATATTTATTTATTATTTCAACAGCCCCCTTAGCATAATTCCTTATAGAAAATATCATTAAGCTACTAACAACATAACATCCACTCTAAGCATAAACAATCCTAACATCTAGTCTAAAATATTATATCACAAAATAAAATAAAACACCACAACATACATCGGCATAACCTGAGGCTAGAATTGGTGACTTAGTATTCTAATGTGTGTGTTATGGCTTAGTGTGATATGTCTTAGTTAGGTTTTAGAATTATGATTGTCTAAAGTTTGGAATTATTTAAGTTAAATATTAAGGGAGGTTTCACTTCAAGTTGTTCAAAGGACTAGTTAATTTTAATTGGTATTTTCTTTGTTTCACTTTATGCCTATTTGATATCTAATTATTATAAAGAGAGGAAAGAAGTTTGATCTCCTTTATCCCTATCCTAAGTTATTTTCCAAAGGTATATTATTATGGCTTTAGTTTCTTTAGTGAATGGCTTATTAAGCATTTTATTAAACATAAGTTTGGGTTAGTCCTAAAGAATTTTATCCAAACATGAAAGGCATCTTAGGATTAGTGAGATTGAATCACTATCATATGCATAACATTTCACCATTCCTTTTCATCAATAATAACATACATATGATTTCATTTTTATTTTATTATTTATGATACTTTATTTAACATATCTAGACATGCAATATATATGTGTATATTTTTGGCACACTTGAGTGATTGTTAATGCATGTATTTTGGTAGAAAAGAGAGATTTCATTCCTTATCTAAGTATATATACACATGTATTAGAGATTTAAGCAAATATATGTCATTGTTAAACCAGGGAAGTGAGATTATCAAAGACCTCCTTGGAGCTACTTAAAGCCTCGTGTTCTTGAGATGTCTAGATTATATACTTACTATCTTAAATGCGTATGAATCTATACATAAGTATGGGAATGAAAATCATGCAAAGATTGTATTATAGCAAATTATTTATTTATATAAAGTAAGTTCTATCCAATTTATAATACATGTGCACATATGAATGAAATTAAGCAAGTGTGTGCTATTGTTAAACCAGGGAAGTGAGATAATCTAAGACCTCTTTGGGCTACTTAAAGGCTCATATTCTTGGGATGTTTAAGCTATATACTTGTTAATAGTCAAACACATGAATTATTAAAATAGAATAATTCTTTATTATGCTTAAACTATAAGTAAATGTAATATATATATATATATATATATATATATATATATATATATAATCATATTCATTTGATTCTTTTGTTTAAAAACATGAATACATGATACAAATGGCATGAAAATCTTTAATGATTGAAAATGAATGACTAAACATTGCCACATAATACATTCAATCACATTAATCCCTAAGGATAATCAAGTTAAATAAATATTCTTTAAGATTAACCAAAGTTGTTATGAAGTTTGATTTTTAGTGTTTGAATTATTAAAACCTAGAGAGGAAAAAAGACACTTAGTGTTTATCCCATCCCACATGGGTGACTTAGTGTGTTTAAGGAAAGTAATTAAGTAGATTTTATATATTGATTAGGTTCAAGTCATTACGTAATCAAATTAATTACCGCTTCCTAAGTTTTTTTAATTTAATAAATTATTTAATCATGAGCCTCCAATGATATGCTTTGGAAATTAAAATTTGCAATGCACCTAGAGGAACCTAATGCAATCAGGCTCATTCTTAAAGGTTAATTAAATTAAATAAATAACTAAGTTAAGTACTCATATGGTTTTCCCACACCCATGGGTTAACCATAAATTTCTTAATGACTTTATGCTATTAAATACATAAAAGGAAAATTAATGAATTAAATTTGAATCATTCGAACCCATTATTAATTTAATTTGATTTATCATCTTATCATTAATTCTCTTTAATTAATTCCTAATTACTCCATGTATTAATTAACCCTCATAATTAAATGCATTTAGAAAACAATTAGGAAAGGGGAGTCCTAATTATTTCCCCTCACCATTCCCACTATTAATAGTGATAAATTATTATAAATTATTTAATTTTTAATGTTTAACCATTTTAATAAATATTAAATTAATTAATGAGGGTAATTAGGGTTGAAAATTGAACATTCTTTAAATTACATGGCTAATAAACCCAAAAAAATTATGGATGGCAAAGGACATCCCATAGAACTATTACACCAAATTTGAGAATAATTAACTAAGTAATTAAGCTTTAACTAAAGTAATTAACTTAAACTTTAAATCTTACATAAGCGTTGTTTACTAGACAAAACATAAAGGATTTTATTTTCATTAAATTCTCCTATGTCTAACCTTTCCAAAATGGGC
Organism: Cymbidium sinense; assembly: GCA_021442155.1. Taxonomy (NCBI): domain Eukaryota; kingdom Viridiplantae; phylum Streptophyta; class Magnoliopsida; order Asparagales; family Orchidaceae; genus Cymbidium; species Cymbidium sinense. The sequence goes on along the minus strand of CM038220.1, from coordinate 151,448,298 downwards.
TTACTTGTATTTTTTGAATTTTTCTATAATTAATTATGAGTTTTTTAAGTTTTGGCTATTTAATTATATTTTTAAGGCCTAATTAATCAATTAAACCGTTGGTGCCACACGGATGCTAACGCGACAAAGCTTTCCACGTCGCCACGGGATTGACTATTTAAAATGTCCGATCCAGCAGCTTACTCAGCAGCAGTGGACACGGTTCATCCCTTGATTGGACGGTCAAAATTAATTTCATGATTTTGAAGGGATAAAATCAGAAATCTAGCAAATTTAATCACGATTGTTCATTCTAATCACACGGAACGGATGGCCGATGATCTTTCGTCCCCCGAGCATCGAAAGACGGATGCCGTCCACCTTCTGCCACTCGATATGAGCTCATCGGAGCTCATTTAATGGCGAAATCAACTCCAAAATGTTTAGAGGGAAGATCTAAAAGGATCCTATGATGAAAATCACATGAAATCACATTTTATTTTGAAAAAGACCAACACTTAGGGGGGAAATCTACGGTTGTCAAATTTTTACCACGTCAGAGCTAAAGACCGGCGGTCCGTCGATAGAAGTAGCTTCAATCTTTAAGAGATAAAGCCCTGTTAAGAAGATCTCAATCTAACCCAAGGATGATTCATGCCAAGTTTCATCGGGTTTGGACTTGGTTTGATAGGGTTTGACTCAATTTGGCCCATATGGGTCAATTTGGGTTCAATTGGGTAATATTGTAATTGGTCAAATTGGTCAAACCAAGTATTTGAATAAGTTCAATTGGTCATTTAGAATGTATTGGAGCCATTGGTTTGATTTAATTTGAAGTGGATTTGGATTTGATTTATTTGGATTCATTTGGGTCAAATGGGTTAAGTTGACCAATTTAGTCAAATTGACCTAATTGGTTTGGGCATGGGTTAGGTTTATGTTCAATTGATCATTTGGTGGGTGTTGGTGTTGGTTTGAATTGATTTGGTTCAATTTAATCCTTTAGGTCAAATTGGGCTAAGTATGTCAATTAGGTTGGGTTGACCACATTTGGTTCAATTGAAGGTTGGATCATGTTCAATTTATGATTAGTTAGAAGCATTGGTTGCACCGCTCTAGTTTAATTTTGACTTAATTTGGCCCTTTAGGTCAAATTGGGTCAACTTGGGTCAAGAGATCAAATCTGCTTAGTTAGGTTCAATTAGTGGTTGAGTCATGCTCAATATTCAATTTATGGTGGATGGGAGTCATTGATTGCTATTAATTTGGCTTTGAACATAATTTGGTCTAGTTTGGCCCTTTTGGTCAAATTGGGTTAACTTGGGTCAAATGATCAAGTTGATTTGGTTTGATTCAATTGGTTGCAATTGGGTGATCAAATATGATCAACAATCATTATGGAAGATATTGGGTGAGTTGATTTAATACAAGTTGGATTGAATTGAAGTTTGAATCAAATTGGTCATTTTGGTCATATTGGGTTAAGTGCATCAATTAGGTTGAGTTGGTGTCAAGAGGGGTTCAATGAAGGGTTTAGAGTTGATTAGTGGCCTTGATTGTAATTGATTTAGGCTTGATTAAGTTTTAGCTCATTTGAATTTATTGAGTTAAATGGGTTAGCTTTGGTTAAGGTCCAAGTTAATTTGGCTTGGAGCTTTGATTGGAAAACCAAATTCAATTGTAATTAATTGAATAGGTTTGAGATTGGTTGGTTTCATTCATGTGAGTTTAGACTTGGATGTGTGAATGGATATGGATTTTGGTTTAGGCCATAAGGTAGGACCTATTTGTTCTATGGCACATTCTAGGCTTAGGGTATACTTCTTAAGTCTCTAAGCTTAGGTTTAGTGTTCCCTTAATTACTAGAAGTGTCTTATTACTAAGGAGACCCAAGTGTCTAGGATGAGAGGGGTTAATCCTCCAAAAGTGAGTTCAACACAAGCATAATCTGAGTGGGGTAAGATTTTGAATATCTAAAAGCAGTTTTATACTTGCTTAGAACCATAATTTTAATGTGTGTTCCATCAATAAATCTAATAAAATTTTAAAATTGATAAGTTATATTAATAAGAGTTATGATAAAATTATATGAGATGTCAATATCATATCATAAAGAAAAACATAATATATAATTCAATTATACTTTATCTAGAGTTTATAGTACTAAAGTCTTAATTATCTCATATTGTAACTCTTATATAACATATAATACAATATTTAAGTACCTACTCATAGCTTCTTTGGATCGCTAAAAGTTGAATTAAATAATTTAATTATACATACTAACCTAAGGGTATGCAATAACATAGCAACATGTTTTCTAATATTCACATTAATTATGTTTATAGGTAAACCACTTTGTGCAAAGTCAAATATATAATTACAAGAAAAGTCTTCTCATCATTTGCACCATGTTTACATGGTTTGAATCAAATCTATTATAACTTAGAGAGGTATATTTCACATTGAATATTTTATCTAGATTAAGTATTTGTCATTCTCTTCTTTGTTCATATATATATATATATATATATATATATATATATATATATATATATACATATATATATACAACAACAACAACAACAAGCCTTTATCCCACTATAATTATATATGAATCCTTGTCTCCATTGTGTGTATTATTATTGATTCTCATTTAATTCAAGTATACTAAGGTCATTTTTTATACATCTTAACCAAGTCTTTTAGGTCTACCTCTACCTTTCTTAACATAAAGGCAAATCTAATGCATCTACTCTCTACAGGTCATCGAGCAACCCTTTATGTGGCCAAACCATCTAAGATGACTCTCTCTAATCTTATCACGCCCTTTGCTACTCCAACTTTTCCTGAACATACTCATTTCACATTTTATCTCTAAGAGTAAACCCACTCATCCACCTGAGCATCCTCATCTCTATAACACTTAACTTAGTCTTATGTTTCTCTTTTATTGGCCAACATTACGCACCATAAGTCATTGCGGTCTTACCACCATCTTATAAAATTTTTCCTTAAGTTTAAGTGGAATTTTTTCCACACAATAGGCGAGATGCATTCCTCCACTTCAACCATCCAACTTGAATACTACTAATAACATCTCCATCTACTTTACCATCATTTTGAACAATAGAGCCTAAATATCTGAATCGCTCACTCTTATTAATGACTTGTTCACCTAATGTTAGAACACTACCACTAGAACTTCTACAACTAAAATTACACTCCATATATTCAATTTTAGATCTACTTAAATGAAAACCTTTAGACTCTAATTATGACCTCCATAATTCAAGCTTCTCTTGGACTCCCTCTCTAGTCTTATCGATAAGAAGAATGTCATCAGCAACAAGCATACACCATGGTACATCTTCCTGTAAATGCTTAGTAAGAACATCCATAACTAAAGCAAAAAAGATAAGGGCTTAAAGTTGATCCTTGATGTAATCCAATTGAAATGGGAAAATATTTTGTCAATCCTCCTTGTGTTTGGACACAAGTAATAGCTCTAATATACATATCCTTAATGACTTGAGTATAACCAATATTAACTACTTTCTATTCTAGAACTCTCCAAAGAACATCTCTTGAAACTTTATCATAAGCTCTGTCTAAATCAATAATTATCATATGTAAATCCTCCTTGCTTTCTCTATACTTCTCCATCAAACCTCTTAACAAATGTATAACATACATAGTAGATCTACCTAGCATGAAACCAAACTAATTGTGAGAAACTTTTGTATCACATCATAACCTATGCTCAATTACTCTCTCCCATAATTTTAATGTATGACACATTAACTTAATTCCTCTATAATTTTTCACACTCTTGTGCATCACCTTTATTCTTAAATATAGGAACCAATAAACTCTTTCTCCACTCATTTGGCATCTTTTAGTCTTTAAAATAACATTAAAAGATTTGTAAGCCAAGAAATTCCTTGATCTGCTAAACATTTCCACACTTCTATTGGAATATCATCAGGTCCTACTGCTTTTCCACATTTCATTTTCCTTAAAGCTTCTCTAACTTCAGATTTACTAATATGATGATAAAAATAAAATTCTCTATTTTTTTAGGGTATTAAGGTTGCTAAAATCAATTGTACATTCAGATCCTTCATTGAAAAGTTTATCAAAATATCTCATCCACCTATTTTCAATATCCTTTTCTACAAAAGCACTTTATTATCTTCATCCTTAATACACCTCACTTGAACTAGGTCTTTACTTCTCCTGTCTCTTTGGTTGGCTAACTAATACATACATCTTTCACATTCTTTGGTATCTAATCTATTGTAGAAATCACTAAAAGCTAAATTTTTTGCATCATATATTGGTTTCTTAGAATCTCTACAGGCTACTTTATATCTTTCCCAATTCTCCAAGTTTTTACATCTAAACTAAATTTTATAACAAAACTTCTTATTTCTTATCTTTTCTTGCACGGTCTGACTCCACCACCAACTATTTTTATTAAAAGAAGCTTTCCTTTTGATTCTCCAAGCACATTTTTAGCAACTTGCTTAATTTCACTTGCTACTTTTTCCCACATAATATTAGCTTCTTTATGAACATCCCAAATTCTAAGCTCTTGTAGCTTGCTCTTAAAATATTTTTATTTGTGTTCTTTAAGTATCCCCATCTAATCCTAGGACAATAATTTGATTTATTTTTCCTCTTACAATCTTTCATCTTAAAATTCAAAACTGACAATCGATGTTGGGTACTTAAACTTTCACTTGGAATGACCTTACAATCTTTACAATCTAAACGATATATTTTTCTCATTAGAAAATAATCAATCTGTGTTTTACTAGATCCATTTTTTATAAGTAATATAATTATATTTGTGATGCTTGTATGAATGGTAGAAGCATGTAGGTTTCTACTCATCTCTATACAACAACCACAACCACAACTATAATAAGAAGCCTTTATCTCATTATGTGGGGATGACTATCACTCTTGTCCATTATGTCTTATTAAGTGTCAAATTCTCATTTAATTCTAATAAAATAAAATAATTTTTTATACTACTTAACCAATTCTATTTAGGTCTACCATTATATTTCTTAACATAAGTCAAATCCAATACATCTACTCTCCTAACTATGTCATCAAATGGCCACCATTTTATATGACCAAACTATCTAAGATGACTCTTCATAATCTTAGCTTCTATTGGAGCTACTCCAATCTTTTCATGTATATATTCATTTCAAATTTTGTCTCAAAGAGTAAAGTCACTCATCCACCCGAGCATCCTTATTTATACAACACTTAATTTTATGCTTCTCTTTTATTAGCCAACATTTTACACCATAAATCATTGCATGTCCTGCCACCATCTTATAAAATTTTTCCTTGAGTCTAAGCAATACATTCTTATCACACAACATTCCTGATGCATTCCTCTACTTCAGCCAACTATTTTGAATTCTATAAATAACAACCCCATCTATATCACCATCACTTTTAATAATAGATCTAAGATATATAAAAAACTCACTCTTTCTAATAACTTGAACATCCATTGTGAGTACTTTTCCACTAGAACTTCTAAATGTAAAATTACACTCCATGTATTTGGTTTTAGATCTACTCAAATAAAAGCATTTGGACTCTAAGTTTGACCTCCATAATTCAAGTTTTCTTGAATTGCCTCTCTAGTCTTATCAACAAGAAGAACATCATTAACAAAAAAACATACACCAAGACACATCCTTTTTTAAATGTCTACTAAGAATATTCATAACTAAAGCAAAAATATATGGGTTTTAAGTCAATCCTTGATGTAATCAAATTAAAATAAAAAATACATGTTCAATCCTCATTGTGTTTGAACACAAGTGATGGCTCCAGTATACATATCCTTAATGACTTGAATATAAGCACAATTAACTCCCCTCTTTTCTAGAACACTTTAAAACACTTATCATGGAACTTTCTTGCATGCTTTCTTTAAATCATCAAATATCAAATGCTTTCTCCTCATATCTATGTTTTTTTAAAATTTATCTCAATTGAATGACCATTCTTAATTATCTTCTGATGCCTCAACCATTAATTTTACATTAAAAGCATTAAAAGAGACCTAAGAAAAATAAATAAATAACCTCAAAAGAATGATGATGTCACTGACTTAGTTTAAAAATTATTAATTTTAAGTAAAATTTTATAAAAGTAATTATTGCACAGATAAATAATGATGCATAATAAGAGGTCTTTGAATGTTTTTATCTCTTTCAGTTCTACAAACTTATGCCAATATAAAGATCTCAAAATTTTCACTAAATTGAAAATATTTTGCTTCTTAACTTCATGCTTATTCAAATAATACATAACATTAACATAAGTGAACATGCTTATTTAATAGGGAGTTAAAGCATATAGTAAATGTTTTCCATACAGGCCATAGTGAAACCCTAAAATTGGAATATAAAAAAACATTAGACTAATGTGGTGTTTAAAATGTGATGAGAGAACTACATAGATCTTAAGGAATACTTATTAAAATGATCAAGTACATCAAAGAATGATATAATACTTGAAGAGGTAGATATATCACCCTACAATGGACTTAATCATTTAATAAGAACTCTTCTGATGGGTCTATGTATACTAGAGACTTTTCTCCTACTTCACATGGATGAAGTAAAGCGGTTTATTTTAAGTTGTGTTCTTAAGTTCCATATTGGGGTAAGCCCACATAGTTAATTACATATTAGGGGAAATGTATCTCCTTAGAAAACTCTCAATTAAAGTGATTGGCTAACATCTTTATGGATTTCAAAGTTTGATATCAAAGGATTGGTAAATATTAAAATCATGTGGGAAAGCTCAAATAGAGAGATAGTTCTTAATAGATTCCAAAAGATAATAAGTAGACATCACTTATGATACTAGAAACCCAAGTGAGCACTTCAATTTATCATATAGCTAGGTTTTATATTTTTTAAGAAGAAAGTTATATTTGTTTGAGTTATTATTTTATTAGAAGACTAGGACTTAGATTTTGACAACACAAAATTATAAAAATGCTTAAGAGGTGAGAACTTATATTTATAGCAGATGATAAACAAGTAGCCTCTAAACCTATTTCTAAAATGCTCCACATAAGCTAAGAGCTCGACTTGATTAAACTCATGGAAGTGGGATATATTGGTTCACTTCCACTAGAAAGAGCGAACCAATCTTGACTCTTCTAGACTTATAACATCTTGGAGTGGCTGCCAGCTAACACCTCATACGATTCAAAATTATGTGATTGGTCTTATATAAAAGCAAGATGGTCAGGATGTTATTTATTAAGAATGAATCTGGAGTATGAAAATCATGCAATAAGAATTACATATTTTTATTTATGTTTGACTCATCATTTTGACTTAGGCTTAGGAAGGTTTTATGTCTATATGCATGATGAAATAAAATCATGGGCTAAATCAGCAGGAAGGGTGTTCTCCACTACAAAGATGCTATCAAAGGCCAAACCTTATCGCTTATTGTGCAAGAGTGGAGATCCCCTATTTGTAAGAAAGAAAATTAGATGCATGCATGGTGTTATAACATGCAACATGCAAGTAAGAGGTTACTAAATATTTTTTTTATTAAATTCTTAGGCTTTAAGATGAGGTTATGAATTATTAAAATTTAGTCAAAGTTACTTAGTTGGAGTAGAAAATTTAATTTCCCAAAGAGCCTACTGTATACAGGCCATATAACAAGCAATCAAGCTCTAAGAAACTTATAAAAAGCATGCCATTTCTATTTAATAATCAATATAAACAAGTTAAATGGATATTGTTAATTAAAAGAATAAAAAAGAGTGCGTATCATCATTACCAAAAAAAAAAAAGATTGGGTAGCCAAATGCTTGTCTTATACAACCTGGATTATAAGTAATTATACAAATGAATATAAAGCTATGGGTGTCTTTAATTCTTTATCTTCATCCTCACTTCATGGATTAGGCACTCCAGGCATCACAATGCTTCTCAAGGCTAAGACTTCTAACCACTATTCATTCTAAACCCTATAGCTCTAATCATAATTTTATTGTAAAAATTATATTTTTATGAAATAAAAATCTAATTACACCTACAAAATAAATATTAGCGTAACATACACTTAAACAAAGAAGTTATATTTCATATATTGGGGCTTAACACCCTACCTTGGGTCACCAAGCCCACTTGTCCTAATGGAATTATACTTATGGGCTTAGCACACACAAAGCAAGATGCATTTATAATTTTTATTATAATGGTTCTTTAAGCACAATCTTCTATAGAAAATATTATTAGTCCAATGTCACCCTAACATCCAAACTATGTACAAATAATCCTAACATCCAATCTAAAATATTACATCACAAAACCAAACATCAATCCATCACAACAAAACACCAGCCTAACTTAAAACTATGATAAGTAACTGAACATTCTAATATGTGTATTATGACTTAGTATGGTATGAAAAGGTTATGTTTTGATCTTTAAATTTAGCTAATGATGAATGTTCAAGTTTTTCATTAAATGATGATTATATTTTAACTGATTAATGGTTTAAGTTAAATTTTAAACTTAATTCTTAATTTTTTATATTTTAGTTTTTATTTCATTTGATCTTAGAATTTTAAAGATAGAATGGAGGAGTGAGATCCACCTTAACCCCTAACCTTAAGTTGAATCTAAAGATGAATTTTATGACTTTTAATCATCTTAATGAAGTGTTATAAAATTTTAAATTAAGCTATGTGTTTAGATTTGGCTTAAGTGATTTTATCTAAACATGAAAGACATCTTAAAATTAATAAATAAAATCATAGCTAATTTAATGACATTTTATTGACCTTGCTTCATCATCCTATAATATTCATTTAATTAGATAACATACTTAATTGAGTAATTATATTTAATGAATACATGTATATAGTATTAGATTATTCCATGCTTAATGCATGAATGAATTAAATTATTTTTATTAATAATTAATATATGAGATATGATGCATTAATTTTATAGAAGAAAATGACTTAATTATACCTTATATATACATACGCATTAGTTTATTGAATTTATACAAGTAGGTGTCATTATTAAACTAATGAAGTGAGGTAATTAGAGACCCCCTTGGGACTACATAATGTCTCTCACTCCATAGATGTCTAGACTATATATTTGATAATTCATATACATATGCACCTATATATATATATATATATATATATATATATATATATATATATATATATATATATATATAATTTAATCTTAATATGTAATTTACTACAAATCTTAAGGTATGTGTCATTATTATACAAGAGATATGAGATATCAAGACATCCTTCAGACCAATAGCCCTACAACCTTAGATTTCTAAACTATATACCTTTTAAATTGTAGTTTATGCATATAAGGTTTTAATTTTAAATTTTAATTATTCATATTGATTTACATTTAGATTAACAAATTTTTTTATTAATTAAAAAATAATTTAAAATTTACTAGTGATAATAATAACTATTTAATTCAAAATATGTAATTAAATGAAATATTTTTATTTATTTTTGAAATATGAGTGCATGAAATATATTAAGGAAAAATTTATGAATGAATGAAGAAAAGCAATTAAATATCACCACATAATGTATTTAGAGTTATTAATTCTTGAGATTATTCGCATGAAGATAAGCACCATTAAGCTTAATCAAATTCATTAAGGATAGATTTTTTAAATTTAAACCATTTAATCCTAATGAGGAGAGAAAGTTATTAAAATTATCCCTTGACCCTTCTCTTTTCATTAAGTGATTTAAAAGTGGTTTAGAAGATTTTTATGAATCAATTTAGATTAATTAATTTTTTGACCAATTAAGCCCAAAAGATCACATAAATTCAATTAATCCCTAAGTATAAACCCAAATATTGTGAGAAATTTATAAAAAAAATGCATAAACATGAAATAAGCATATCCTAAAAATCCTAATACAATTGGGCTTGCAATTAAAAATTAATTAAAAAATAGAAGAAATCCAAAATCATCAATTACATTTAAAATACCTCAAACTAATTGAGGATTTTGATTTTATTGAAAATCTCTTCATTAGTTGAGCACAAAGAGGGCTTGGTCAAAAGTTTTGGAGGTATATAATAATTATTATAAATTTTCTAAATTTTAAGATAATTAATGATTTAATTAATTAAATGAAATCCCTTTAGATTGATTTTGAGGAATAATCAAGACTAGAGATCATAATTAATATTTTTTTTGTCATCCTTACTATTTTAATACATAATTAGGCTTTCATAATTAATTTTACAAATTTCTTAATTTTAATTATTTATTAAATGCATAAAATGACTAATTTAGGTTTGAAAATTTGGATCTCCCAAATTACTTAACAAATTAACTCGAAATAATTATGGGAGGTAGAAGTTATCTCATAAGACAATCACACCAAATTTTAGTCTAATCATGCAAGTGATTAAAGCCTAATTACACTAATAAATTAAAACTTTGATTAATCATTATAAACTTGATAAAATTTAGGGCTTTAGTTTTTTTTTTAAATTCTCCTCTATCAAAACTTTCTTTAGAGTGTTTATTTATATATTTTTGATTTTTTTAGAATTAGTTATAATTTTTTAAAAGTTTGCATGATTAAAATATTTAATTAATGCTTAATTAAATCCTAATTTAATTATTTTTATGATTTAATGTGATCTAGAAGGTCTAATTAATTTTTAAGATCTTTGATGTTTATTAAAGTGATTTGAATTATTTTGATGAATTTTCATATTTTTCTATAATTTTTAATTAATTATTTATTAAAGATTAACCACTTTATTTCAAATATTAATAACTCTTAAACTAGAAGACTATTTAACTTGAACATTTTATAATAGGTAGGAAATTATATTAAGTTCCCTCTATGAACTTTTCAACATAATAGGTTTAATATTTTAATAGTAATTAAAAATATATAATTTTCACTAAAACTCAAATTACACCTAAAATATACAACCAAATTTGGATTCCACTTGAAAAGACAAATGTAGAGAGACCTTATTTGCACTTTTTAGTTAATTATTTTATTTTTTTTGTGATTTTTTGAAGTTGCAGGTTAGATCTCATGCTCGTCCATTCTATACAAGTAAGATGGATGACCCGAAGGTTGTCTTCCTCATGGGAGGTAGACCAAAAAAGGATTAGATGGATGGGATCAACCCTAAACATCATCGGATCTTGTGATCTTATGGTGATCTTAGCTAGAAGTAACTTTATTCTGCATCGAGGAGGGTTAAAATGAAAAGTGCAACAGGGATCTAAGGTCAAAAACTTAGAATCACATCACATTTGAACAAACAAAAGACCCATGACTTTCATAAACATTTTCTTTAGAGATTATCTAACTCAAGCCAATATTGAATGAATTTTTTTACGTCGGACTCGATCCTTGCTTTAAGTTGAAGTTCCAACATGATCCCCCTCTCTTGCCTTCTCTTGGATTGTCATTATCGCTGAACACCATTGTATTTTATTGGAGTATACTTGATTTGATATTTTTGTGAGTGAAAAAGGTGGAGGATGAGTAGGTCTTACTTCTTGGGAGGTGGAGAAGGTGTTGAATGCCAAAAAGAGATATCCTTTTCCTCTTTTCTCCCCGTTCTCTCCATATTTTCAAAAATCAAAATAAAAAGGAAATATAAGGGTGTGGCTATTAATGGGGTGGTAGCTATCATTCATTGTGGGGAGTGGTTGGGCAATTCAAGAATCACCCAAAGCTAAAAAGTGGAGTAGGTGATTGAAATTTTTTGAGCTTTGCATCTTTTTCTCTCTTTTATCTTTAATTTTAATTCTCCTTCACATGGGTTGAGATCTTAGCTCATGTGTGATGATATTTTCTAGGGTTTAATGGGCTATGTTTGGGTTTGGGTTGACTTGAATTCATTTTGACCTAATTTAGCTTAAATAGATTAGGTTGGGTCCAATAGGTTGGTTTGGCCAATTTGTGTTTAAATCAGACTTCAATCATATTTATTGAATTATTTAAAGTGAATAAGTTTGATTGATTATGATTAATTTTATTTATTTTGGGTTTATCCTGAATTGGCCTAATTGGGTCAATTTGGGTTCACTTGAGTCAATTGGCCAAATTATCCAAATTGAATAAATCAAACCCAAATGAGGGTTAAATTGAGTTTCATTAATTGAAGTGTTTAATTTTATTTAATTTTAATTTATTTTTATTTTGGCATGATATTCTCATATCGGTCAAATTGGTTCAGCTTGACCAATTGGCCAAATTAACTAAATTGAGTGCAATTAAGAGTTGAATCATGTTAAATAATCAACTTAAGAATTATTGTAAGCATTGATTTTATTTAATTTGAGTTGAGTTGAGTTTGGATTTAAACTCATTTTTAACCTAAATTAGCCTTAATAGGTGAAATTGGGTTCACTTTGGTCAAATGACCAATCTAAGCCAAGTTAAAGTGTATTCAAGCTTCAATTATATTTGATTGAGTATTTAAAATAACTTAGAATAATTAATTTTAATTATTTTAAATTGAATTTTGATTTAGATCCATTTTGGCCCAAATTAGGCTTAGTGGATCAAATTAGGTTCACTTGGGCTAAATGATCAACTAAATTTTCGAGATATTAAGAAGAGGACACACTTTTACTAAATTTCCATAATATAAATGTTCTTTTGTCAGAAATGTTCCTCTACTCTTTTTATTTTTTCTTATTTTGTCAGAGGGAATCATATTGTTATCAGAACATGGTCAACTCTGGAAAACACCCGATGATGATGTTTGCAATTGGGATGCTCTGTGTGAAGTGTAGTCCATCCTCACCCACGAGATTGAAAGCTTGGACTCAGATTTTCGGCAATTCATAGCCGAAGTGAGGCGTGACTTGAGGACCCTTCACAGCTTAGGGAATCCTCCTCCAACATCCACACCAGTGACCCTGGCAACCACACCAACAGTTGGGGATTCCACAACATTGAATCGGGAGTTGCAAAGCCCCCAAATGACCCAATTCAATGCATCCTACCTCTCTTACTAAAGTTGAAGAGGATCGATTGATACTTGGGAAGTCTATGTTAGAAGATACTGATTTTGATAGTGAACCAAAATTTTGGTGACAAAATACCTATCAGAGGAACGCTAGAAACCACAACCCATGTGAGTTGAAGGTGAAACTCGATATACCTTACTTTGATGGACATTTGCACATTGAAGATGATCTTAATTTGGAGCAAGCTATTGAATCCTTCTTCGAATACATGGACATTGAGCAAGAAAAGCAAGTTAAATATGTTGCTTGCTGATTGAAGGGTGGAGCTAGTGCTTGGTGGATCTAGTTAACCCAAACGCAGAGAAGGGAAAAAAATGCATTTTTAAAAGTTGGATGAAGATGAAACAAATAATGAGAAGTCATTTTCTACCTTCTAATTATGAGCAGTTATTGTATCTGCAATATCAAAGGTGGAACAAGGAGATCGATTCGTAAGTTCATACACAAAAGAATTTTACCATCTTAGTGCATGAAATAACCTAAATAAGATCGAGATCAACTCATCCCAAAGTATGTTGGGGGCATGAAAGGATTAATCCAAAATAAATAGGAGATGAATTCCTTATGGTCTTTATCATAAGCTGTTAACTATGACTTTAAGATTAAACAATAACAGTCAAAACACTCGAAGTTCATTCAAACCTAAAGAAGATCAAACTATGCTACTCCTAAAATTAGCCACAAAATTTTAACACACCGATCACCTCTTCCCCAAGATTACACCTATAATGGTAGACCCAAACCACAAGAGCCAAAGCCCAACACAAAATAGATTGCTACTCGTGAAATTTATTACAACAAGCTTAGATCATCTAAGTGTTTTCAATGTTTTTAGCTAGGTCATTTCTCCAATGAATGCCCCAACATAAAATAACTATAGATTCTAAAAGGAGAAGGATAAGAAGTAAGTTACAGCAGATGGGCTTACAAATGATGATCCTATTAATGACATTCAAGCTGATGAAGGTGAATTTATTTCTTGTGTTCAAGAAAAGGTTTTGATTGCTCCAAAGGAAAGACTGCTACAAAAAGGCATGCCATATTCATAACTCAATGAACGATTAACGGAAAGGTATCTTAATTGATAGTAGGTGCATCAATAATATAATTTATTTAAAAGTTGTGAAAGCCTTACAACTAAAGACCATAAAACATCCCCAACCGTGTAAAATTAGTTGGATCAGAAAGGGAATTGAAGTAATGGTCACTAACATGTGGAAGGCTACCTTCACGATTGGCAAATAGTATAGCTGTGAAGTTTTGTGTGACATTATTGACATGGATGTATGCCATATTATCCTCGTGCGACCGTGGAAGTATGATGAAAGAGTGTGGTATGATGGACAAGCTAATGCCTATATCATTGAGTGGAAGGGAAAGAGACTCAGACTCTTACCCTTTAATGGAAATCCCAAAGATGTGATCATGGAGAAGGTTGCCTTCTTCACTACCCCAGGAGTTGAAATTATGAAGGCACAAGATGGAAGAGGAATTATTTACACTTATATTAATTGAACAACAAGAGAAAAATGTAGCATTCCTTCTAAAGTCTAAACTCTCCTGTAGCAATTTGCTGATGTTACTCATAAGGATCTGCCAAATCGGCTTCCCCCGATGCATTCCATACATCCAAATCAACTTCATTTCTAGTGTAACCCTAACTAATTTACTATACTATAAAATGAATCCTAAAGAACAACAAATATTGCAAAGCATTGTAGATGATCTGTTAAAGAAAGAATTCATTAGACCCAGTTTGAGTCCATGTGCGGTACCTATGCTATTAGTTCCAAAAAAAAAGATGGGTGTTGGAAAATGTGTGTTAATAATAGTGCTATCAACAAAGTCATAGGGAAATTTTATTTCCCATCCTGAGACTTGAAGATCTTCCTGATAAGTTGACTGGGGCTAAATTTTTTTTCCAAATTAGACTTCATGAGTTGTTACCATCAAATAAGGATAAGGCTGGAGATGAGTGGAAAATGACATTCAAAACATGAGAAGGGTTGTATGAGTTGAGGGTCATGCCATTTGGGCTATGCAATGCCCTAATCATATTCATGCGATTGAGGAATGAATTATTGAAGTCATTCCTTGGAAAATTCTATGTGGTGTATTTTGACGATATCTTAGTTTTCAGCTCAACCATGGAAACTTATTTGTCTCAACTTACATTAGTTTTACTGTAGTTATGGAAAAAAAATTATATCTTAACTTAGATAAATGTGAGTTTGTTGTCAGCCAAATACACTTTCTTGGCCATATCATGAGTGCTGAAGCCATTAAAACTGAACCGAGGAAGATAATAGCTATACAATCAAGGCTAACACTTACTACCATCATGGAGGTGCAAATTTCATTGTTGGCTAATTTTTATAAACAATTTATAAGGGATTTTAGCTCTCATATGGTGCCAATTACAAATTGTTTGAAAAAGAGATCTTTTATGTGGGGTTTAGAAAACAATAGAGTTTTGAAAAGATAAAATATGCATTATGCAATGCCCTTGTATTGACAATATTAGATTTCAACAAGCCATTTCAGGTAGAAGTGGATGCATCGACAATTGGTATAGGTGCAGTATTAACGTACAAGGTAAAACTAGTCAAGTTTTTCAACAAAAAGCTGAGTGAATCTAGGCACCAATGGTCAACTTATGAGCAGGAGATGTATGCTATTATACGAGCTCTCAAATAGTGGGAACACTACTTAATCCATCAAGAGTTTATAATATACAATGATTATAAATCCCTTCAGTTTTTTCAAACTCAAAGGAATTTGAGTAGAATGTATGTGCGATGGATATTGTTCTTGTAGAAATTTAGCTTTCTATTGAAACATAAGTCTGACAAAAGTAATAGAGTGAGATGAACTTAATTGAAAGGCTAATTTACTAGTAGTGGTGCAAAACCTGATAACCGATATGGAAACAATCAAAGAGCAATATGAAGATGATGAAGATTTTGCTAAACCTTGGAAACATTGCCTAACTCACTAATTGTTGATTATTCATTGAGACAAGGCTATTTGTTTAAAAAGACTATTGTGCATTCAAATACTTTACATTGAGCTCAACTAATCCAAAAATGCATTTCGAGGGACTAGCTGCTCATACAGAAAGAGATAAAACCCTTGCTTAGCTACAAAGCTTGATTCTATTAGCCTCAATTGTGCTGAGATGTAGGAATATTTATTGAACGATGTTCAGTATGACAAATGTATAAGGGTACTTAGCAAAATACTGGCCTTTACACACCATTGCCCATTCTAGAAATTATTTAGGAAGATCTGAGTTTGGATTTTGTCGGGATTGTCAAAAACTAAAAGGGGCTTTGATTCCATCATGGTCATCATTGATCGGTTTTAAAAAATGACTCACTTTATGGCATGTGAAAAGGCATTTGACACCATCAATGTTGCTCGACTTTTTTTAGAGACATTGTTAGACTTTATGGAACTCCCTAAATCTCACGTCGATAGGGATGTCAAATTTATTAGTTATTTTTGGTGAGAACTTTGAAAATACTAAACACTTAGCTCCGTATAAGATCATCATATCACCCACAAACAGATAGATAAATGGAGGTTGTGAATCAAACTCTAACCAATATGATTAGATTTTTGGTCGGTGAACAACCAAAAGCACTAGGATGAGACATTGAGCTAAGCAAAATTTGCATATAACTCCATGATCAACAGGTCTACTGGACGATATCCATTCAGTATAATATATATTAAAGTTCCCAATCACACATCAGACATCACAAACTTGCCAAATCCAAGCAACCAAAGGGCAGAAAATATTGTATCCGTCTTCACTACCATGTTACGAAATGTAAAATAAAAACTTGTGGACAACAGTGCACAATATAAATTATGGGCTGATAAGAAAAGAAGAGTTAAGTTGTTTAAAGAAGAAGAATTTGGTCATGATCTACGTAGAAAATACTGATTTTCTACTGGCAGCTAGTCCAAATTAAAGCCACACAAGCTTGGGCCATTTCTTGTAGTTAAAAAGATTATTGACAATGCTTACGTTATAGGACTGCTGCCAGAGTTAAATATTTATCCCATTTTTAACATGTTAGATATATATGAGTATCATCTACCATATGATATCAAACTTCGAGAACTTGAAATGAGTTCTGGTGGAGTGGAGGAGAATATGATGCAGTTTATTCACAACTGAAGAGCAACCTTCACAGAGCTGTGACTCATTTACTATTAATTTCTTATTAAGATAATATAGTTTTAATTATAATTTCTATTATTAGAATCTGAGATACAAGATGAGAATATATATATATATATATATATATATATATATATATATATATATATATATATATATATATATATATATATATATATATATATATATATATATATATATATATATATATATATATATAGAGAGAGAGAGAGAGAGAGAGAGAGAGAGAGGAAGAGGAGAGCACAATTTTATTGAATTTCCATAATAAAAATGTTCTTCTTTTAGAAACATTCTTCTACCATTTTGTTCTTGTTTTGCTGGAGGGAAAACCTTTTCCTACACAATAGTGTTTGAGAGTTAAGGATTAGTAATACTTTCTATTATATTGAACCTCCTATTATAGATTTGAGTGGATACAATATTGTTCACATATATACACTTTTTCCAATGATAATGATAAAATAAGAAACAAAATATTTAAATATTAGATGCAATCCCTCTTAGTTAATTTGAGTCATCATTCTCAGACTGGTGAATTTTGAAAGTTTGTATTTAGAATGGACTAATGATGAATTGACTTGGTTGGTCACATTTCAAATGTTGACTTTGACTTGGGCATTCAAGATTACTTGACTTTAACTTGGAAGATATTTGACTATATATATTTAGTTCACCTATTTTCTTATATCTTTAGAAGTTGACTACAATACAAAATTTTAATATTCCAAATCAAAATGAAATTATTGAGTTTTTAATTGTATTATTAGTACCAGCTATCCATGTCAATAGATTCAGTGTATACATAAATATGTGAATAAATGTTCTAATTTGCTCTAGCTCCCTTTAGTATTCCTTGATTTCTTTCTTCATTAGCGTCCTTCATTTTGTAAAAATATAATGGTAATTCTAAAGGATAAGATCAACATTCTTGATGATGGCATTATCACATCTCTTTGATAAGCCTAAAGGAAGATCTATAGATAAGAAGAGAAAAGGAGTTCAAATAAATGAAAAGAAAGAAGTTTGACTTTCTCTTGTAGCAATCGTAGATACTCCCTCCTCTTCTTATGCATTAGCTCAAGAAGAAATAGAGGTTCAGGAAGATAATGCAAATCTAGAGACTATCATAAAAGATTTATCTTTGTTGACTGTATATATGTATATCTATATAAAATATTTGTTCTTGACTTTATGGAAGCTTTTTCTATCTACAGCTTCTTATATGGTGAGTGAACTTATTGTGTCACATAAAGTATTTAGCCTTCAACTTGAATAGGTTGTTCAACCTGAAGCCGATGTTATTTTGCAAGAAAGAAGAATAGGAGTCGAACAAATTGTTACTCTATTGAATTTAGTACTTTGTCCAAGTGGAGAAAGTGATCACATAAAGTATTTAGCCTTCTGCTGCATAGCAAGTCATATAATATATGGTTATAGATTAGACATATATTAATTTGTAGATCATGGAAGGTCATAGAGAGTAAAGTAGATTCTCCTGTGAGTATGTTATTTATTCCTTTTTTGGTGCACATTTTTTTGTTCTTATTGAGAAAAACTTATTAAGCTATAGTTTTAATCTTCTTTCATTTATTTTTTAAGATGATGACCCAAGCATTAAGATGGAGCACCAAAGCCCGACATCAATGAATGGCTAGTTGCATAGTTTGATGAAGAATCTAAAGGATTTGAATTAGAAAACAATGACTTCAATTATAAGAGAACCTTCCCAAGATCCATGTTCATCAACATTAAGTATGCGAAGGATGTAATGGATGTACCATGGATGAAGAAGATAAACGATCTTATTGGTGAGGTTCATTCCATGAAGTTATATTATAGAAGGCAGTTATCAAAGTTGAAGAGAAAAATGTAAGAGCTTCAAAGGGGTTTTGATATTCTCAACACTTTAATTTTTGCATCCAAAAGTGTTTAAAATTACCTGAGTCTAGTCAATTCATAATTGGTGGGAAGTGTGGTGTTTCTATTTAAAGTCATAAGGATACCACACAGATTGAGTGCAACATCTAAGGAATGATGTACTATCTTGAAAGGTAGAAACATTGTCTTATAATGAATTCAATCATCTAATAATAACTCTTAAGGCAGATGAGTCTACGTATATACCAGAGATCTTTCCCCTGATTTATATGAGTGAAGTAAAGTAGAGTTTATTTTATGCCATGTTCTTTATTTCCCTATGGCGGCAAGCTTCCATAGTTAATTACATCCTAGGAAATGAAGATTTCTTAAGAATACTCTTGATTAATGTAGTCAACTAATATCTCTAAAGATTTCAAAGATTGATATCAAAGAATTGGCAATTATTGAAAATCAAGTGGGAAGAGTTCAAATAGGAAGAGTTCTTAATGGATTCCAAAGAAGGATGAGTTGGAAGTATCCATGATACTAGAAAACCTAGTGAATGTTTTAATCTATCATAGATTGAGGTTTTATATTTCTCAAAGAGAGAATTATTCTTTTGTTTGATTTGAGTTAAAATTTTATTAGAAAGCTAGGACTTGAATTCCAACAACACAAAATTACAAAAATGGCTAAGAGGTGATGACTCATACTCATAGAAAAAGATAAACAAGAAGCCTCTTAACCTATATCTATGGTGTTTTAGCATAAACTAAGGGCTCAACCTAATTTTACTAGAGGAAAGTAGGATATGTTGGTTCACTTTCACTTGAGAGAGTGAACCGATCTTGACTCTTCTGGACTTACAATTGCTTTTAGTGGCTGCTAGTTAAAACCTCCTACAATTTAAAACCATGTAGGCTAGTCTTATTTAAATGCAAGATAGTTAGGATTGTTTATTAGGAAATAATCTAGAGTCCTAAACTCACTCCTTAATAGACTAGGTCATGTTTCGTGTGCAATTTATGACTTAAACTAATAAGATAAAATTTATAAATTTTTATTTTATTTTAACTCTTCAATTTTAGACTAAGGCTTGGGAGAATTTATGCTTAGATGCATGATAAAATTAGATTATAGACTAAATCAATGAGAAGGGGTGTTCTCCACTACAAGGAACTACTCTCAAAGGCTAAGTCTTGTCCTTTATCGTGTAAAAATGTAGACCTCCTATTTACTAGAGTGAAACAATATGGATATATGATGTTCAAACATACAACCATTCAGCTAAGGAATTGTTAAATTTTTTATTTTCTAATTAAGATCCTACACTTTAAAATGAGATTATGAGTTAATTAAATTTTGATTAAAATTATTAGTTGTAGAATAATTGATTTTCTTGAAGAGCTTACTTCATTCGAGCCACACATCAAGCAATCAATCTTTAAGAAACCTATAAAAGTATGCCATTTCTATTACACAATCAATGTAAACACAACAATCAAATGTTAATAATGTAAATGATAAAAGGTTGGTTCAGTTGGATATCACCTTACATCCTGGTAAAGAAAAGAGATGGGTAGTGAGCTCTTCCTTTTTACAACTCAATTATAATTAAATTATAAATGAAAATAAAGGTATGAGGATCTTCAATTCTTCATCTTCACTTTTCTTTCATAGATTTGAATACTCTAGACATTATAGGGGGCCTCCCAGGTCTATGTATTATAGACATTGCTCATCATAAACCCCATAGCTCTATCCTAATTTTATTATAAAAATTACATATTTATGAAAATTAAATCTAACTACACTTGCAAAGCATATGTTAGGTTAACATACATTCAAGCCAAGCAATTATTTCTCACACATTTGGACTTAGTACTCTGCCTTGAGTAACTTGGCCCACCTGTCCTAATGGATTAGGCTTAAGGACTTCTATAAGCAAGAGGTATTCATAATTTTTTTTATTATTATAGTAGTTCCTTAAGCACAATCCTCTGCAGAAAATATCATTAGTATAATATTATTCTAATATCTAGTATAAAATATTACATTACACAATAAAATATCATCCACAACAACACATCAACCTAACTTAACACTAATATTGGTTACTTAGTATTCTAATGTGTGTTGAGCTTAGCATGGTATGCCTTGATTAAGCCTTAAAGTTATGAATTTTCTAAAGTTGGATCTTTAAATCTCTTACTAAGGTCGTTACACTTTATGTTGTTAATGATTTGAAATAAATATTAAATTCAGATTTTACTATTATTATTTTTATTTCATCTTTGAGATTTAAGATTTTAAAGAGAAGGAGGAAGGGTGAACCTTCCTTGATCCCTATCTTTAGGTTAATTCTAAGAAGTGAATTTCATAATTTTTAATTTTCTTAATGAAGAATTCATGAATTTAATTAAGTAATATGTTTCAATTTGACTTAAGAATTTTTATTTAAATATGAAAGGCATCTTAGGATTAATAAAGCTAATTTATAATTAGATCAATAATGTCTTCTTAGTTTTGTTTCATCACCCATTAATACTTATTATTATTTCTTATTTATTTTTATTCTTGCTTTTATTTAATAAATATATGTCACATTTTAATTGATACTTACTCGATGCATGAATAGATCTATACACATCATTTTACTATATGATGCATGAATTTTTATAGAAGAGAACTTAACCTAATTATGCCTTATACACATACATACATACATACAAATATATATTGAATCTTTAAAAGTATGTGTCATTATTGAACCAGAGAAGTGAGGTAATCAGAGACACCCTTAGACTATATAAAGTCTCATGCTCCAAGGATGTCTAGACTATTACTTATTGATTCATATACACACATACACATATAGGTATAAGGATGAAATTAAGAGAAGTTTTAAACCATTCTAATTATATAAGATAATCTAACCCTAATATGCCACTTACTATAATTCTCATATACATAAGAATTAAATTTGGGTTTCTTCATACCTGATTTAATAAACATATAATTATACCTATATCATAATTATTTAAGAAATTAATTTGGGATTTATTAGTGATAATAGCCACACTATTTAGCCCACAATCATGTAATTAAATGCCACATTTAAATATTTCTTTAAAACATGAATGTATGAGACAAATGAAATGCAAACTTATAAATGATTGAATCAAAGTAATTCAACTTTACCAAATGGTTTATTTGGCTTCATTAAGACCTAAGAACATTCATACTAAATAAATATTCTTATGTTAAATTAAATTAATTAAAATTTATTGTTAGGATTTGAATTATTTTATCCTAAAGAGGAGATGAAATAATTGAGGTTCAACCAATGCCCATCTCGGTTCATTAAGTGGTTTGAAGTTATCTTGGGTGATTTTTATGATTAAATTAATGTTAATTAGGCTCTTAATCAAATTAGACCCAAAGAGACCTATAAATTTAATTAATCCTTGGATATAAGCCTAAAAATTATGATAACATCATTGAAAGTGCATGAATATGAAATAAACATGTCCTAAAATTTCTAATGTAATTAAACTTATAATTAAGGATTAATTAAATAATTAGGACAAAACACAATAATTATTTATTACTCTTAAAATGTCCCAAACTAATCAAGAATTTTAGATTTCATTAGGAAACTCTTTACTTGCTTAGCACAAAGAGGGTTTAATCAAAATTTTTAATGATCTATGTTAATAATTATGAATTTTCTAAAATTTGAGTAAATTAATTAATTAATTAATGGTTTATTAAAGTGATTTTAGTAAACAATTAGGACCAGAGGTTCTAATAAAATTGTTTTATCACCCTTACTGTTCTAATGATTACCTAACCTTCCATGATTAATTTTATAATTTCTTTAATTTTAAATAATTATTAAATGGATAAAATGGCTAATTAGGGTTTAAAAATATAGATATCCTAAATCACTAGGCAAATTAACTTGAAAAAATTATGGGAGGCAGAGGTCATTCTAAAGATTAAAATCTCAAGCCAATTTGCCAAATAATTATGGCTTAATTATGATAATTAAATGAAATTTCAAACCTTAATTACTCATTATTCAATGGGAAAAATTTGGAGATTTTATTTTTCGCTAATTCTGCTATTGGTAAGCTTTCCAAAATGGGTTTATTTATTTATTTTGGATTATTCTACAATTAGTTATGACTCTTCAAAGTTCTAGCTAATCAAAATATATTTTAATCCCTAATTAACCTATTTACACAATCGGTGCTGTGTGGTTGTTGACGCGGCACAGCTTTCCATGTGGCATCACGAGTTTGATTATTTAAATTGTCTGACACGACTAGACTCAGCGGTGATAATTGCACTTTCATCTTGACCAACTAACCAGGGATCGGATGGTGGAGACTAATCCTATGATTTTAAAAGAATAAATTAGATAAAATTAATGTGATTAATCACAGTCATCCATTCTAATCAAGTGGAATGGATGACCAATGATCCGTCATCTACCCGCGGTGAGAGACGGACATGATCCATCTTTCATCGATCAATTTGAGCTCACTGGAGCTTGTTCGATGCTGAATTTGAATGCAAAACAATCAAAGGGAAACTCTAATGGGGATCTTGTGGTTCAATCAACATGAAACATACATTCACTTCACAAAGGATAAAAATCCTTTTATTTTCTATGGTTGCATGAAAATTATCTTTCCAGAGCTAAAGACCATTGGTCCACCGACTGAGGTAGCTTCTCCTTGAAGATGAAGCCCTACTGAAAAGATCACAAGCTGTCTCCCCATCAACTGACCTCTAGACCAAACACCACTATGAAGCTTGCCAGAGTTAGTATTGGAGTGCTTTTCAGAGCTCAAATCGAGTGCTTCTCAATTTGTTTTGACTCATCAGAGTGAGAGGAAGGTGTGAGAAGAGTTCATTTGAGTTTGATAGAGTTTTGGTGAAGTTGGATGTGAGGGAGCTCAGGCAAAGGTGAAGCTTGGTCTCATCTCGAATGGCTCAAGGGAAGCTCAGAGATTGATGATCAAGCTCTAGTGAGTGTGTGTGTGTGTGCTAAGTTTGAATGGGAGAAGAGGGGTATACTCCCCTCCCCAAGTGAACCAACTATGGGATTAGTTCAACCTTTGGTAGCCATCTGGCCAGCGTAGGTAGTTAGAGATGGCAGTTGATTGCTGAGGTGGATGGTCTTGAGTGGCATAAGGAGCCTGGTGTCCTATCATGTGGTGTACACCTCTTTTGAGATGGAAAAATGGCTAGAGAAGAAGGTCCTCCCCTTGGTCAAGGACTGAACCCAACATCATTAAGTTAAGTTGGGTTAGTGGGCTGATATCCAAATAGAGTCAAAGTCGACTACCAAGGAATAGAGAGGTGGGTAGGTATTCCAAATGGGGATTTTTATCCTATTTGGAACCCTTAGTTTACTTGAATTGAACCGAACGAGGTTCACCATGTGTTGGGTAGGCTAATGGGGACCTAAGGATGAGTCATGTCAAGTTTGGTTAGGTTTGGCTCAATTTGACCTATATAAGTCAATTTGGATTCAAATGAGTTAGGTTAACCAATTGACTAAATTAGCTCAAGAAGCTATTGGGTTAAGTTTGAATGATCATTTGAAATGTATTAGTGCAATTCGTTTGACCTTCTTTGAAGTGGATTTGGATTTGACTCAAATAGGTTCATTTGGCTAAATGATTTAAGTTGACCAATTTGGTCAAATTGGCCAAATTGGGTTGGATGAGGGTTTGGGTTTTGTTTGATTGATCATTTAAAAGTTATTGGAAGCTTTGATTTTATTTGATTTGGATTAGAATGAATTTTCATTCAATTTGACCCTTTAGGTCAAATTGGGTTAAATTGGTCAATGTGTTGGTTTGGTTAAATTAGCTCCAATTGATGATTAGAGGGTATTCAATAATCAATTTATGATTGATTAGAAGCATTAGTTGCAATCAAGTTTGATTGAAATGGGATTTGTCTCAATCTAGCTTTTTAGGTCAAATTGGGTCAACTTGGATCAATTGCCTAAATTGGCTTTGTCAAGCTCAATTGGTTGTAGTTGGATGATCAATGATGATGAATAATCATTTTGGAAGAGATTTGATGGATTAATTTGGTCAAATTGAAGTTGAATTAGGTTTTGATCAAATTTGGTCTTTTTGGCCAAATTGGGTCAAGTGGACCAATTAGCTTGATTAGGTTCGATTAATATCAATTGGATGTTGAGAGGTACTCAATGATGAATTCGGAGTTGATTGGTGGCTTTGATTCCAATTAATTTTTGTTAAGTAAGTTTTGACTCATTTGGACCCTTTAGGTCAAATGGTCTATTAACCTCATTTTTGGATGAGGTTAACATCATTTCTAAAACTAGGAATTAGGACACCTAAGCCTACTAATTTAAGCACTTAGTCCACTATGCTCAGTGGCCCAATTAATTCTCCTTGTGTTTGACCCAACCTAATGAAAGTAGGTGGATCTAAACCAACCCAAATTTAAACAAATAGTTAATCTAAACATACACTAATTGTGAATTTAATGGGATGAACAACTTTAATAAATTCACATATCAAACCAAAAGCATAAAATTCATTACATGGATATAAATGGAGTCAAATTTAAATGAAAGTCAACCATTGAACATATTGACTTTCCCACCAAGTCAAAATTAAACCCACCATGTTTGACCAAATTGAATCATTCCAAAAGCTTAAAATTATTAAATGAGTCTAAATCTAATAAGGCCTTAAATGGACTAAATAAATCATTTGATCTAAAGGCCTAAATGGACCTTGGACTCAAACTTAATTAATTTGAATTATTTCAAATTAATTGTTCAAAATTATTTAAAAATCATATTGAAACATAATGTGACCAATTATAATGTTGTGGTATTTATTTTTGGATGTGGGGATGCACGAGATTGGTGGTACTTATTGAAGTGATATGATTGATTATGATGTACTATCTCGAAAGAAAGAGGCATCACCCTACAATGGACCTAATCACCTAATAAGAACTCCTAAGGCATGATGGATCTTCGAATATACTAGAGATTTTCCCCTACTTTACATAGATGAATAAAGCAGGGTTTATATAAAATCAGGTTCTTAAGTTCCCTATGGTGGCAAGCATCCCTAGTTAATTACATCTTAGGAAATAAAATTTTTTAAGAATACTCTCGATTAAAATAGACAATTATCATCTCCAAAGATTTCATGGTTAGACTATCAAAGGATTGTTTTATTTGAAAAATCAATTGGGAAAGTTCAAGGAGAAGACTTATTTTTAGAATCCAAAGGGAAGAATTAGGAAATGCTTATGATACTAGGAAGCCTAGTGAGCATTTCAATCTATCTTATGATTGGGCTTTTTACATTTAAAAGTGAAGAGATTTATTTATTGGAGTTGAATTTTAATAGATTGCTTGGGCTTATAATTCATGAATATAAGGTTATGAAAATGCTTAAGAGGTGAGGAATTATGCTTGTAGCCTGAAGGAAACAGCAACCTTGAATCCTAAATCTAAGGAGTTTTAGCATAAAATAAAGCAAAACCTAAATCTAAGCAAAGATGGGCATAAGGTTTACCTCCACAAGAGAGGATAAACCACCTGATTGTTAGACTTATAACTGTCTGGAGTGCTTGCCAGCTAACTCTTCTTACGATTTTACAACTATGTAGTTTGGTCTTATGAATTGCAGGATAGCTAGGGTAGTTATTTTTTTAGAAAAAGACTAAAATCCTAAACCCCCTCTCTAAGAGACTAAAGCATGAGTGGTATGAGCATATGACTTAATCTACAAATACAAAAATCTTTTCAAATTTATTTAATTTTTGACACTTCATTTGGACAAAAGCTTTAGGATTTTTTATATGCCTAAATACATGATGAAATGGATTATTATTGGCTAAATAAAAGAGAAAGAGGTTGAAGCTTCATAGGGTTGCTCTCATGAGTCAAGTGGTCCCTATGCATGTAAGGATGGAGGCCCTCATTTTGCAAGAGTGACTTAAGATGCATGTATGATGTGAGCTAAGGGGTTGCTAAATATTTATCTTATTTAATACATAGGTTTTATAGTGAAGTTAGGAGTTATTAAAAATATAGTTATGAGTGATTAATTGGGGTAGAAAAATTAATTTTATCCTAAGAGCCTAATGTATCTAGGACACATATTAAAGCATTAATCATTTAAGAAAAAAAGAAAAGCATGCCATTTCTAATGTGCAAACTAAACAAATCATCAAACATTTTTACAAAACTAACGCAGAAGAATAAGAGGTCAATGTGATCAGGTTCCATTGTACAACTCCAAAAAACAAGATAGGTAGCTGAGCTCTTCCCTTATATAACTCAAAATTATAAAATAATAATTATAATTTATAATGAATGAATGCTATAGGAGTCTTCATTCTTCATTCTTCATGTCTTCATTTCTTTCCTCCTTGCTTCTTTGATTTGGTAGGTTTCAAAGAATCACATGGCACCTTAGGACAAAGCCTTTTAGCCAATGCTCATCCTAAACTCCCATAACACTAATTTTAATTCCTAATGCAAAATTACATTAAAAATAGGAAAAAACAAATCTAACTACACCTACAAAATAGAGATAAGCAAAATATACATACATTCCCAAGCGTATTTATGATTTGGACTTAGCACCCTGCACGTGAGTAAACAATCCCAATTGTCCTAACTTGGATTATGCTTAGGGGCTTAAGAAACCTACAAAGAGAGCATTGATATTTATTTTAAGCAACCCTTAAGCATAATCCCATGAAGAGAATATGATTAGGCTAGGAACGACCTAACATCCAGTTTATGAAGCATACACCTAACATCTAGTTTAAAAAACAATACAACATAAAAAAAATCATATACCATACATACAATGTCCTAACTTAGGACTAGAAGTGATGACTTAATTCTAATGTATGTGTTAAGGCTTGTGTGGTGTGTCTCACTAAGCATTAGAGTTATATTTTCTAAGTTTGGAAAGGTTTAATTTAACATGAAAAGTTAGTTTCACTTAAAATTGATTAATTGATTTGAGAATTTTAATTTGTGTTTTCTTTTATTTCATATGATTACACTTAGCAACTAAGTGTTATAATAGAGGAAAGAGGATTGCCCTCTTTCATCCCTACCTTAACCATTTCTAAAGCATACTAATTTAAATTAGTTTTCTTTAGTGAATAGCTTATTAAATGATTTAATTAATCTTAAGTTTAGGTTCACTTTAAATAATTCTATTCAATATGAAAGGATTCTAAAGATTAGTCTAATTGAATTATTACCACATGACTTATATTGAATTCTTTCTTTCCATCACATATAACATGCATATGATTTTAATCCTTAGTGTCTCTATACATGCAACATATTTTAGCATACTTAAATGATGAATGTACATATATGTTTGAAGTTTATATATTTCATTTTGATTGAATTATTTAATCATATTAATTTAAAGCTCTATCCAAATTCTTATACAAAAATACATAGGGATGAAGTTAAATGGTACATGCCATTATTAAACTGAGTGAGGTAATCAAGTGGCCTCCAAGCCAAAGCTTCATATTCCCGGATATCCGACTATATATCCATTTGCATTCAAAAATATGTAAGTTTGTATATGTGAACATGAGAAATAAAACTCCAAATCACATAATTAGATAATTCAATTATTCAAATGACTATGAATGCATGTATTTTCAATAGAAAAGCGGATAATCATTCTCTAATTAAGCATACCTACACATGTGTAAAAAGGTGTAAGTAAGTATGCGTTGTTGTTAAACCAGGGAAGTGAGGAAATCAAATGACCTCCTTGGGGCTAACTAAATCCTTTATTCATGGATATAATACACATTTTCTCTTTGATTGAATCATTTATGCATGTGAATTAAAGTTCAATCAAAATTCTAATATAGAAGTATTGTTGACCTCACTTTTGGAGTGAGTTCTCAGCCTTCTCTTCTTAGACCTAGGAACCTTCTAGACACTAAGGTTTCCTTAGTCATAAGACACTCCTAGAGATTAGGTGAACACTTAACCTAAGCCTAAAGACTTAGAAGGGTTAGCCATAAGGGGTAGGTCACGCCTTAGTGATTTACGGAGACTTGCCCATCCTGTGGCCTAAACCCAACCTATGTTTACTATCTCAAACCAAACCTCAAATTTAATTCAAGTATCAAAATCCAAATTCAAATCCAAATCAAATGATTGAAGACCATGATCAAATCCAAAATCAAAATCATTCTTGAGCCCTATGATTTATCTTATGGACTTAGCCTTAGCTAAATCCAAATCAATCTAAATTCAATTGATTTTCTCAAAGATTAATGCAACCCTTCAATTAATTTATCAAATTCAAACTCAAACTCAACTTCAAATCAATAGCCAAAACTAAATATAAATTAAATCAAAACACAAATTTGAACCCTTTGAGCCAAT
The DNA here is from genome assembly GCA_021442155.1 of Cymbidium sinense. Lineage (NCBI taxonomy): Eukaryota > Viridiplantae > Streptophyta > Magnoliopsida > Asparagales > Orchidaceae > Cymbidium > Cymbidium sinense. The sequence continues at coordinate 151,418,689 of CM038220.1, read as the reverse complement.
TCCTTGGACTCAACTAATTGACATCCAAATCAAGCCAAAAATAATAGATTTTCTCTTAAATCAATCATTCCTTCAATTACCTATCCAAATATAGATGAAACTTACAATCATTAATCCAAATCAAAATTAACCTAATTAACCCAACTTAGCCCATTTGACTTGAAATTTTCAAATGAACCCAAACCAATTGTAATTGAATTTACATATCAATCTCAAATCCATATATAAACTCAACTAAATCAAACTCAATCTAAAATCAAGCCAACTAAATCCAATTGGTTCACTTGACCCAAAGTGGCCAATTTGGCCTACATGAACTAAAATCCAATTCAATCCAAATCAAAGTGAATTAAGCTAATACAAACTTAATGACATGATTGTTGATCATCCTGGATTGATCAATTACCATAAATTGGGTCAAACAAAGTCAACCTAGCCCTTTGACCAAGTCAACCATTTAACCCAAATGAACCTAAACTAACCAAATTGCAACCTAAAACCCAATCAAATCTAAATTGGACTCAACCAAAGCTCACAACACATTCCAAATGATCAGCAAAAGAAACCAGCCAAGCAAGCTAATTTGGTCAATTGGGATAAATTGGTCAACTTGACCCATTTGACCCAAATGAACTCAAATGAGTCCAAATCAAATCTAAACCAAATTAAACCAAATCAAAGATATATCTCCAAATGCTCATAGGAACTTGACCGAACCCTTGGTTTGACCTAATTTAACAAATTGGTCAACTTAACCAGATTTGATCTAATTTGGCCCAAATGGGTCAAATTGAGTCAAATTGAACCAAATGAACTCCAAATGATATGAATTTTGGTCCAACTCACTTTTGACTCATTTCAAATATGCTCAAATCAAATACAATGCCAAATGATTACTCCACCCTTGGGTTAAGGGTGCCACATAAGATAAAACACCCATGTAAATGGTCATTTCTCTTCCTTGGCAACTTAACACTCATTCATTGGTCCATATAGACTCCAAGGACACTGATCAACCTACCTAGAGGTGGTTGGGCTATCAATGACTCATAGGGAGGTGAATTCACCTCACCTCCCCATTGGAACACTTGGCATCAAGGACCTCCACTTCCCCATGCCTTAGCTGCATTCTCACCCTCCTCACTCAAAATGAAACCACATTGGATGATTCTTGCTATTCCCGATCATAATCACCATTAGATGTGATTTTTGACCAAAACCAAGCACAAGGGAATAGAGGCTTCCAAAAATCACTCACCTACTCTCATTTCACTCTCTAAGAGCTCCCCAAGAAACCAACATTCATCCCCTACTTTCTTTGAGTTAAAGCCACCAAAAATCAAGCAGATTCTAGTGAGGAAATGATGACTCTTGGTCGATACATCATTCCAAAGATAATCATGAGCCTAGGTTCATCCCAAAGCTTCTTCTTTCATCTAAGAGCTTGATCAGATCAACACTACCACCGAAAACCATCCTCGAAGAGGTAATTTCAAAAAATAAAACTTTAGTTAGCCTTAGGATCTCTCATTTGCTTCAACATGTTCTCAATTTTAGGAATTTCCATAGATGTTCCTTGCATTCTTTATTTTATACAATATTAATGCAAAATAGAAGTTTTTTGGTGAAAATTGACACAAAATTGAGTCTAATCGGACCCCATTCCATTGGATTTTGTAGTTTTCATCAATTTTGCTTGGTTCGTTCGCTCGCTATAGTGTTTGGCTATCAGTTTCATTTGCTGGGGAGTGGATGAAGCAGTAGTCATTCATTTTCCCATTTAGGGAAATTGATGGCTTAGATTTTATGTAGATCTCGATTCAAGCCCTCAGATCATTGAATTTGATCATAGATCAGACGGTCAGATCAAAACCACGACGTCCCACACATTTTCTTGCTTGAATGGCTACGTGAAACTGCAGTTGAATCGCTGCCACCACATCGGGTGCCATGCAGATCACCTAATCCCCACGCCACATGGAAGCGTAGTCGGTCGGCATGATGCTCACTAGGTTAAGTAAGAAATTAGGGATTTTTTTAATTTTAAAAATTAATTAAAATCACATGAAACTTCAAAAATTGATAGAAAATAAAATACTCAACGAAAAATTGCAAATAAGTGCTCATTGGATTCATCTATCTCAAAGGAATCTAGAAAAACCTAAAATCCCCAATTTTCACTAAATATTTTGAGCTTAATTTAAATTTTAGTCAAAATAAAACATTATTAATTAAGCCAAAAATACATAATAAATTGATTTGAAATTTTTAGGGATTGAAATTGAAGTTAAAATACACATACCATAAATATTTTAACTTAAAATGATTTTGGATTGAGAGATATTGCATTATGAAGCTCAAATAGTCTATTTTAATAAAAATAAATTAATAAACTTTATAAAAATCATGAAAACTCATTTAAATCAGCTGAAGCTTTGAAAAATTATAAAAAATTATAGAAAAATCATAAAATTGTAAGTAAATATTTATTTTGAAGGTATTTTAGAGAGAATTTATTAAAAATATCCTTAATTGATTTTGAATAGTAATTAGAGCTTAATTAGGGTTTAATTGAAAAATTAATTACTTTAATTACTCTCTAATTAATTAATTAATTAATTAATCATAATTTTTTTGAGATTATTTAGGGGGATGACCTTTGTCTGTCCTAATTTTCTTGGAATTTATTAGTTAATTAATTAATAGAATTAGCTAATTAGGAGTTAATTACTCTCCTAACTTGATTAAGGGTTATTAATCACATGAACAATAATTTAATTAATTAATTGGGCTCATTTATCACTATTTAATAGTGAGGAGACTTAGGGATTAATTTAGGAGCTCTTTCCTAATCTTTTCCCTAAGTCCACTTCATTTGGAGGATAGTTAACCCATGTGGCAATTAAGTTTAAATTTAATTAGGTGATTAATGATTTCATTAATCTAATTAAAATCTAAAATACATCAAAACCTAATTAATCAGTTCATGGGTAGATCTTTAGATGTTTAATAACCTAAAGACATTTAAGAAAATTATGGTTAACCTACATGTGTGGGAAAATTATAAAAGTACTTAATTACTTTCCTTAACCTAATTAGTTACTAATTATGAGCTAATTGCATTAAGCCTTTTCATTTCTTAGGATTATTGCAGTTTATTTTCCATGCATATCATGTTGGCTCATAATTATTTAATTAATTACTTTAAGGCAACATAGGCAAGGGTAAATTAATGGATTTAATGCATGTATAACTTAATTAACCCATTAAAATTACATCCCATTAAACCAGATTTATTTATAAACATGGGAATGGATTAGGATCAGGAAATCTTCTCTTCACCATCATTAAATAAAATCAAAACATAAAAGTTAAAAGGGACATAAGAAACTTTGGTTTGTCGAAATGATTTTATTTAGTATGATTGTCCTTAGGAATTAACTCAGTTGAATGAACTCATGTGCTTATGTTCAAGTATTCCTTTCCAATCATGCTAAATGTTGTATGTTATTTTAAATCATGCATTCATGTCTTTCAAAAATAGATCAAATGAACTTTTTCTTATGTTAAGCTTGCATGCGTTGAATTAAATTTATAATATGTGTGGCTATTATCACTATTAAATCAAAGTTATTTTCAAAGTTTATAATTCAACTATAATATATGAAGTGATAATAATTATAAATATTTATAAGCTTGCATGTGTATATGGCTTAGAACATGTGATATGGAGTTCTCTTTCTTTAGTCTACCTAGATTTACATAAGGTTTGGATGTTAACAAGAGTATAGTCCATTTGAAAAGGGCACAACATTTGTTTGAATTCATTCCTATGTATCTCTATGTTAGAATTTAGATAGAACTTTAGCTCACATGTATAAATAATTCAATTTAAAAATACAACTTTTGCATGATTTTCCATTCTTGTAGTTACTTGTACATTCATGTGTATTCAAGAATAGTGGGTATATCTAGTTTGGACATTCCAGGGATGCAAGGCTTTAAGTAGCCCCAAGGAGGTCTTTACCTCACTCCCCTTGTTCAACAATGGTGAAGTATCCTATTAAAACTTTTATACACTTGTATGTGCATTTAACTAATGATTGAAAATATCCTTTTCAACTTTAGCTCACATGTATAAATAATTCAATTGAAAGAAATACAACTTTTGCATGATTTTTTATTCTTGTAGTCATTTGTACATTCATGTGCATTCAAGAATAGTGGGTATATCTAGTCTGGACATTCCAGGAATGCAAGACTTTAAGTAGCCCCAAGGAAGTCCTTTCCTCACTCACCTAGTTTAAAAATGGAGAAGTATCTGCTTAAAACTCTTATACACTTGTATGTGCATTTAGCTAATGAATGAAAATCTCCTTTTTCAACTTTAGCTCCCATGTATAAATAATTTAATTAGAAGAAATACAATTTTTGCATGATCTTCCATTATTGTAGTCATTTGTACATTCATGTGTATTCAAGAATAGTGGGTATATCTAGTCTGAATATTTCGGGGATGTGAGGCTTTAAGTAGCCCCAAGGAGGTCTTTACCTCACCCCCTCGGTTTAATAATGATGAAGTATCCACTTAAAACTTTTATACACTTGTATGTGCATTTAGCTAATGAATGAAAATCTCATTTTCTACAAAATACACATATACATCTTTCATTTAAAGTGTGTTAAAAAATAATATTGCATGTGTAGGTATACTTAGAATTTAATATCATATGCATGTTACAAGTCATAGAAAGGAATGATTGAACATATGTTATGTGATAGTAATTCAATCAAATTAGATGCCTTTTATATTGAATAAAATCATTTAAAGCGAACCTAAACTTAGGATTAATTTAGAATGCTTGATAAGCCATTCACTAAAGATAACTAAATCAAATTAACATGCTTTAGAAAGTGGCTTAAGGTAGGGATGAAAGAGGGCAATCCTCTTTTTTCTCTTTATAACACTTAGTTGCTAAGTGTAATCAAATGAAAGAAAAAACCAAAAAAAAAAAAAATTCTCAAATCAATTAAACAACTCGAAGTGAAATCATCCTTTATGGTTAAATTAAAATCCTTTCACACTTAGAAAACTAGAACTCTAATGCTTGGCAAGACATACTACATAAGCCTTACCACACACATTAGAATTAAGTCACTACTTCTAGCTTTATATTAGGTGCTTGGTTTGATGTATGTTTTTTGTGATGTAATATTTTAGACTAGATATTAGGGTGATGTAATGTTTTCAACTAGACTGGATGTTAGGCCTTGATTAGCCTAATCATATTTTTTGTAGGAGATTATGCTTAAAGGGGTTGCTTAAAAATAAATATAAATGCTCTATTTGTAGGTTGCTTAAGCCCCTAAGCATAATCCAAGTTAGGATATGTGGGCATGGTTACTCATGTGCAGGGTGCTAAGCCCAAATTATAAATATAACTACTTGGGATTGTGTGTATGTTTAACTTACCTCTATTTGGTAAGTGTAGTTAGATTTACTTTTTCTTATTCTTAATGTAATTTTGCAATTAGGAATTAAGATTAGTGTTATGGGAGAATAAGGATGAACATTTACTAGAAGACTTTGTCCTGGGAGGCCATGTGATGCCTTTAAAGTGGAGTAAAAAATGGAGATATGAAGATGTAGACATGAAGCATAAAAAATGAAGACCCCCATAACATTCATTCATTATAATTGTAATTATTCTTTTGTAATTCTAAGTTGTATAAGGGTAGCGCTCAGCTACCCATTTCTCTTTTCAAATTGTACGGCGGTACCCGACCTCACCGGCCTTTTATTCTTTTGCATTAGTTTTAAAAAATTGATTGATGTTTTATTTGATTTGTGTAAAAAAAATGGCATGCCTTTTCATAGTTTCTTTATGAATGATGATTTAATGTGTGGCTTGGATGTGATTAGGCTCTTAGGAAAAAATAAATTTTCTACCCAACTACAACTCATAACTAAAATTTTTTACAACTCATAACCTCACCATAAAGCTTAGGCATTAAATAAGATAATTAAAAGATTTAGCAACCTCTTATCTGAATGTTGTATGTTTAACATCATGCATTCATATTGTCTCACTCTTATTAAGAGAGGGTTTCCATCCTTGCATGATAGGAGAAGGCTTGACCTTTAAGGGTCTCCTCTATGGTGGAAAATATCTCTTTCTCTCTGATTTAGCCCATAATCTCATTTCAACATGCATTTAGGCATAAGAAATCCTAAAGCCTTTGTCAAAATGAAGTGTCCAAAATCAAATAAAATTTGAAAAGATTTATATTTGTAGATTAAGTCATTACTCATACCACTTATGCTCTAGCCTCTTAGAGAGTGAGTTTAAGGACTTTAGTCTCTTTCTAAATAAATAATAGCTTAATTAATCTTGTAAAATCATATGACTTATCTACATAGTTTTAAAGCGTAGGAGGAGTTAGCTGGCTGCCCCTCCAAGAGGTTATAAGTCCAGTAGTCAGGTGGTTTACCCTCTCTTATGGAGATAAACCATATGCCCATTTTCACTTAGATTTAGGTCACGCTTTGGTTCTTGCCAATGATCCTTAGATTTAGGATCTAAGGTAGCTATTTCCTTGCTATAAGAATAAATCCTCACATTTTAGGCTTTTCCACAATCTTGTGTTGTTGGATTATAAGTCGTAGCTTTATAATAAAATGTCAACTTCAATAAAATTAATCTCTTCAATTTCAAATATATAAAGCCCAACCATAACTTAGATTGGAATGCTCACTAGGCTTCCTAATATCATGAGCATTTTCTACTTCCTCCCTTTGGATTCGATAATAAGTCTTATCCTTGAATAATCCCATTTGATTTTTCAAAAATAACCAATTTATTGATAGTCTAGCCTTGAAATCTTTGGAGACTTCAATTTCTACTTTAATCGAGGGTATTCTTAAGGCTTTCCTTGATAGGGAATTTAATGAACCCAGCTTAATATAAAGCCTACTTTATTTTTTCATGTAAAGTAGGGGAAAGATCTCTGGTATATTCGAAGACCCATCATGCCTTAGAAGTCCTTATTAGGTGATTAGGTCCATTAGAGGGTGGTGATTTCTATCTTTTGAGATAGTGCATCATTCCTTAATGTCATACCCAATCACTTTAATAAGTACATCCTAAGATCGCATGGTGTCCCACATGTCAAAATAAACACCATATGTAAATGAAATCAATGTGTCATTGTTAAACTATGGAAGCGAGGTAATCAAATGACCTCATTGGGGCTACTTAAAGTCTCATATTTTTGAGATGTCCAACTATATACTTATTAACATTCAAATGCATGTAAAACCACATATGAATTAAGGAAAAGAAAGCTTAACATTCACACACCTAAGCTATAAGCACATGCATTTCTTATGTATTTATAACTAGCATCATAACACATATTATTATTAATTTATAAACTTTTTTTTTGAAAAATACATTTAGCTTTAATGGTGATAATAGACACACAAATATTAAATTAAATCAACACATGGAAGCTTACATAAAGGAAATCCATTTTACTTTACTTGATTTTAAAAAGATGGATGCATGAATTCAAATGACATACCAAATTTAACATGATTGGAAAGAGAACAATCAAATATAAGCATGTGAATCATTCAACCAAACTAATTTGTAAGGATAATTAAATCAAATAAGGTTATTTAAAGCAAACCAAAGCTTCCTTAGTATCAATTTTAATTTCATTTTTGATTTGATTTGAGGATATGGGAAAAGGTTTGCTGATCCTAACCGATTCCCATGTTTAGTAATTAATTTTGGTTTTAAAAAAATATAATTAATTTAATTTTATGAGTTAATTAGGTTTCAACATACATTGAATACATTAATTAACCCTTTACTATGTTACCCTAATATAATCATCCAACTAATTATGAGCCAACATGATATGCACATGAATTGAAAATTAAACCAGCAATGATCCTAAGAAATAAAAGGGGACTAATGCAATTGGCTCATGATTAATGGTTAATTAAATTAAAAAACTTAATTAGGTACTTTAATGGTTTCCCCGCTCATGTGGATTAACCATAATTTTCCTTAAATAGGTTTAGGTTATTGAACACCTAAAGGTCTACCCAAGAGTTGAACAATTGGGGTTTTATATGATTATGATTTCAGTTTAATTAATTAAGTGATTTAATTAATTAGTTAAATATTAATTGATTTGATTTTAATTAATGGAATGAACTTTGGGAAATAGATTAGGAAGGAGGCCTTAACCTTATCTCATGGGTTCATTCACTATTGAACAATGATTAACAACTTAATCAATGAATTTATTATTGTTCTTAGGATTAATTGATGATTAATTACCTTAAGAGAGTAATTAAAGCTTGATTAGTTAAATTTCCCTAATTAATTAAGAATAAATCACAAGAAAGTCATGGGAGGCAGATGTCATCCTTTTAAATTAACCCACAAAGTTTGGGGTTTATTACTTAAGTAATTAATTTTGTAATTAAACCCTAATTAAGCCTTAATTATTGTTTAAATTAATTAAGAATATTTTTTATAAATTCTCTGTTGAAATATCTTTAAAATGAGTATTTATTTATATATTTTCTGATTTTTCTACAATTAGTTAAGATTTTTTTACAAAATTTAGCCATTAAAACACATTAATTAAGCCTACTTAACCCAATCTTGGTGCCATGGGGCACTTTCCACGCACCAGATTAATTATTAAAAATAAGGCCATTGAAGCGAGTGGAATGTGTTTTCTTGTGCACCGTCTAATCTAAGATTGAATGGCCATGAGTAATCTAGCAGGTTTAATAGGATTAAATTGGATCGATCTATCAGATCTAATCACGATCATCCATTCTGATCACGTAGAATGGATGGTGCGTGATTTATCATCACATGAGCGAGGGAGAATAGATTCCATCTACCATTACTCGTGTAATTTGATCTCACCTGAGCTCATCAGCTCTAATTGGATCCCACACCTTCGCATGAAAGATCCAAGGGGATCCAATGGCTGAGATCATACAGTGTGCAAGTTTTCTTTGAAAAGCGCCAACTCATTTTCACCCAAAGCTTGATTTTAATGGCATACCTCGCCGAAGCTTAAGACCGGCGTCAAATCTAATTAAGGAAGCTTCTTCTAGTGGAGGCGAAGTTGTACTAGATCAGCATGAACTCCAATTTGAGGTGGCTTGCTCGAAAGACCAATATCTGAAGCTTCGAAGGCTGGTGTTGACTGAAGTCCACCTTTTGGTCATTAGGAAGCTTGGGGGATGTTTCATTTTTGCTCGATTGGCTCCAAGGATGGTGTGTGAAAAGTTAATTGAACTTTGGTTGTTGTTTGAAGAAATGGGAGTCAAAGGGAGGATGCCCTATTTTGGCTTTAATTAAACCAAGAATAGGGAGGCTTAGGGGCTTTATAAAAGCTCTAGGAAACTCTCTTGAGGAAGTTAGGGCTCTCACTATGTTGAAGTGCTCGATTTGGAATGAATTGGAGGGGGTATACCGCCCCCCTTTCCTTGATCGGATGACTCAACTCGATTTGGCTCCTAGTGGCCGTTCAACAACTTAGAGGGTCATGGATGGTAGGTAGTGGATGAGTTAGCTCAGTTTGGTTGGGTGAAGGTGTGGTGGTGGCTGCCAAGGAAGGTAGTGGGTGTCTTATGGGTTTTAAATGCTTTAATGGGGAGGTGAGGTGATTTCACCTCCCCTTGGGTCATGGCCAACCCAACCATCCTTGGGTCAAGTTGGGCAGTGTCCTAGGTGCCCATGTGGACTAATAGGAGGATGTCAAGTAGCCAAGGAAGGAAAATGACCACTTACATGGGTGATTTGTCTCATGTGATACCCTTGACCCAAAGGTAGAATGATCATTTGGCATTGAATTTGATTTAGGTAGATTTAAAATGAGTCAAAGTGGGTCAGCCTAAATTTTAAGTCATTTGGAGTTGATTAGGTTCAATTTATTCAATTTGACCCACTTAGGTCAAATGGGTCAAATCATGTTAGGTTGACCAATTGGTAAAATTGGGACAAACTAAGGGTCAGGTTTATATGATCAATTGGAATGTATTGGTTCATTGGTTTGATTTGGTTTGGCTTAGATTTGATTTTGGCTCATTTGAGTTCATTTGGGTCAAATGGGTCAAGTTGACCAATTTGACCCAAATGGCCAAATTAGCTTGGGCCATGGCTTGGTTTGGGTTAGGTTGACCACTTGAAATATGTTGTAGGCTTTGGTTGAGTTTAATTTGAATTTGATTAAGTTTTAGGTTGGTTTGAACCTTTAGGTCAAGTTAGGTTCAATAGGTCATTTGGGTCTAGAGGTCAATTAGGCTCAATTGAGATTCAAGTTCAATAATCAATTTGGAATGAACTTGAGCCATTGATTGCAATCAATTTAGTTTATCTTTTGATTTGACCCAATTTGGTCTCTAGGTCAATGTAGGTCAACTTGGGTCAAGAGGGCTAATTGGGTTATGTTTGGCTCAATTGAAGGTCAAGTCATGTTCAAATGCTGGTTTTGGATGGGTATGGTTCATTGGTTTCAATTAATTTAGCTTACATTATAATTCTGCTAGTTTAATTTCATATGGGTTAGAAAGGTTGACTTAGTCAAAGGACCAAGTTGACTTGGTTTAACCCAATTTATGATAATTGATCAACATAGGGTGATCAACAATCATGATAAGAGGTCTTGGTGGGCTTGGTTCAATCCAATTTAGGTAGGATTGAAACTTGGCTCAAATAGGTCAAATTGGCTACTTTGGGTTTAGTGGACCAATTGGATTTAGTTGGGTTGATTTTGGGTTGAGTTTGATTTAGTTGAGTTAATATATGAATTTAGGATTGATATATAAATTCAATTGCAATTAATTTGGATTTGGATGAGTTTTGGTTCATTTGGATATTTCAAGTCAAAAGGGCTAAGTTGGGTTTGATTTAGATTGGTTTTGGTTTGGCTTGATAACTATATATTTCATTTATATTTAGAGAGATGATTGAAGGTATGACTGATTCATAAGAAAATCAGTTGAACTTGGGTTTTGGAATGAAGGAATTTGGCTAAGTCTATGGAGTTGGGTCATGTGGCTTAGGTTCAGATTTTGATTTAGTTTGATTTAGTTATGTTGATTTAAATGTATATTTCATTTATATTTGTGAAGATGATTGAAGATATGAATTGATTATGAGAAAATCAATTAAGTTTGGATTGATTTGGGTTAAGATTTGGATAAGCTCATGAAGGTAAATCATATAGCTTAGGAAGGATCTTGATTTGATTTGATTTAGTTTGATTTAGTTTTGATTATTTGAATGTAGATTTGATTTATATTTAAGAAGATGATTGAAGATATAAATTTATTATGAGAAATTCAATTTATTTTCTATTGACTTGGATAAGATTTTGGCTAAGTTCAAGAAAGTAGTTCAAATGACTTAGGTAAGATTTGGTATTTGGCTAAGGCTAAGTCTGTGTGATAAAATTATAGGTCTTAGGTTAGTTTTGAGTTTGGGTTTGATCTTGAGTTTCAATCATTTGGCTTGGAGTTTGGATTTGGATTTGGTATTTGAATTTGATTGTTGATTTTGGTAAATTTATTGAAGGGTTGAATTGATCTTTGAGAAAATCAATTGAATTTGAATGAATTTGAATTTTATTAAGGCTAAGTCCATGAAGTTGAATTATATGGCTTAGGTTTTGATGATTTGAGTTTGGATTTCTATTTTGATTATGGGTTTGTAGGTTTGATTTATATTTGGAAAGATGATTGAAGATATAATTGATTCATAAAAAAAATCAATTGATCTTGGATTGATTTAGATTTATTTAAGGCTAAGTGCATGGAATAAAATCATGGGCTTAGGAACGCTGATTTGATTTGATTAGATTTGGAATTGGTTATAAGTTTCAATCATATTTGGATTTAGATGAATTGAATTTGAGGTTTGGTAATTGCTCAAGAGGTAGGCATAGATCAATCTTAGGCTATAGGGTATGTGAATCTTCCTAAGTCCTAAGGCATAGCCTAATTCTATGGTTAAATCCCTTTAAGTATCTAGCTTAGGTTAAGTGTTCACCTAATGCTAGAAGTATCTTATGACTAAGGAAGTCTTAGTGCCTAGAAGACTCCTAAATTTAATGAGAGTAGATTGAATCCTCACTCCAAAAGTGAGGTCAATAAAAGGACCCCAAATAGGTGTGGTGTAACTGACAAGGTGCACCGCACATATTAGCGTTGACCGAGATGATCAACAATGTCCAAGAGATTGTAAGCACTAACAAAAATGATCTATACCTAAACCTAAGAGGTAGATAGAATCATGATCTTAGTGTAATGCATCTTAACTTATGCCAAGGGCATAAGAGAAGAATGAGGAATTCGCTGAGGATTAAGTAGATGAACCTTCCACTAGGGAAGCAGGTTCGAGCTATCCGTTGGGGATAAGAATTTGACCTTGATGTGAATATGATTTATGGAAAGGAGATTCATTGGGGATAAGAATCTATTATCTACCGGGGATCAAGATCGAATTAATTTTAATTTATTTTGTCTTAATTGATGTGGAGGCATATTAGCTAGGTATATGGGCTCGAATTTGCTAGGGATTGGAAATATGAACATTTCACTAGGAAAGCAGGTTCGGGCTATCCACTAAGGATAAGAGTTTGGTTGGATTTCTTTGATTAGTTTGATTAGCTCCATTAGAGAGAGATGGGTTTGGATTGTTTCAATTTAGACTCCACTGGGGGAGTTGGTTTAATTTGTTATGGCTCCACTAGGAAGGATGGTTTTGAATTGAGGGCAATTTGTCGGGATGAACTTGATTAAATTGGATAGATTTTAATTTGTTTGATTTATGGACCTAGTCAGTGTGCAATGGATGCACAAAGGAGAGGCCACGGGGAGCTTGGCCTACCTTAGATTTATAAGTCCAAAGGGGTAGTGTACCATCCATAAGGTAGGACTATCCGTCCTAAGAGTTTTCTTTCGATGTACAATGGGTGTGCAATGAAGAAAGCATAGTAGACTCACATCTTCCAAGGTAGACAATCGCTGGGGTGACCTGTTGTTGGCGCAACAAATCAAATATAACCTAGGGAGACTACTGAGTGAATGCCATTGGGGACTTATATCAGCTCAAAAGTAGTCATGATTAATTTCATTTGATTTGTTTTAATTTAATTTAGTTTATTTTCATTTATTTTGATTTCATTTGATGGATCTCGTCGGTGTGTGATGGATCACACTAAGAAAGGCAATGTCTGCCTTAGCCTATCTCAGATTTATGATCCAAATGGGTAGTCTACTGGCCAAAGGGTAGGACTATCCGACCTAAGTGGTGCCTTTCGGCGTGTAATTACTGTGCTAAGAAGAAAGCATAGCATACTTACATCTTTCTAAGTAAAGAACAACCACTGGGGTGACCTGTCAATAGCACAATAGATCAAACCTGACCTGGGGCTTTCCGTCGGTGTGCAATGGTCATGCTGGAAAGAATGCATAGTAGACTTACATCTTCCAAAGCAAGGATGACCACCGGGGTGACCTGTTGGTGGCACAATATGTCAAACCCGACCTAAGGGAGACTACTGAGAGAGTGCCACTAGGGACTTATCTCAACTCAAGAGTAGTCAAACGATTCCTATATGGAGTTTTGTTGACACTGCCCTAAAGATAGGATGCCTACTTAGAAAAGGTGCCATTGGGGGGCGTTCTCCTAATCAATATATATATATATATATATATATATATTATTTGTGTGTGAGGGATCACACTGAGAAGGGACTATGTCGGTCTTGACCTATCTCAGATTTAATGGACCAAGAGAGAATCTGCACATATGCGGAATAGAATCTCTAACCATAAGGGTGGTTACCAGGAAAAGGGGGCTGTCCAATCCAAGAGTAACCCATGTAATGTCTAAATGGGGTCACAAAGAACGTGATCCAAATAGAGTGCCCACAGAGAAGGTGCCTCTATGGGCATTATCCTGAGCCTTGGAAAAGGAAGCCTATAGGTGTATGGTAGCCAACTGAAAGAGAAAGCATAGCAAACTTAAATCTAACATGAGCAGTGTATCCATCGGATAGGTCATTGTTAGCATAACAAACACTAACCCAACTAAGATGCCCATCGGTGTGTGACGATTAGTCTAGGAAGAAGGTATGTAAACTTATATCTCCCTAAAGCGAAATCGATCACTAGGATAGTCTGTCGTCACCTCGACAGGTGCTATCTGACCTAAGGTTGCCCGTCGGTGTGCAATGACTATGCTAGGAAGAAAGCATAGTAGACTTACATCTTCCAAAGAAAGGAACAACTGCTGGGGTGACCCTTCGTTGGCACAATAAGTCAACTCGACCTTAGGGAGACTACTAAGTAGGGAGTCATAAAGAAGGATTGGACCCAGACTTGAAGTAGTCAAGAGGAAAGGAGTCATTGTGGGGACTTACCCTAATCCTCAAATATACTCAATTGAGTCACACCGATGGCTAGTTCAAGAAGAAGGTGTAGCATACTTATATCTTTTTAAATGAAGCCAATATGAGGTAGCTTATCGGTCGCGCAGTAAGGCCTACCAAACTAACAGGGTGCTTGTCAGTGTGCAGTGGCCAAGTATGGAAGGAAAGCATAAAAAACTTACATCCTCCAAAGCAAGAAGACCACTAGGGTGACACACTATTAGGGTGTCAGCCTGACCTAGAGTAGCTACTGAGTGAGTGTGTTTGGGGGCATTATCCCGACTTGAAGTAGCCTGAGACAAAAGATATGTGTATATTTTTATGTTCATGTGTAACTTGTGTTTAATGGAAATAGTGTGTCTCTTGGGTTCTCTTACACCTATTTTAAACACATTGTGGCAGATTCGCAAACAAAGAATGCTTTTAACGTGGAAGAGATTGAATTTGAAATGAAATTTTGATTGATGATTATTTTCAAACATGATTTGTGGATAATATTTCTTTTAGTATAGCTCATTAATCGGAAGCATAGGGCGCTCTCTATGAGTTGATAAGATCCACCTTGGTAGGCTTTCTCTATGAAATGGGCCTTCCCAAGTGGGTTCAAATTGCCTCCCATCTTACGATGCACAATAATTGGTCTCTTTAAAACTAAAGCAATCTCTCCTACTTGAAAAGCTCTAGGACAGATCAACTTGTTGTGAGCTTGAATCATTTTGGCTTTGTACAACTCTAACTTTTGGCATGCACGTAAGCATCTCTCCTCCAAACCTTCGAACTCTTCTAACAACAACTTGGTATTCTACTCCATTGTGATCTTGCTACCCAAATCTATCCTTAATGATGGGAGTTGGACTTCTAATGGTAGAACGACGTCAGACCCATACACTAAGGAGAAAGGATTAGACTTAGTTGGAGTTCTATATGTGCTGTGGTAATCCCACGAGGCTTCAACTAACTGCTCACTCTTGTTATCATCAAATGTCTTCTTTAGTATTTGGATAAGAGTTTTGTTGAAGGCTTATGCCAAGCTGTTTGCCCTCAGGTAATAGATGATAGAATATCTCCAATCTACTCTGCGTCTCTGGGTAAATTTGTTGAACTTAGTGCTCTTGAATGCTGTACCATTATCAGATATAATTTCAAGGCACGCTGAACCTATGTACAATATGATTCCTGAAAAATTAAGCACATGTTGAGCTGTAACCTCTCTGAGCAAAATTTCCTCCGCCCACTTGGAAAAGTAATCGGTAGCAGCTAGGATGAACTGATGACCTTTGGAAGGAGGGTTAATTGAACCCACTATGTTGGTACCCCAACACTCGAATGATCATGAGGCTAATGTAGGATGTAGAATGTTGGGTGGTTGGTGTGGGACCACACCGAGTACCTGACACTGGTGGCATCACCTAGCTATGTCCATATAATTTGTGATCATCGATGACCAATAGTATCCTAGTCTCTTGATCTTACCTTTCATCTTCAGACTAGATTAGTGAGCTCCACATAATCCTGAGTGTGCCTCAGTCATGATTTTATGGGCTCCATGCTTGTCTAAATAACATAACCACATATAATTGATGGACCACCGATATAAAGTACCATCCACAAGAGCATAAGAAAGTGCTCTCAGCTTTATCTGATGGGCTCAGGACTTCTCTTGAGATAGTTTGCTTCTATTTAAGTAATCCATGAATGGTTTCCTTCAATCTAACTTATCATCCTTTTTTGGGAACAACAATCTACCCTTCAAGAGAGTATTTCTTGATAAGTTTGGTATCAATAAGGGATAATACTTGTTTATTTTGGACCCTTATTAATACAGACTCATCTTCTGGACATGCCAACTCTTTGGCTAGTTTAGCTAAAGCATCCACTATGGCGTTCTCTCCTCGAGGGATCTTGTAAATGGTGACCTTCAGGATTTGGGCCAATAACTTCATAGTGTACTTGTGGTAGTGATGGAGCTTAGGTTTTAAAATCTTGTAGGACCCAATGATTTGATTGATGACTAATTAAGAATCCTCATAGATATTAATGTTCTGGATTCTTAGAGTAATGACTAACTCCAGATCGACAATCAAAGCCTCATATTTGGCTTCATTGTTGGTGTAAGGATTGGGGGTGGTATGAGAATCTCATCACATTGCATTCGAGTTAGAAGAACTACTCCTTCCCTACTTTTCACGGAAGAGTAGAATGTGGTTCTTCTCTTCTTTGAGAGGAAGCCATACCATCAAAGTACATCTCCCAATGGTGAATGCTAGTGTCCCCTAAGTTCATGATTTATTCATCAGGGAGGTCATCATTAAGTGGAGAGTTAGTAGGAAGTGGGTGTGCTACTAAGTAATGTCAAATTGTGACAAAATCATGGACCAATGTGCCAATCGGATAGCATCGATCGTGTCATGAGATATAGTAGTGTATTAATTCTAGAGATCAAGTTTACCTTATGAGAAAGCATGCAGTGTCATAATTTTTAGGATGAAAAGATTAAAGCTAGGCAATGCTTCTCAATGGGTGGATAATTTGCCTCAATAGGGATTAGACGATGGCTGAGGTAGAGTGCATTTTCTTTCCCTTCATCATTGGTTTAAGCAAACAAAGGGGAGTTATCTAATATGATAGTATAATGTCGAGAGATAGGTGCTAGAACTGGCGGTGTCATTAGATAGTGCTTGATGTCTTTGAAGGCATGCTAACACTTGTCATCCCACTTAAACTATGCATCCTTTTTGACAAGTGCTGAAAATGGCTAGCATCTTCCTAGATTAGATATAAAGCATCTTAGATATTCCAACCATCCTTAAAATTATTTGAGTTAAGACAAACTCTTAGGGGGTGACATTTCTGATATTTCCTTGACTTCTCTAGATCAATTTTGATTCCCCAGTGTCAGATAATGAACCCAAGGAATTTCTGCTACTCAATACACACTTGTGGGGTTCATTTTGAGGTTAAATTATCTTAACCATTCAAAATCACTCTCAAGTCAAAAAGATGGTCTTCCTTTTCTTTACTTTTAATCATGAGATCATTGACATAACACTCGACTTGATGATGAATGAATTCAATGAAGATTCAAGTCATAGCCTGCTGGTATGTAGCACCGACATTTCTAAGGCTGAAAGGCATGACTTTATAGTAGTAGATTTTGATCGGGGTTCTAAAAGTTGTGTTTCTTTCATCTTCAAGGGTCATCTTTATTTGGTTATATCCAGATGAGCCATCCATGAAGGAGAAGACTGCATGAGATGAGGTAATGTCCACCATCAATTTTGGTATGGGTAGCGGAATTTTGTTTTTTGGACATGCCTTATTTAGATCCTTAAAATCGATGCATATGAAAATTTGGCCATTCTTCTTTTTAACTAGGAAAATACTGGCCAACCAAGTAGGGTATTTTTCCTTTCGGATGAAACTAACATCAATTAATTTCTTGACTTCAGAAATGACCTGTTGTTTAATGTCTAATTGCATGCATCTAGGAGCTTGCTTGATAAGGTTAGTACTAGGTTCAATTGCTAGTTTATGGATTTCTATGTTAGGAGATAAACTGGGTATCTCTTTATAACTCTATGTGAAACAGTCCTTAAACTCAGTCAATAGTCTGACTAAGTCATTGGTTTCAGTTTCATTCAATAAGGCGATGTATGTGGATTGTCTTCACTTCTTAAATTAATTTCCTTGAGTTCATCGATGTTTGACTTGATCTCTTCTTAAAACTATGGCAGTCCATCTTTGACTTCAAAATCATTTGGACCATCTGAAGTTTCTAAGAACACATCCTTCTATGAGTTAATGTGATTTTAAAAGAACCTATTATATTCCAAATGATTGGTGATGACTAGGCAGTAATCGTCATCATCGACTGGACTCACTGTACCGAATCCTAGTCCTGGTCTTGATTGAGATCTTTTGCATTTGTTCTTCCATGTTCTTTCAAAATAGTTAAACCTATGCTTTGGCCAAGTATGTGGGATTAACCCTTTCTTTGCTAAATTATGAACACAAGGTGAATACTAATCAAAAGGCAATTCTATTAAATTTTTATATAAATAATCCTCAAGTTCTACATCAACTTCTTGACATGAGGATGATACTCGCAAAAAAACCTCTAGTCTTCACATCTGTATATCATTTAGGGGCTTCCATAACTACCAAACCTCAACATTTTTGTGAGGAAAGTGGGGTTAGAGCAAAAGTTCCAAACTGATGCATAACTATTTCACATATAGACTTAGATACACTTATGCTTTGCTTTGGAGCTCGATATTCATCACTCTCTGGTTCAAGTGTTGCCTCCAAGGAAATCTACTACCGAGAAGAGCGTGCTGGTGTTCTAACCATAGAAGTCACATCCTCTAAACTAGATTCTAAGTCTATATGGATAACAGGTGTACTCCTGGTAGTCAGGACATATCTCCTATTGGGTGGCCAATAAAAAGGTTTTCCATCCCTAAGACTGCCTCTGAACATGCCTCTTCCTCTGCCTGGTAGAAGTTGGGTCATTTTACCCATATGTTCGAATGGAGTAACGAACTGTGGGTAGAATCTAATGTTAGGCTCCACCTCCTCCTCCAAGTCTATTTCTCGCTCCTTTTTATTTTATTTTTTATTTTATTTTTTCCATTTTCTTTTTATTTTCTCTTTCTTTTTCTTTCTTTTTATTTTTTCCTTTATTTTAAAACTTTGGTTAAGTTCACGAGAATATACTTGTTGATTTTGAGGGAGGTAGTAAGCCTCATCCTCATATATGCCGACCTCATGAACTGCAAATGACTTGAGATCTCCTTTTACATAGTAGGTGATCCCACCTCTCACAACCTTCATGTACTGGTGTAGAAAGGATGGAACTGTGTTGTTCTCATGTATCCACGGTTTGCCAAGCAAAGCATTGAAAGATGCATCTGAATATATAATATGAAACTTAGTTTTGGTCTTCCAATTATCTATCTCAAGAAAACACTATGGAGCCTAAGGCCCTCTTGCCTTGTTCACTTTGAATCCTCTCATCATCATCCTCTCTTTTTTGGAGTTTGAAGATGTGATCCTTAAATAGGCAGAGTTCTTAGACTCATAATGTTGGTGATACTGGTCAAACTCTAGATAGCCTGTATCTACCAACGCCCACTGTAATGTAAAGAGGGTAGTTATGTTGGTCATCCTTTGAAGTAAGTCTTCATCACTGAAAGTGACTCCTAAGATATCCTTTGAGTAGTGTGCCTTCTCTCCAATGGCGGCTGAGTTAAGCATATCTCTGGATCAAGTAAAGCCTTGATTAGAGATTCCCTCATCTCTTTGGATAAGATAAGGGTGTTATATATGCTTAACTTAGCTAGTAACTTTCTAAGATGGGCTAGGATGTTGTAATCAACTCTGGATTTATCCTCCACAAGCATATCCATAGGTGGACCATCCTATTGAGGGGTTATCTACTCACTAGATCTAATGACGTGCTTACTTGTATCTTAAGGTGCTACCATAGGAGGTATAACTTTCTTTGCGTGAGTTGACTTGATGACTTCTTATTATGAGTTTAGGAATAGTTCTACCTTCTCATTAGTATACCTATAGCTTCTCCTATGAGATCCTCAGTGTCAGTTGACTCCAAGTTGATCTCAAGAGGTGAACCCAATTGATTCAAAAAAGGAAAGTTCAATTTTGAATAAGAAGAGAAAGGATTGGAATTATTAGAGCTATTATTATTATTTAAACTTAGAGAGTTTTCAAGAGGAATAAAATCAAGAGCATTAGAAGTGGACAAGATATAAGTAGAATCTACTTTCTTCATTGATTTATTTTTAGGTGGAGGTACATGATAGAAATCAAGTAAAGTAAGTAGAGTAAGAGATTTGATGCCCTTATCCGCTGATACAATGCTCTTGCTGGTAAAAGAGGAGTTAGTAGAAGAAGAGGTAGCTATAAAGGTGGAGGGAGTGTTGGACTCGGACGGTGGTTGCACTACTGGACTATCCTGGGCAAGTGTACTAAGCTGCTACTACTATTGGACTATCACTCTTCCCAAGTTATCCTTTGTAGCTAGCAAACCTTCCTTGGTGTTAGAGGTTTGAGCTGCTTTAGGCACTTGTAAGGAAAGCTTCTTGATCTTATAGGTGATGTTTTTAGAGGTTCAGGATAAAGAGATATCCCAACCTTCTTTTGTCTTGAGAGGATCTCAAGTATCCCAAAGGATTACTCTAACATAACTAGATGGTTTTGTTAACAAGTATTACTTAGGGATAACTATGGCACTTGACTTGTACCTATGCTCAAGCCAGTCCTTAAAAGTGATGCAATCATCTAAGAGATGGCCTAACATGCGGTGGTAGGGGAAAAAGTTAGGATCATCACTCTTGCCCAGTTCCTTCGGCCTCTTAGGCTCTAGTAGCTAGAAATTAGGTTTCTTTAAGAGGTTTTTAAAGAACTTTCTAGCTACCTTCCTCTTGAATGAATAGAGCTTGTTTAATCTATTTAAAAGAGTAGGTGGATAGTAGTTACCTGATAGTGGATATGAATATCGCTACTGAGTGTACTACTATAGAGGCGGTGGTGGCTGCCGCTATGGTAGCTGTGGTGGTAGGTATGATGGCTGAGGTGGTGGAAGAGGAGGTGGCAAAGGAGGCCACTGAGCTCATGGTCTCTCAAACTGAACTCTGGCTGGCTGCTTCCCTATATCCACTGATACTACTATCCCTGACTTCTTCTCTAATACTTTATGTGGCTTAGGTTTGGATACTCGATCTTGGAAAGGTAACTATTTAGCTTCCTCCTGTAGACTAGCCACCTTTTTTACTAATTCTCAAATGTTTTAATCAGAAAGCCCTTGAGCATGGTGACCAGCCATGGATATTCTTGAGAAGAATTTCAATGGCATGCTTTTAAATGCTATGGTTCACATTTCATACTAAGGCTATGCCACCTGAGAATGTAATCAACAAGGGACTTGTTGGGATTTTTTTTTTGCTACAATGAGGTCAGCTGAAGGAGGTGCTGGGTCAAGTGAGAGGTGTTGCCTTCGTCAATCACAGCACCTTCCTGACTTTGATGGCCTCTCGGAGGGATCCTCGAGTATCGACCATATGGATTTCTGTTGAATCTTCTAATAGATCATTCTCATTGAGGTCAAAAATCTACCCTCTTCATTAGGATGATCCACCTATCTGCGATCTCATCAAAGAAACTATCTAGGATGTCATCTAGTGAACGATCACCTACTCTACCCAACTAGACTGGGACATAGACCAGTTGATGACCGGCTGTAGGACTGTTCTCATCTAAAGCTATATGTTGTACACTGCCTATTGATGAGGTACTCTATTTATGGAGATCAATTGCCATGGGGACTACACTGACATCCCCTTCTTCCTCTGCTACTGGCTATGATGGTAGAGTGACTAGGATGCTTTTGGGTCGCCACTCCCTCTTTACCATAACTAAGGTGGAAGGTCAAATTGGAGAGCTCAATGATGTTGAACACCATGAGGATATAAAAATTAGAGCTCAAGGTCCATTTACAAGATCTCAAGCTAAAGCCCAAAAAAATTCAAGAAAGAAAGGCTTAGCCCATTAGCCCTAAGGCCCATTTTATGATAATTTTATCTTTCTTATTTATGTAATTTTAATTTTCTTCTAGAAACTCCATGTTTGAAATTTTGCATTTAAAAATTCAAAGCATGACATGTGAGGTGGTTGAATCCACATAAAATAATAGCATGTGAAATGAGTGGATGGCATAAAATAATGAGCCAATTTAATGCTTCACATTAATGTGGCCATCCACATTTCCCTCCATATTTTAAATTATTTTCTTTTGAAAGATGCTTGCAATGGCTATAAATAGCCCCTCTTACTAGAATGAAGGGGATCTTTTGGCAATTACAAATTATTGAGTTATTCTTGTGGCTTGAGAGCTTGGTGGCTAAACCTTGGCAATCCTTGGTGAGAGTGCTAGTAATCCAACATATCTTCTTCCCTCACCTCCAATACCCACGTTCTCTCAATCTCATCAAAAGAAAGAACGCTCACCTTCACCAAATTTGGTATCAGAGCGAAGCCTAGAAGGAGCAAATTTGGTCAAAAGTTTGCTTCAACAAAGGGAGCTTCTCAAGTGGTGGACTTGTCTTCAAACTTATGAGTTTTTCTTGGACTTGTGAGGTTAATTAATTTTCTTTATATTATAGTTTAAATACATATTAGTAGCTTGGAAAGATATATATTGCTTGCAAGTTTTATGGTGATAGCATAAAATTTTAATTAGTAAGCTCCATTATATAATTTAGTGATTTTCCAATTGTGTGAACTTGCGCACACCACAAAAAAAGAAAAAAAATCAAGAGAGCACCTTAGTGAGGTAATGCTTCATCCTAAAAACAACCTAGCCATTAGTGCAAATCAAAATCTAATTACTTGCATTATTATCTTTTTATTTTTTATGGTTAATTATAGAAGTTTCTTTGATTAACTTATGATAACTTGCTTTCTTAAGAAAAAAAGAGGCTTGATGAATTTGAGCATTTTTTTCATTGCATTAAAAAAATAAAAAAATATGCATGCATAATACTATAAGTGTGTTAAACCTGGTGATTTTGGAAGCTAAATAGAACTTTATCAAAAAGACCTAAACTATCTAAGGAGAGCTTAAGTGGTCTTGTACCCCCTCCTCACCTGGAAGTTCTCTTAGCCTTAAATTTCACTTTGATTGTACAATTATATTATACTTATTTATTTATTTCATTTTTTTCATTGATCCTTTTTCATATATCTTTTTTTTCTTTAAAAAAATCTCTTCGCACCAAAATCTATATCTCAAGATCAAGTTGAAAATTTGACTAGATTAGTTGATGCCTTAGATCTTAGGATCCAAGATAATGAATTAAAAACTCAACAAATATTAGAATAAAGTAAGAATCAAATGTAATAACTTAAACAATAAATGTAAACTCTTATAGCGCATCTACAAAATAATAGAGTGTCAATTTCTCCTCCAATACCTACTCAGACTATGCCAATAATGATAGATGAAGAAGATTCATATCCAGCCATAGAGAAAATCAACCACTTAGAGGACCATCGATTGCTAGAAATGGTGGAAGGAGAGAAAATTATTTTAAGACTATAGAAGACTCAAATGATCCATCTCAAAGAGTTAAAGTAGAATCCCAACTTATGATGGTATACATGACCCAAATAAATTTCTCGATTGGTTAGTTCAAATGGATGACTTCTTTGATTGGTATAAAATGGATGATTACCAAAGGGTTACTTTTGCTAAAATGAAATTGATCGGGCATGCTAAAATTTATTGAACAAATACTTTAGCTAAAGAACAAAGATTAGGAAGGACAAACCTCACTTTGATAAAAATGAAAGAAATGTTAAGAGCAAAGTACTATCCTATGAATCATGATAAGAAGCTACATAGTCAATTATTAACTTTGAGACAAGGTAATTATCTTGTAACTGAATACTTGAATACGTTTGAAGATCTTGTTTCTAAAATTGATTATGCTGATAATGATTGGCAATAAGCCAATAAATTTGTTATTGGACTTAGGACTGACATTAGAAATGAAGTTGAATTATTTGACCCACAATATTTAGAGGAAGCATTTCATTATGCATTATTGGTTGAACAACACAAGAAATCTACCTCCCTCTAAAACTAAAAGTCAAGTACCTTCCATTTCTTCTCATAGATGTATTGTTAGACCCGCCCATCCAAATGGCCTGACCCCTTTGCCTAAAACTTCAATTGAAGGGAGCTTTAAGAACATTAGGGAAGTAATATGTTTTAAATGTCATAAAAAGGGTCATATACAAAATCAATTTAAAGCTCAAATCTTATTTTTAGAAGAAGTTGAAAATCCAATAGATGATAATCTAGATGAAGTTTATGATGACACCCCATTATCTGATGAAGAATTAGAATTAACTGATGACCCTCATGTTAATGTGATGAGATGTCTTTCTATAATTAAAATGAAAAGATTGGAGGAGAAAGAACATTTTTAGCATGTATATTTGTGTAATGAAAAGAGATGTAGGTTAGTTATACATGGAGGGAGTGCTATGAATGTCATTTCAACACACACCTTAACTCGAGCCAACCTAGAATCAACCTCACCGAACCATTTCATGTTAATGGGTAAATCATACATCTCTTCCCATCACCAATCGGTGTTTAGTTCTTATTAAAATAGGAAGCTATGAGGATCAAATTTGGTGTGATGTTCTCCTTATGGACATTGCTCATTCTCTCTAGGATGACTTTGGCTATATGATATGAATGTTATTCACTATGGTAGGGAAAATACTTATGTTTTTAAACATAATAATAAGACTATTAAACTCCTACCAATAAAGTTATTAGAAAAAACACCCTCTATAAGACCACACAAAATAACTTCTGACTTGCAACCTAAGCCCCTATTGAAGAAAAATGCCAAACTTCAATTAATTATCATAGAAAATCTTACTATTAGGCCTAATACTATCATTTCTGATTCCTACTTTAAAACATCTACTCTTCCTCCTTTGACCCCAAAGATAAAAATAATATGTTTTGGAGCTTTACGAAAAGACTTTTCTGATCCATATCTTCTTCACATATTACATGTAAAAGAAGTCATACCAAACTCTAATGAGACTCACATATCTATTGCTTCTCTCTTCTTTGATTTTAAAGATATTGCACCTGATGAGCTTCCTAATGAGCTACCTCCTCTAAGAGACATTCAACATGCTATTGAGTTCTTACCCATTTCTCAACTTCCTAATATTCCACATTATAAGATGAATCCTACCGAGCATGTTGAGATTAAAAGACAAGTTGAGGAATTATTAAAAAAGGGTTTTATTCAAGAGAGTCTTAGCTCTTATGTAGTCCCATCATTATTAAGTCTAAAGAAAGATGGAACATGGTGAATGTGTGTTGATAGTCAAGCAATCAATAAAATTACAATCAAATATAGGTTTCCTATTCCCCGATTAGATGATATGTTAGATTTAATCTCAGGAGAAAATTTTTTTTTCAAAGATTGAACTAAAAAGTGTGTATCATCAAATTTGGATTAGATCAGGAGATGAGTAGAAGATGACTTTTAAGACCCCTGATGGACTTTACAAATGGCTTGTCATGCCTTTTGGACTTTGAAATGCTCCTAGCACATTTATGAGATTAATGAATACTATTCTTAAACTATATATAGGTAAATTTTTGATGGTGTATTTTGATGATATTCTGATTTTTAGTCCAAGTGAAAATGAACATCTACAACACCTACAAAAAGTCTTTGAACTACTCAGTCAAGAAAAATTATACATTAATTTAAAAAAGTGTTTCTTTTTACAAGCTGAGGTAATCTTTTTAGGCTTTATTATATCCATTATTGGACTTAACCCTGACCCTTCTAAAGTGAAAGCAATCTTAGATTGGCCATCACCTAAAAGTTTTACTGAAGTTAGAAGCTTCAATGGTTTAGCCACTTTTTATCAGAGATTTATCAAGAATTTTAGTACCATTTTCGCTCCGATAACTGATATACTAAAATTAGATAAATTTTGTTGGACTCCTAATGCATAAAAGGCCTTAGAGCAAATTAAAGTTCTTATCACTTCTGCACCAATCCTTAGGCTTCTGATTTTTCCAAAGCCTTTGAAGTGACATGTGATGCTTGTGAATTGAGATAGGTGGAATTTTAAGTCAAGAGAATCATCTTATAACATTATTTAGTGGAAAGTTAAATGAAGCCAAACAATGATATTCAACTTATGATAGAGAGTTTTATGGTGTAATACAATCCTAATGCACAAAAGGCCTTAGAGCAAATTAAAGTTCTTATCACTTCTGCACAAATCCTTAGGCTTCCTGATTTTTTCAAAGCCTTTAAAGTGACATGTGATGCTTCAGGAATTGGGATAGCTGGAATTTTAAGTCAAGAGAATCATCTTATAACATTTTTTAGTAGAAAGTTAAATGAAGCCAAACAATGAAATTCTACTTATGATAGAGGATTTTATGGTGTAATACAATCCTTAAGGTATTGGCGACACTATCTCTTACATAGAGAATTTATACTGAACTTTGATCATCATGCCTTAAAATTCATTAATACTCAATAAAAATTAAGTCATAAGCATGCAAAATGGGTTGAATTTTACAGGACTACTCTTTTGTTCTAAAGTATAAGCCTGTAATTGAGAATAAACCTGCTGATGCTTTTTCCAGGGTAAACCTAATGATTTTCTCTTTAGAATTGAGAATCTCAGGATTTGATAGAATTAAAGATGATTATATTATGTGCCCTGACTTTCTCTTAATTTATCTTGAACACCTAGATAAACCAATAACTTTACAAGGGACATTCTTGATAACAAATGGATATTTATATAAAGAAAATAATTATGCATTCCTCGATCTTCTCTTAGAGAATTCCTTATCATTGAGCTACATGCTGGGGGTGTAGCTGGTCATTTTGGAAAGGATAATACCACATGTTTATTATAAAATAGATTTTATTGGCCTTCATTAAAATGAGATATTCAAAAATTAGTGTCTCAATGTTTAATTTATAAATAGGCTAAAAGTATCAAACAATGGTCTGGACAATACACAGCCTTACCTATTCCTTATAGGCCTTGGGAAGACCTATCAATGGATTTTATTCTAGGATTACCTAGGATAGCTCGAGGACATGATATTATTTTTGTTGTGGTGGATAGGTTCTCAAAAATGGCTCATTTCTTACCTTGTTCAAAATAAATGATGCTTCTTATATAGCCAAATTATTTTTAAGAAAATAGTGCGACTCCATGGTCTCCATTTAACCATTATTTCTAACATAGATGTTAAGTTTGTCTCATATTTTTGGAAAACATTATAGAAATTATTAGGTACCAAATTAAAATTTTCTTTTTCCTTTCACCCATAAAGTGACGGACAAACTGAAGTTGTTAATCATACCTTAGGAAATTTTCTTAGATGCTTGGTATGTAAAAGTTTAGGAAATTAGGATTTACATTTACCAACCTCAATTTTCTTATAATAGTACCATATCTAGAACTATAAAAAAATCACCATTGGAGATAGTTTATGGTCAAAACCCACGATGACCAATAGATGTAGCAAACCTACCATCTCATGTATTTTTGATGCAACATTCTCATTTGCTAAAGAGTTTCAAAGCCTCCATGAAATATAAGAAAGAAAATTACTATAAGTAATGAAAACTATTGTTCTAAGGAAAATCATAATTGTTCAATGAAAGAATATAAAGAAGGTGATTATGTATTGATTCACATTCGGCCTGAGCGTTATCAAACCACTAGATATAAGAAATTACATGCACGAGCTTGGGGTCTGTTTAAAATTCTCAAGAAAATTGGAACTAATGCTTATCACCTTGATTTGCTTGCTAATATGCTCATTCATCCAGTTATTAATATTGAAGATATTATATCATATGAAGGAATTAGCAAACCTCCACTTGTTCAGTCTAACTCTTTAGTAGGAGATATAACATCGCACTTGCAGAAGCCCTCTTCCTTTGAAGTTGACTATATTATCACCAAGGAGGCACCCATTAATCCAGCTTCTGAACATCATTTTCTAGTTCATTGGAAGAATAAGCCACCAACTGAAGACACATGATTGACTCGTACTGATTTAGAGACTTTAGCCCCACAATTAGTAGAAGACTTCTTAGATTTCAACTCTAAAGAGCAGAGTTCAATTGAGCCCAGGAGAGTTGATGTAGAACATCATGAGGATGTAAAAATTAAAGCTCAAGGTCTATTTACAAGATCTCAGGATAAATCCCAAGAAAATTCAAGAAAGAAGAAGGCTTAGCCCATTAGCCTACTAAGGCCCATTTTATGATTTCATCTTTTTTATTTGTGTAAATTTTTATTTTCTTCTAGAAACTTCATGTTTAAAATTTTGTATTTAAAAATTTAAAGCATGACATGTGAGGTGGTTGAATCTAAATAAAATAATAGCATGTGAAATGGGTGGATGGCATAAAATAATGAAGTAATTTAATACTTCACATTAATGTGGCCACCCACCTTTCCCTCCATGTTTTGAATTCTTTTCTTTTGAAAGATACTTGCAATGGCTATAAATAGCCACTATTACTAGAATGAAGGGGATCTTTTGGTAATTATAAATTATCGAGTTATTCTTATGGTTTGAGTGCTTGGTGGCCAAACCTTGGCAAACCTTGGTGGGAGCGCTAATTATCTAACATATCTTCTTCCTTCACCTCCAATACGCATGTTATCTCAATCTCATCAAAAGAAAGAATGCCCACCTCCATTACTCAACCTCACCTCAATGAGTGGAATAGGTGGAGTGGGATCCATGGGTCGTAGCTGAATTACCAATGAAGATGTCCTCTCTTCAGATGCAGATTTCTATATCTTGGGGACTGCGGAAGGAGAGGCTTGGACATGTGATGGTGGGCGATGATTTGAGTGGTATAATGGTGGAGACACGGACTGCTTCTCTGCCAGAGTTCTCCTCCTGTGGCTGTAAGGACTATGTTGTCAGTATGATCGGCACTAATAGCTCATCGATCCAGGAAATCTACCAAAATAGAGGTCATCGACTATCTGGCATACTTCCTCCTCTTTTTTCTGCCCATTTGGGCTACAACTCTAGCCTCGAGGCTTTCCCTCTATGTACCTAACCCTTAACACTCCTAGGGATCATAGTCCTCAAATGAAATAATGTATTAGACTCCAAGCATCTGTGGGCTTTATCGACCTGGTGAAGAACTGATCATAGACCAATGTAGGGCTTCCTCCTCTCCCTAGTAGGTATCTCAGACTGTGCTAGTGGTGGAGGCAATGCGATAATCCTCATATAGTACTCCTTTCCATTTGAAGCCGAGAGGGGGTAAAGCTTACTACCACTCAGGAGTGGAGAGGTCTCACAACCTCGTCAGCAACATGAGAGGCCTCATCTACCTCCCTAGCTGCTCCCTCGTAGTGCCACTTAACATTTTGGTTCTTGTTGTGGCATTGCGTCGTGGTAAGTGGAGTATAATTAGAACTAGAACCTACCTCAAAGGTAGGGAGGCTATGTCAGAGGCCAAGATAGCTTTCCCTTTTAGAATGGGGAAAACCAATGAGGAGGTGCTAGCCATTGCCGTGACGCAAGGGGTGACAGACCAATGATGGACACTATAACAACCGGGTACTACTAGAACCGACGTCGATTGGTGTAGGAATCGCAACAACCTTCCTGTTCATCGAAGAAAACTCAAAGTCAGGATGTCAAAATGAAGGAGTGGTTTCTACCCTGCCACCTCTTAAGCGAGGAAAACTCAGAGTCTGACGGTTGTGAGGGCTGGCCCCTCGCAGGTGACTCGAATAGTCTCAAATCCATGGTCAAACTGAATGACATGCATGGTGGTGTTTGTGAGTATGGCCTGATCCAAGGCCAAATCCACACCAGACAGGAAGGAAAAGATCATCTTTTCAGAAGACATGATGAAAGACTGATAGAAGAAGTGAACGAAGGACTGAACTGCTATCTCTGCATTTGTTGAAAAATAGAATTGAATTAGACCTTTACTTTAATATGGATTCAATCATTCATTCTTGATTTTGGAATTTGAACCCACACGTAACAAATTTAGGTATGCTAAGTGGGTTCATTGAATTGGAGAGATTTTGATATTTGAGGATAGACTTTGCCATATAATTTGATTTTAATTTGGAACCAACATTCCACAAATTTAGGTAGAGTGAGGTTCACTCATTTGGAGAGACTTTAGAGATAAATTTGTTTGGTTTAATTCTTTGTTTGAAAATCTGATTTTTGAATCTTCCTTAGCAAGTTTTGGTATGCTAAATGAGATTCAAATGTGTGATTGGAAATAATTTTTTAAAGCATTTTTGTTTGCAATGATCTTTGTCATATGTTTGATTTGTTTGATTTGATTTTGAAAATGGGATCCTTACTTAACAAATTTAGGTATGCTAAGTAAAGTTCCAATGTGTTTGATATTTTGGTTGATTTGAAAAATGAAACCCTTACTTAACAAATTTAGGCATGTTAGGTAGCATTCAAGTGTGTTTGGTATTTTTATTTTGATTTGAAAAAAAAAGGAAACTCTTATTTAACAAATATGGGTATGTTAAGTAGAGTTTAATTCATTTTACGTGTTGTTTGATGATGGAATTTTTATTTGACAAATTTGGGTATGTTAAATAGAATTCAAATATGTTTTAATTTTTCATGATTTTGGAAAAGGGGAACTCTACTTAACAAATGTAGATATGTTAAATAAAATTCAATTTGCTTTGTTTTTGAAAAAAAGGAACTCTTATTTGACAAATTTTGGTATGTCAAATGGAGTTCAAATATAATTTCATTTTGTGTGATGTCGCTTTTGAAAAGAGGGAACTCTCAACAAATTTGGGTTTGTTAAGTGAGGTTCAATGATATGTTGATTTTGTTTTCATTTTGAAAATGGAACTCCATTTAACAAATTTAGGTAAAAGTTGATTAATTGATTTTGAAAATGTTGAAAATTTATGAAAAGGATTTTGATGATGCATATTTGATTTTTTTTTTGGTTGTTGAAAAGATCCTCATTTAATAATTTTATGTATGTTAAATGAGGCTTGATTATCTTTATTAATTGAAAAGAGATTTGAAAGTTTTATGTTTTGTAAACTTTATGTTATGTGAAGTGGTATTTCAAAATGATTTTATTTAGAAAAAATGCTTTCAAAAAATTTTATAAATGATTTTACTTATTTAGTTTGATATTTATTAAAACTTTCTTGAATATGGGATGAACCTTGCCCCACCAAGCTAGCTGTAAAAAGGTTCTAAAACTTGTGTTTAGTCATCTCCTTTATTTAGTTAAATGATCTTTTACCTATTGGGGGACCTAATAAGAGTTTCAAGACCTACATGGAGTGAGGTCCTAACACTTAAAGGATGTTGGCTAGCATTGCTTAAAGATGAAGTAAGCTAAGTGCCAATAGAAAGAAAGATAATATTGGGCTTATATAAAATATAAGTCCACCATCGATGCTTAGAGACAATAACTATCTACTAAAGATGGAGAGAGGAATCCTCCCTAGTGGAGTCACTAGAAAAATTTGTGGTGTTTATTTTTGGATGTGGGGGGATACCACGCAGATCTTAGGGGGTACCTATTGAAACGATCAGGTACGACATTGAAGTATGATGTACTATCTCAAAAGATAGAGGCATCATCCTATAATGGACCTAATCACCTAATAAGGAGTCCTAAGGCATGATGAGTCTTCGAATATACCAGAGATTTTTCCTCTGCTTTATATGAATGAATTTATATTAAACTGAGTTCTCAAGTTCATTATGGAGGCAAGCCTCCATAGTTAAATTAAGAAATAAAATTTCTTAAGAATACTCTTGATTATAGTAGACAATTATTATCTCCAAAGATTTCAAGGTTAGACTATCAAAGGATTGGTTGTATTTGAAAAATCAATTTGGAAAGTTTAAGGAGAAGACTTATTTTTAGAATTTAAAGGGAAGAATTAGGAAATGCTCATGATACTAGGAAGTCTAGTGAGCATTCCAATCTATCCTATGATTGGGCTTTGTACATTTGAAAGTGAGAGATTTATTTATTAGAGTTGAATTTTATTAGATTGCTAGGGCTTATAATCCACCAACACAAGGTTTTGGAAATGCCTAAGAGGTGAGGATCTATGCTTGTAGCAAGAAAACAATAACCTCGGATCCTAAATCTAAGGAGATTTAGCACAAACTAAACCAAAATCTAAGCGAAGATGGGCATAAGGTTTACCTCAATAAGAGAGGATAAACCACCTGACTGCTGGACTTATAACCGCCTAGAGTGGCAGCCAGCTAACTCCTACAATTTTAAAACTATGTAGCCTGATCTTATGAATTACAAGATAGCTAGGGTAGTTATTTATTTAGAAAGAGACCAAAATTCTAAACCCACTCCCTAAGAGACTAGAGCATGAGTGGTATGAGCATATGACTTAGTCTACAAATGCAAAAATCTTTCCAAATTTTAATTAATTTTTGACACTACATTTGGATAAAGGCTATATGATTTTTATATGCTTAAATGCATGATGAAATGGATTATTGGACAAATTAAAAGAGAAAGAGGGTGAAGCTCAGTAGGGGTTGCTCTTATGGGTAAAGAGGTCCCTATGCATGTAAGGACCAAGGCCCTCATTTTACAAGAGTGACTTAAGATGCATGTATGATGTGATACATATAACATTCAGCTAAAGGGTTGCTAAAACTTTTAATTATCTTATTTAATATATAGGCTTTATGGTGAAGTTATGAGTTGTTAAGAATTTAATTATGAGTGATTAATTGGGATAGAAAAATAAATTTTATCCTAAGAGCCTAACGTATCCAGGCCACACATTAAAGCATCAATCATTTAAGAAACTAAGAAAAGGATGCCATTTCTAGTACACAAACTAAATAAATCATCAAACATTTTTATAAAACTAATGCAAGAGAATAAAAGGCCGATGTAGTCGGGTACCACCGTACAACCTGAAAAGACACGATAGGTAGCCGAGCTCTACCCTTATACAACCCATAATTATAAAATAGTAATTACAATTTATAATGAATGAATGAATGCTATGGGGTCTTCATTCTTCATTCTTCATGTCTTCATTTCTTTCCTCCTTGCTTCTTTGATTTGGTAGGTTTCAAGGCATCACATGGAACCCCAGGACAAAGCCTTCTAGCCAATACTCATCCTAAACCCCCCACAACACTAATCCTAATTCCTATTGCAAAATTACATTAAAAGTAGAAAAAGTAAATCTAACTGCACTTGTAAATTAGAGGTTAGTTAAACATACATACATTCCCAAGTAGTTATATTTATGAATTTGACTTAGCACCCTACACATGAGTAACCAAGCCCACCAATCCTAACTTGGATTATGCTTAGGAGATTAAGCAACCTACAAAGAGATCATTGATATTTATTTTAATTAACCCCTTAAGCATAATCCCCTGCAAAAATATAATTAGTCTAAGAATGGCCTAACATCCAGTCTATGAAGCATACATGCTAACATTTAGTCTAAAAAATAATACATCATAAAACAAAATATACACCATACATTCACCATCCTAACTTAGGTCTAGAATTGGTTACTAAATTTTAATATGTGTGTTAAGGCTTGTGTGGTGTGTCTCACTAAGCATTACAGTTATATTTTCTAAGTTTGGAAAGGTTCAATTTAACAAGAAAGTTGGTTTCACTTGAAATTGATTAATTGATTTAAGAATTTTAATTTGTGTTTTCTTTTATTTCATATGATTACACTTAGCAATTAAGTGTTGTAAAGAGAGGAAAGAGGAATGCCTTCTTTCATCCCTACCTTAAGCCATTTCTAAAGCATATTAATTTAAATTAGTTTTCTTTAGTGAATAGATTATTAAATGATTTAATTAATCTTAAGTTTAGATTCACTTTAAATAATTTTATTCAATATGAAAGGATTCTTAAGATTAGTCTAAGTGAATTACTACCGCATGACTTGTATTAAATTCTTCTTTTCCATCACATATAACATGCATATGATTTTAATCTTAAGTGTATCTATATGTGTAACATATTTTGGCATACTTAAATGATGAATGCACATATATGTTTGAAGTTTATATATTTCATTTTGATTGAATTATTTAATCATATTAATTTAAAGCTCTATCCAAATTCTTATACAAAATACAGAGGGATGAAGTTAAATAGGTACATGTCATTGTTAAACAGGTAATCAAATGACCTCCTTGAGGTTAGCTAACATCTATTTTATAGGTGTAGTTGAATTTACTTTTCCTATTTTTAATGTAATTTTATAATATGAATTAGAATTATTGCTATGGGGGATTAAGATGAGCATTGGTTAAAAGGCTTTATCTTGGGGTGCCTTGTGATGCCTTTGAAGTAGTGAGAATCAAATCAAATGAAGACATGAAAGAAAAGAAGACCCTCATAGCATTTACTCATTTGTAATTGTAATTATTCTTTCATTTTTATTGGTTGTAAGGGTAAAGCTTAGCTACCCATGTTTTCTCTTTTTAGATTGTATAGTAGGACTCGACTGGCCTTTTATTCTTTCATGATAGTTTATAAAATGATTGATGTTATGTTTAGATTGTGCAATAGAATTGCATAATTTTATAGCTTCTTAATGATTGATGATTGTATGTGTGGCTTGGATACGATTAGACTCTTAGGATAAAAAAATTTCTGCCCAACTAATCACTCATAATTAATTTTTTTTAACAACTCATAACTTCACCATAAAGCCTAGGCATTAAACAAGATAATTAAATGATTTAGTAACCCCTTAGTTGAATGTTGTATGTCTCACATCATACATCCATATTCCTTCTTCTTTGAAATTGGGGGATCTCCATCCTTGCATGATAGGGGAATGCTTGACATGAGGGCATCCCTTGTGGAGAACTCCCTTTCTCGCTGATTTCAATAATTCATTTCATCATGCATTTAGGCATATAAAAATCCTAAAGCCTTTTCAAAATGAAGTGTCAAAACTTAAATAAAATTTGAAAATATTTTGCATTATATTAAGTCATTATTCATACCACTCATGCTCTAATCTCTTAGAGAGTGGGTTTAAGGACTCTAGTCTCTTTCTAAATTAAATAACTAACTTAGCTATCTTAAAATTCATAAGACAGACTACATGATTTTAAAATCATAGGAGGAGTTAGCTGGCTGCCACTCTAGGCAGTTGTAAGTCCAGCAGTCGTATGATTTATTCTCTCTTGTAGAGGTAAATAATTATGTCCACCTGTCACTTAGATTTAGGTCATGCTTTAGCTTGTGCTAAAGCTCCATAGATTTAGGATTTGAGGTAGCTATTTTCTTCAGGCTACAAGCATAAATTCTCACCTCTTAGGCATTTCCACAACCTTGTGATGGTGGATTATAAGTCCTAACAATCTAATAAAATTCAACTCAAATAAATAAGTCTCTTCACTTTCAAATATATAAAGCCCAATCATAGGATAGATTGAAATGCTCACTAGGCTTCCTAGTATCATGAGAATTTCCTACTTCCTCCTTTTGGATAAAAAAAAGTCTTCTCCTTGAACTTTCCCAATTGATTTTTCAAACATAACCATCCTTTGATAGTTTAACCTTGAAATCTTTGGAGATGGTAATTGTTTACTTTAATTGAGAGTATTCTTAGTGATTTTTATTCCTTATAATAACTTTGGAGGCTTGCCTCCATAGGAAACTTTAGAACGATTTAATATAAACCCCGCTTTATTCATCCATATAAAGCAAGGGAAAAATCGGTATATTCAAAGACCCATCATGCCTTAGGAGTCTTTATTAGGTGACTAGGTCCATTATAGGGTGATGCCTCTATCTTTCAAGATAGTAAATCATACCTCAATGTCATACCTGACCATCTTAATAAGTACCCTCTATGATCTGCGTGGTGCCCCCCCCTCCTTATACACATCCAAAAATAAACACCACTTGTTCAAACAATAAAAATTTAAAATTAGGCTAAATAATTCAATTGGGTTGGTTTAGTAAAATTGGCTATAATTGATGGTTAGAGGGTATTCAATAATCATTTTATGATTGATTAGAGGCATTAGTTGTAATCAATTTGGATTGAAATGAGATTTGGCCCAATTTGGCCTTTTAGGTCAAATTGGGTCAACTTGGGTCAATTGGCTAAATTGGCTTGGTTAGGCTCAATTGGTTTCAATTGGATGATTAATGATGATTAACAATCATTTTAAAAGTGGATGGATGGATTAATTGGTCAAATTGAAGTTGAAATAGTTTTTAATCCAATTTGACCTTTTAGACCAAAGTGGGTCAACTGGACCAATTGGCTTGATTAGGTTCAATTAATATCAATTAGATATTAAGAGGTACTCAATAATGAATTTGGAGTAGATTAATGGCTTTTATTCCAATCAATTTGAGTTAGATTGAGTTTGGACTCATCTGGACCCTTTAGGTCAAATGGGTCAAGTTGGGTCAATTAGATCAATTGGTGAAATTGGATGGGTTGGAGTGAATTGAAATGTTTAGTTTAGTGTTTAAAATGAACACGAGGCTTAGATTAATTTAATTTGGCTTAAATCAAATTGAATTAAATTTTAGCCCTACAAGGCTCAAATGGGCTAACTTGAGTTAAGGGCCAATTGGGCTATAACCAAGGCTCGATCAATTTCAATCAAGTTTGGGTAAGTTCAATTTCAATTGGGTTGGGCTAGTTTTAAATTATCACCTTTTAGGTTCGGATGGGTCAACCCACCAATTAAACCAAGTTGGATCTTAATAAGTCAACTTAAGGCTTACAATCATTTGGCTATAGGCTTGAGTTTTATTTATAATAAATTGGTTAGGATTTGCAAAATTGGTTTGGTATGAAGTTTGATTGGGATTAGTGTAGGTTGGTCCCATTCATCTTAGGCTGAGGTCTAATCCTATGGTTAGATCTTACATGTCTTCCATGCTTCATATTAGTGTTCACCTAACCACTATAAGTATCCTAACCTTAGGAATGCCTTAGTGTCTAGATGAGGATGAGTCCCAAGTCTAAGGGAAGGATGGTCAACCTCACTAAAAGTGGGGTTAATAAAGGGGTCTCTAATAGATGTGTTGTAACTAACAGGATTCATCTCACATATTGACATTGACTGAGCTGGCCAAATATTCCTAAAAGATGGTGAGCAAAAGGTGCTCACAATCATCTATTGGGTTAAATAAATTTGGTTAAAGTCACTGAATGAATTCACTTAAGAGGTTGGAATCTATATATATCAGAGATTCCGGAGTAAGCATGTAGGATACTTGAGATAGATTATAGATCAAAAGGGATTTAGGAATTGAATCCACCAAAGTCTGAATAGGGGAGAGATCCCTACTGGAAGAAAGTTGATGTTTGATTTAAATTGAATTATTATGGTTTCATGCCGAAGGCATGAAGAGTGGTTGGTAGATTTGGTTTGATTTGTAGAGGATTGGCTTCATGCCAAAGACATGAAGAGGAATCTACTGGGGATTGAGTGAATTTGATTGGATTATAGATTGGTTCATGCCAATGGAATGAATAAGAATTTGTTAGGAATTGATGAGATTTGATTGAATTTAATTTCAATTTAATTGATTTAATTGATTAATTTCGTTTGATTTTGATGATTCATATGTTTTTTTACTTTAGTTTAATTTGTTAATTGGATGTGAGCTCTATTGGTTTGCAATGAGTCATACTAAAGAGGGGCTACAAGAGCCTAGGCCAACTTTAGATTTACTTGCCTAAAGGGGTAGTCCACCTATCCGTAGAATGAAACTACCCAACCAAAAGGAAAACTATCAGGAGAGGGGCCATAGTGGCATGATTTAAACCTAGAGTAGTCACTTGAGAAAAGAGACTTAAGGACATGGTCCTAATCTTAAATGTATTGAATTAGACCTAGTCGATTTTTTAGTGTTTAGTTTTTGATGTGGGGTGGACCCCAGGAAGATCGTAGGGGGGCACTTATTGAAGTGATCGGGTATGACATTAAGGTATGAGGTACTATCTTAAAGATAGAGACATGACCTTACAACAATACTAATCACGTAATAAGGACTCCTAAGGAATGATGGGTCTTCATATATACTGGAGATCTTTCTCCAACTTTACATGAAAAAGTAAAGTAGGGTTTATTTTATGCCGGGTTCTTTAATTCCCTATGGAGGTAAGCATCCATAGTTAATTAGATCATAGGAAATGAAATTTCTTAAGAATACTCTTGATTAAAATTGTCAATTTATGTCTCCAAAGATTTAAATGTTAAGACTATCAAAGGATTAGTCATTTTGAAAAGTCAAATAGGATCGTTCAATTAGAAGATTTATTTTGGAATTCAAAGGAAGATAAGTAGGAAATGCTCATGATACTAGGAAGCCTAGTAAACACTTCAACCTATCATATGGTGAGGCTTTATATTTTGGAAAATGAGAGCATTTATTTTTATTTGAGTTGAAATTTTATTAGATTGCTAGGGCTTATAATCCACCAACACAAGATTGTGGAGATGCCTAAGAAGTGAGGATTTATGCTTGTAACCCAAAGGAAACTTGTGACCTCAAATCCTAAATCTAGGGAGCTTCAATATAAGCTAGAAGCATGATCTAAATCTAAGCAAAAGTGGACATAAGAGTCTATTCCATACGGGAAGATAGATCTGTTCGACTCTTCTGGACTTACAACTACTTGGAGTGGCTGCCAGCTAAAACCTCCTAGAATCTAAATCCATGTGGTCCGATCTTATGAATTTGCAAGATAGTTAGGCTTGTTGTTTAATTAGAAAAAGGCTAAAGTCCTAAACCCATTCCCTAAAAGACTAGAGCATGAGTGGTATGAGCATATGAATTAATCTATAAATACAAAATCTTTTTGAATTTTATTTTATTTTGACATAATATTTTGGACAAAGCCTTAGGATTTCTTTATGCCTAAATGCATAATGAAAGTTGATTGTTGGCTAAATTGAAAGAGAGAGGGTGAAGCTCCATCATGAGGGGTTGCTCTCATGGGTCAAGCGGTCTCTATAGTGTAAGAAAGGAGGCCCTCATTTTTAGCAAAGTGATAGAAGATGCATGCATTATGTGAGACATACAACATAGAGCTAAGTGGTTGTTAAATATTTTAATTATATTGATTATATCCTAGGCTTTATGATGAAGTTTTGAGTTGTTTAAAATTTTAATTATGAGTTGTTAGTTGTGTAGAAAATTTATTTTATCTAAGAGCCTTCCATATCCAGGCCACACATTAAAGCACCAAATATTAAGAAACTATGAAAAGGAGGCAACCCTATTGTGCAATCTAAGCAAATCATCAATCAATTTTATGGACTACCATAAAAGAATAAGAGGCCAATGCAGTCAGGTATCGCAGCACATCCCAAAAAGAGAAAAGATGGATAGCCGAGTTTGACCCTAATACAACTCAGAATATGAAAGAATAATTTTACAATTAAAATGAATACATGTTATGGGGTATTTGTTCTTTCTTCCTTTGATTTGATGTACTCCTTCTTTGATTTGATTGTATTTTCTTCAAAGGCAACATAAGACACCCCAGGATAAAGCCTTCTAGCCGCTGCTCATCCTAGTCCCCCATAGCACTAATCCTAATTCCTATTACAAAATTACATTTATATGAAAAGAGTAAATCTAACTACACCTACAAAATAGAGGTTAGCTAAATATATGTACAATCCCAAATAGTTATATTTATAATTTGGACTTGGCACCTCGCACAGGGCAACCAAGTCCACTGTTCTAACTTGGGTTATGCTTAGGGGCTAAAGCAACCTGGAAGAAGAGTCATTCATATTTATTTTTAGGTAACCTCTTAAGCATAACCCTCTGTAGAAAACATGATTAGGCTAAGAGTATCTAACATCTAGTCTATGAGGCATACACCCTAACATCCAGTCTAAAATATTACATCACAAAATAAAATATCCACCACCCTAACCTAGAGCTAAAAGTGGTGACTTAGTTCTAATATGTGTGTTAAGGCTTTGTGTGGTATGTCTTACTAAACATTAAAGTTATGATTTTCTAAGTGTGGAAATGTTCAATTTAATCATGAAGGTTGGTTTCATTTTAAGTTGCTTAATTGATTTATGGATTTTAATTTATGTTTTATTTTGTTTCACTTGATTTAGACTTAACATCTAATTGTTATAAAGAGAAGAAAAAGGATTCTTTTTCATCCCTACCTTAAGCCACTTTCTAAAGTTGATTAATTTAATTTAATTCTCTTTAGCATATGACATGTTATATATTTTTGTTAATCCTAAGTTTAGGTTAACTTTAGATATTCCTATTCAATATGAAAGGCATCTTAAAATTAACATAATTGAATTATTATCACATGAGATATATCAAATCATTCCTTTCCATCACATGTAACATGCACATGATTTAATACTTGCATATATGTACATATAAGATATTTTGGCACACTTAAATTATTATGAATGCATATATATATATATATATATATTAAAGCTCTATCCAAATTCTAATACAAAAATACATAAAAATGAAATCAAATAAGTACGTGTCATTGTTAACTAGGAAAGTGAGATAATCAAATGACCTCCTTGGGGCTACTTAAAGTCTTGTATTCCCAAGATGTCTAGACTATATACTTATAAAATTCAAAACTTTGTAAGCCCATATATGAAATAAGATGGAAAGCTTCACATTCATATGCCAAGTGTTGTAGTGATTCGAATGATTATGGATGCATGTAATTTTAGTAGAAAAGAGGATTCTAATTCTTTAATTGAGTACACACATACATGTATAAAAGTT
Organism: Cymbidium sinense; assembly: GCA_021442155.1. NCBI lineage: Eukaryota > Viridiplantae > Streptophyta > Magnoliopsida > Asparagales > Orchidaceae > Cymbidium > Cymbidium sinense. Next base: position 151,377,809 of record CM038220.1, on the reverse strand, counting down.
ATAATCAAGTACATGCCATTATAAACTAGAGAAGTGAGATAATAAAATGACCTCCTTGGGGCTACTTAAAGCCTCGTATTCATGGGATGTCCAGACCAAACACTTGCTTTCTTAAAAATATAGATGTATAAATAACTTGAAGAAAGAGAATCATCCAAAATTATATTTTTATTTGGTTGAATTATTTATGTATATGAATTAAAGATCTATGAAAGTTCTAATATAAAAATACATAGGAATGAAATCAAAGAAGTATGTGTCATTGTTAACCAGGGAAGTGAGATAATCGAATGACCTCTTTGGAGTTACTTAAAGCCTCTTATTCCCAGGATGTCTAGACTATATACTTATTAACATTAAAAATTATGTAAATCTATATATGAACATAGAAAAGAGTTTCATTTAAGCTATAAGCACATGCAAATCTTATATGTATTCATAACTATCATCACTCCATATATTATTATCAATTTATAAACTTTGGAAAGTAGGTTCAAATTTATTAGTGATAATAGCCACACATATAGTTAAGTTAAGTCAATGCATGCAAGCTTACATGAATAACTTTCATTTGATTCATTTAAATTTGAAAGAATGAATGCATGAAATCATATGACATAAAATATTTAAAGTGATTAGAAAGGAATAACTAAATACAAACACATGGTTCATTCAACTAAATTAATTCCTGAGGACAATCACATCAAATAAAATTATTTAAAAAAAAACCAAAGCTTCTTATTAATTTGATTTTTTGGATTTAGATTTGATTTAAAGAGGAGATTACTTGCTATTTTGATCCCATTCCAATGTTGATAAGCTCAATTAGTTTAAGGAAAGATAATTAGATATATTTTATGAATTAATTAAGTTGAATCATTGATTAAGTCTCTTAATTACCCTTTCTATGCTTCTTTAATTTGATTAATCACTTAATCATGAGCTGCAAATGATATGAACATGTGAGGAAAGTAAAGTTCCAATGCTCCTAAAGGACCTAACACACTTGGCTCATGATTAAGGATTAATTAAATTAAAGAATATAATTAAGTACTTTTATGATTTTTTACACTTATGGGCTAATCATAATTTCCTTAGGGGTCTTTATGTTATTAAACACATAAAGGACCCTTTAATTTTATTGTTAATTATTTGATGTGGTTTGTATTTTAATTTGATTTGATTTAGCAATTAATTAATTAATTAAACCCTTAATTAATTACCATCTTGATTAATTCTTTTAAAATGATATAAACTTTGGAAAAGAGCTAGGAAAGGGGTCCCAATCCCACTCCCTCATCCATTCACTATTAAACAGTGATTTAAAAAATTTAATTAATTAATTCTTACTATTTTGAATGTTAATTAATCACTTAATTAATTAAAGAGGGTAATAAAGGTTTGGATCATTAATTTCCTTCAATTACTAGGCAATAAATTCCAATAAAATCATGGGAGGTAGAGGTCATCCCATTAAATCAATACACAAACTTTGGAGTGAATTGTCCAAGTAATTAGGGCTTAATTAAGTTAATTATATTTATATTTAAACCTTAATTAGTCTTTAATTACTATTCAAAATCAAATAGAAATAATTTTAATTAATCCTCCTCTAATTTACATTCAAAATGAGTGTTTATTTGTATTTTTATGATTTTTCTATAATTCATTATGATCTTTCAATGTTTCAGTAATTAGATCTAATTATTAATCCCTAATTAAGCCTAATCCCATTGATGCCATGCAGACTGCTGATGTGGGGTGCTTTCCACGTGTTGCTGTGGGATTAGTTACTTAAATCCATCCAAGTCAGCACTAATGTAGCTGGCAGTAGACGTGCTTTCATCCCCACAGTCGATCTAAGATCGGATGGCAGGGATTAATCTCATGGGTCCTAAAGATTAAAATTAGATTAAATCCATTGAGAGATCATGGCCATCCATTCTAATCATGCAGAATGGATGGTGGATGATCTATTGTCTCCCGTGCAATGGAAGACGGACACCGTCTGCCTTGCTCCGCCCAATTCAAGCTTATCGAAGCTTGAATTAGCTCGATTGATCCTACACCTTTAGAAGAAAGATTTTAAGAGATCTAATAGCTAGATTTGCATGACATTCACATTCTCTTTGAAAAGGCCTAAAAAATGGAAAATCTTAGTTTAGTGGAATAGTACATCGCTAAAGCTCAAGACTGTGAACTAACTAAGGTAGCTTTGCCTTGACAAGATGAAGCTCATTGAGAAGATGGTTGCTCTATGGACCAAATTCCACTGCAATCCTCATTGGAGTTAGCCTACGAGGTACTGTGCTCAAAATGCTGGGGAAGATTTGTTTCACTTTCTGAGTGAACATGTGGGAAGAGTTGATTGAAGTGGGGTTGAGTTTTGGTGGAGATGGATGGAATGGGGTCTCAAGCATGCTCCATTTGGAGTTATCTGGTGATGAAGAGGCTTTGAATGCTTGGAGAAATGCTTAGGGAGTTTGTCTCTATGTGCTCGAGCTCTCTGAGAATTTAAGTGCTTGAATTAGATCGATTGGAAGGGGGGGGGTTATAGCCCCTCCTCTCTTGAGATGGATGAACGAGATTCATCTGGCTTTTTTCATCCATCTGGATGCCACAAGGTATTGGAGGGGACATGAATCTCATGAGATGGCTGTTTTGGAGGAGGGTCGGGAGGCTGCCTTGAGTGGTCACTATCTCATTTGAGATATGCCAATGAGGGGAGGTGGGTTAACTCATCTCCCCTTGACCAAGGGCTATCCTAACCACTTTGGGTAAGGTTAGCCACCTAGCTAGGAGTCCAATGGAGGGTTATTGACCACCCATATATGGATTTTGTCTCATATGGGAGGCTTTACCCATTAAGTAATGGGTCAAATTGGGTCCAAATTAGGTTATGTTTGATTTGGGCTGACCCAAGGTGAGCCAAGGATGGGTCATGCCAAATTTTATTTGGTTTGGGCTTGGTTTGAGAGGGTTTGGCTCAATTTGACCCATGTAGGTCAAATTGGGCTAGGTTGGGTCAAGTTTACCAATTGGTCAAATTGGGTGAAACCAAGGCTTGGGTCAAGTTCAAATGAGTATTTGGAATGTTTTGGTGCAATCGGTTTGGTTTAAGTTGGCTCAAATTTGGATTTGACCCATTTGAGTTCATATAGGTCAAATAGGTCAAGTTGACCAATTTGGCCAAATTGGCCAAACTGGCTTGGGCTAGGCCTTGGTTCATGTTCAATTGATCAAGTGAAGATGATTGAAGGCTTTGGTTTGAATTAATTTCAATTTAGTTTTAATTTAGGCCAAATTGACCCTTTAGGTGAATTTGGGCTAAATAGGTCAGATTGAGTTCAATCAAGACTTTGATCATATTCAATGGTCAATTTGGAATGAACTTGAGCCATTGGATGCAATCAATTTGGGTTAGATATTGATTTGATCCAATTTGTTCATTTAGGTCAAGTTGGGTCAAAGTACCAATTGGGTTAGGTTTGGCTCAATTGATGGTCAAGTCATGTTCAAAGATTGATCTTAGGTTGATGTGAATCATTGGTTTCAATTAATTTGGCTTAAGTTGAAATTTGGCTAATTTGGCTGATGTAAGTTAAGTGGGTTAACTTGGTCAAATGAATAATTTGACTTAATTGATTTCAATTGATCAATCAAGGATGATGAACAATCATTGTAGGAGGTTTTGGTTGGTTTGATTCAATCCAATTTAGGTTGGATTGAAAATTAGCTCAAATGGATCCTTTAGGTCACTTTGGGTCAAGTGAGCTTAAATAGGTCAATTGGCTTGATTGAAGTTTGATTTGAGTTTAGTTGAGTTTGAATATTGCTTTGGAATTGGTTCATAGCTTTGGTTGTAGTTGATTTGGGTTTGAATGGATTTTGGCTCATTTGGGTCTTTGGGTCAAGTGAGTTAATTTGGTTTGATTCTAGATTTGACTTGAGTTTAGTTGAGTTTGATTGTAGGTTTTGGATAGGTTTGAAGTGATGATTGAAGGATTGAATTAATTTTGAGAAAAATCAATTGAGCTTAGTTTAGATTGAAGGAATTTTGGCTAAGTCCATAGGATTAAATCACAGGGCTTAGGCTTATATTATTTGAGTTTAATTTGAGGGCTTGAGTTTGATTGTTGATCATGGTATGTTTATTGAAGGGTTGAATTAGTCTGGAGAAAATCAATTGATTTTAGTTTGGATTGAAAGAATTTTGGCTAAGTCCATAAGGTTAAATCATAGGGCTTAGGCTTAGATTATTTGAATTTGATTTGAGGACTTGAGTTTGATAGTTGATTTGGATATGGTTTGAAATGGTGATTGAAGGATTGAATTGATTTATGAGAAAATCAATTAAATTTGATTTGGATTGAAGGGAATTTTGCTAAGTCCATAGGTTTGAATCATAGGGCTTAGGCTTATATTATTTGAATTTGATTTTTGGTTTGGAGATTCAAGTTTGATTGTAAATTTGATTTGGTTTGGATATATGGGTTTGGTGTTGGGTTTTGGCTAAGGAGATAGGCATATATTTGGTTAAGCTATAGGATAGGTAGATTTCCCTAAGTCCTAAGGCATAGCCTAGTCCTATGGTTAATCTTATAAATCTCTAGGCCTAAGTTAAGTGTTCACTTAGCCACTAGAAGTGTCCTATGACTAAGGGGCTCCTAGTGTCTAGAAGACTCCTAGATCTATGATGGGAAGATTGAATCCTCACTCCATAAGTGAGATCAATAGGTTTACAGTAAGTCACACTATGGTAGGACTATAGAAGTCTGGGCTTACATTAGATTTACAGACTTGAAGGAATAGCCTACTTGCCATACGGTAGAGACTATCCAACCTCAGGGCTGCCTCAGCTTATGATGGTTGAATTAGAAAGTAAGCATGGGGACTCACATCTTCCTAAGTGAAATCAACCATTAGGGTGGCCTATTGATTATGCAGTAAGTTAAACTCAACCTAGGGTGACTACTAGGTGAGAGCCGCTTGGGGTCTTATCTCAACTTGAAGTAGTCAAGGTCAATTTTATAGGAAATTTTGCTAACACTATCTAAGAAAACATGATGCCTATTTGGGGAAATGTGTCATTGGGGGTCTTATCCTAACCCATATTATTTGTGTTTTATTTGTTTGTTAGTTTGGTTAGTGTGGATCCTATGTCCACACAAAAGAAGACCATAAGTGGTTTGACCTACCATAAATTTACTAGCCTAAAGGGATAGTCTGCATCCACATAATGATGTTATCCAACCAAATGGGTGGATACTAAGAAAGGGGAACTATTGAATTTGATAGTAACCTGGGCTATATCTAGATGGGATCATGAAGATAAAATCACAATAGAATGCCCATAGGGAAAGGTGCCTCTGCGGTTCTTATCTTATATCCTTAAAACATATAAAGCATGTAGGTATACAGTGGTCAATCTAGGAAGAAAGCATGGGGACTCAGATCTACCTAAATAATGTCATCCATTAGGGGAGGGGGGGGGGGTTATTGTCAGCAAAGCAAGCACCAGCCAACCTAAGGTGCTCGTTGGTTTATGATGATCAATTTATGAAGAAAGCATTGAGAACTCACATCTTCTTAAGCAGAACTGAACATTGGGATAATCTATCATTAGCTAGACATTTACTATCCAACCTAGGGAGACTACCAAGTAGGGAATCATAAGGGAGGACTAGACCCAAAGCTTGAAGCAGTCGAGAGAAAGAGGAGTCACTAGGGGTCTTACCCTAATCCTTGAATATATAATCGGACCCAATCAATACAGAATGGTTAGCTCAAGAAGAACATTTAGGGACACATCTCTGATCGACCATTAGGGGTAGTCTATTGGTCATTCCATAAAACATGCCAAACTGATAAGGAACCTATCATTTTGTAATGATTGAGCTAGGAAGAAAGCACATGGACTCACATCCTCCTAAGAAAATTAACCACTAGGGTGATCCACTATCCATGTAGTGAATCGAACCCAACCTAGAGTAAGTAGTGAATCGAACCCGACCTAGAGTGATTATTAAGTGAGAGTTGCTAGGGGTCTTATCTCAACTTAATGTAACCCAAAATAATTAGATTTATGTTTGCTTTATTTTATGTTTGAATGTAATTTTGTGTTTGTGATATGCAAACTAGGATTAGGATGCCACTTGGGTTCTCTTATACCTATCCTAATCATACTAAAAAGATAAGAAATGTTCCTAAGGGTTGACAAATAGAATATCACTTTCAATTTAGAGAGATAATTCTACTGATTGAAAGAAATATTTATTAATAGAAATTTTAACTTGGACATAATCATGTACAATTTTTCTTTAGGTAAAGTCTGTTAATCGGGATCATCGAATGTCCACCTTTATGGTTGATCAACTAGTATGATCAACCTTGGTAGACCTTTTCTATGACAGAAAGGCCTTCTCATGTTGGTTCAAAATTTCCTCCTATCCTATGATGAGCTGCAATTGGTCTTCTAAAATCTAAGATAAGCTCTCCAACTTGAAAAACTCTTGGGCAGACCAACTTCTTATGAGCTTGAACCATCCTTACCTTACATAACTTGAGGTTCTGACATGTTTGGAGGCATCTCTCTTCAAGGCCTTCAAGTTCTTATAATCATAGCTTAGCATTTTGTTTGATTGTAATTTTACTGCTCAAAGTTATCCTTAGTGATAGGAGTTGGACTTCTATGGGGAGAACAACTTCAGAACCATATACTAAAAAGAAGGAGGTGGATTACGTTGCAGTATTATAAGCAGTGTGTTAAGCCCACAAGGCTTCAATGAATTACTCATGTTAATGCCATTTATTATCATTAAGCATTTTTTTAGAATCTAGATGAGAGCCTTATTTAAGGCTTCTACCAACCCATTTGCCCGAGGATAGTAAATGGTAGAGTATCTCCAATTTATTTGTGTCTTCTACTGAAGTTGTTGATTTTTCTTCTCTTGAATGTGGACAACTATCGAATATGATCTTACGATGTACTCTAAATCTATATATGATATGATTCCTATAGAACTGAAGAACATGCTAGGCCTAACTTCTTTGAGTGGAACTGCCTCTCCCACTTAGAGAAGTAGTCTATAGTTATTAAAATGAATTGATGACCTTTAGATGAAGGAGGGTCAATCGGACCCACTATGTCGATACCTCAACATTCAAATGGCTATGAGGGTACAATTGTGTGTAGAATGTGGGGTGATTGAAGTGGGACTACTCCATGTACTTGGCACTAATGGTAGGGCTTTGCTACATCCATGCAATCTGTAATCATCATTAAGCATTAATACTTAAGTCTTTTTATTTTTTCTTTTATCTTAGGTCCAGACTAGTGAACTCCACATACTTTAAAATGTACCTTGGTCAAGATTTTTCATGCTTCGTGCTTGTTCAAATAACATAACCATGCATGATCAAAGGACCATCGATATAGGATGCCATCAACAAGGGCATAGGAGAGTGCCATTTGTTTAACTTAATGGGCTCGAGATTTTTCTTGAGGTAGTTTGCCTTTATTTACGAAATCGATAAAAGGTTACCTCTAGTCTAATTCTTCATTCTTTCCATTGATATCAACCTCCCCTTTAAGAGTGTATTTATCAATGAGTTCAAATTGATAAGAGAAAGGACTCGACAATTATGAACCTCTATTGATATTAACTAATCTTCCATACATGCTAAACCTTTAGTAGCTTGGCTAGGGCATTGACTGCGAGATTCTCTCCTTGAGAAATCATGTAAATGGTAACCTTTATAATCTGGGCTAATAGCTCCATAGTGTAGTTGTGGTAGTGATGAAGTTTGGGCTTGAGAATAATGTAAGATGTAGTAATTTGGTTGACCACTAATTGTGAATCTCTGAAGATGTTGATGTCTTAAATGCCTAAAGAGATGGCTAACTCTAGACCAGTAGTTAAACCCTTATATTCAGCTTCATTGTTGGTGAAAGGTTCTGATAGATGGTATGAGAATCTAAACATATTGTGGTATGGGGTTAAGAAGACTATTCCTATGCCAAATTTGCATGGGGGGAATGGATTATAATTCTTCTCCTCTTTCAGAAGAAGCCGCACAATCAAAGTACATTTTCCATCAATGTTTTCTTGTGTCCTATAAACTCATGATCTATTCATCTAGGAGGCCATCATTTAGAGGGAAATTTATAGGGAGATGATATATAGCTAGGAAGTCTGCAAGTGGTTGCCTTATCATGGCACGAAAGGTGAGAAAAGTAAGTCAAACTATGATAAGATCATGGACCATCATGCCAATCATCTGGATAGAGCATGCTGTGTCATGAGGTATTATAGTGGATTGACTCTAGAAATCTAGTTCACTTTATGAGAAAACATATAATGTCATAGCTTTCATGCTGTAAAGATAAAAGTCAAGCAATACTTCTCAATGGGTGGATAGTTTGCCTCTGCAGGGATTAGATGATGACTTAAATAATAGAGTGTGTTCTCCCTCCCTTAGTGATCAGCTTGAGCCAACAAAGCTCAAGGGAATTTTCTAATGTAATGGTGTAGAGTATGAGTGGTTTATTTAAGATAAGGGCGACTAGGACTAGCGGCGTCATGAGATATTGCTTGATGCTCTAGAATGCCTATTGGAATTTATCATCCCACTTGAATTTAGCATCTTTCTTAGTTAGTGCTGAGAATGGTTGACATCTACTAGATAGATTGGATATGAAGCATCTTAGATACACCAACCTTCATTGGAAAGATCTGAGTTTGGTTAGACTTTTAAGAGGTGGCATTTCTAATATTGCCTTGATCTTCTTAAGGTCAATTTCAAACCCATAGTATCGCATAATAAACCCTAGTAACTTTTTTGAAGTTACTCATAATGCATCGAGGGTTCATCTTAAGGTTGTATTATCTCAACTGCTCGAAAACTACTCTCAAGTCAAATAGGTGGTCTTCATTTTTCTTACTTTTGACTAAGAGATCATCGACATAGCACTCAACTTGGTGATGGATAAGCATATTGAAGATTCAAGTCATGGCTCATTGGTAAGTGGCTCTAACATTTTTTAGACCGAAAGGTGCGACCTTATAGCAATAAATTCTGAATGCAATGATCTTTTTATCTTTTGGTTCCCTCTTGATTTAGTTATATTGAGATGAACCATCCATGAAAGAGAAGACTGCATGTCTTGAGGCAATGCCCACCATCTATTTTGGTATTGGTAGTAGAAATTTATCTTTTGGGCATGCCTTATTTAGATCTCTAAAATTAATGTATATGTGAATCTTATCATTCTTCTTTTTAATTGGGAAGACACCAGCCAATCAAGTAGGGTATTTTTCTTCTCGGATGAAGCTAGCATCAATCAGTTTCTTGACTTTGGAAATGACTTGTTATTCAATGTCCAATTATATGCATCTAGGAGCTTACTTGACTGGGTTAACCTCAGGCTGTATTGCTAGCTTATGAACTATGACCTCAGGAGCTAATCCATGCATTTCTTCATAGTTACATGTAAAGCCATCCTTGAACTCAATTAGTAGCCTAACTAAATCATTGATTTAATCTCTTTTTTGAATTCCAGGGGTGTATCTTTGACTTGGAGATCATCTGGATCATCTGAAGTTTCAAAACACACCTCTTCATATGAATTAGTGTGGTTTGAGAAGAACCTATTAGATTTTAGATGATTGGTGATGACTAAAAAATAATTATCATCATCTACTAAGCCTACTGTGTCAAAACCTAGTCATGGTCTTGATTGTAAGTTCTTGCATTTATTGTCTCATAGCTTTTCAGTACTCCGACCTGTGCATAGACCATGCAGGTGGAATTTAACCTTTTTTTTTCCAAATTTAAAACACAAGGCGAGTACCAATCAAATGATAATTATATTAATTCTTTGAATGATTCATCCTCAAGCTCTACATCAACTTATTGGCTTAAAAATGTTGCTCCTTGATAAAACCTCTAGGGCTTAGCATTTGCATATGTTTTAGGAGCTTCTTTAACTACCTAACCCTCAACCTTTTTGTGAGGAAAGTGGGGTTAGAGCTATGGTGCTCACATAATATCTAATAGTTTCACATAAAGAGGGCTAAGATACACTCATGATTTGCTTAGGGACCCATCACTGTCAGGCTCTAATGTCACCTCCAATGGAGCTTGGTGACGTAAAGAGGTAGTTGGTGTGGTAACTATATGACTCATCCTCTAAACTAGATTCTAAGTCTATGTATATGATAAGTGTACTCCTGGATGCTAGAATAAATCTTCTAGAAGGTGGTAAGTATGGAGGTCTACCACCTTGAAACTTCCTCTGGACTTGCCTCTTCCTCTTCTTGGTGGAGGTCAAGTCATCCTACCCACTTGTTTGAATGGAGAGCCAAACTGTGTGTGGAATCTAATCTTAGGCTTTATTTCCTGCCTAATGTCTTCTTCTCACCCCCTTTTCTTTTCTTTTTTTTCTTTTTTTCTTTTCTTTCTTTTTCTTTTTCATTTTGATTAAGTTCATGAGAAAAGATATTTTATTTCTTAGGGAGATAATAGGTCGCATCTTCATAAATCTTAACCTAATGCACTGCAAATGGCTTGAGATCTCCTTTGACACAATATTCAATTCCATTCTTGATAAACTTGATGCATCGATGTAAGGAGGATGGAACCATGTTGTTCTCATGAATCCAAAGTCAGTCTAATAATGCATTGAAAGATGTATCTAAGTCTGTTATGTGAAACTTGGCCTCAAACTTCTAATCATCTATTTTTAATGGTAACATTCTGAAGCCTAAGGCCCTCTCGCCTTGTTCATTGGATCCATTCAACATCTTCTCAGATTGAAGTTTAGATATGCCAATCCTCAAGTAGGTAAGGGTTTTTAGACTTGTAATGTTCACTGGTGCACCCCGATCAACCAACACATTGGATAACCTGAACTTTCCAACATCCACTATAATGTAGAGGGGATAGTTATGCTCTATTGTCCTTAGTAGTAGGTCTTCATATGAGAAGGTGAATCTTAGGGCTTCTTTTAAAAAACATGCCTTCTCTCTAGCTAGATTAGTTGTAGCCAACTAAGCTAAGCTTATCTCAGGGTCAAGCAGTACTTTGATTAGAGACTCTCTCATTTCTTTGGAGGGTGTCATACATCCTTAGCTTAGCTGGTTGCTTTCTAAGATACGCCAAGATGTTGTTAACTTTACAAGCATATCCAAAGTGAGCATCTTATGGAGGGTATCTTACTAGAACCAATGATATTACCTTATCTTGAGGTAATGCCCTAAGAGGTAGAACTTTGCCACTATAAAGGTTAACTTTAATGACTTGTTGTGATGAGGGGCTTGTGGAAAGTTCAACTTACTCTTCAGGTATACCTACAACTTCTCTTAAAAGATCATTAGAGTAGGATGACTCCAAATCTATCTTAAGTGGTGAACCCTTAGAGATTTAAAAAAGGGCAATATAATTCTGAATCAAAATGGAATTGATTGGAATCATTTACATTAATATTATTGTGACTTGGAGAGCTATCAATAGGAATGATATCACTGAGATTATCAAAAGTAGATAAGTTTTAAGAGAAATTAAACTTCTTCAATGAATTCTTTAATTTTGGAGGTACATGATAAAAGTCAAGCAAAGTGCCCTCATCCACGAATACAATACTCTTATTGCTGGTGGTGGAGTTAGTAGATGTGGTAACTACAATGGTGGAAGAGAGAATGCTGGACGCTGATGGTGGTGGTTCTATGGAACTATCACGGGCATGCGGTGGCTGCTACTATTGGGCTTCTACCCTCCTCGAGTTGTCCCTCATAACTAATTAATCTTCCTTGGTGTTGGAGGTCTAAGCCGAGTCAGACACATATAGAGAAAGTTTCTTTATTTTAGAGATAATCTTTTTAGAGGAACGAGATAAGATGTCCCAACCTTCTTTTATCTTAAGAGGAACAAATGTCTCCCCAAAGATTAATTTAATGGAACTAGAAGGTCATTCCACTATGTATTCTTTTGGGATCACAATAGCTCCTGCTTTTAGCTGTGCTCAAGGCAATCCTTAAATGTAAAGTAATCCTCTAAAATATGGCCTAACATGCGATAGTAGGGGCATTAGTTAGGAACATGTGGACTGACGGACAGACCAGTGCCTTTTTCTGTGCTTGAAGGGCATAGCACTAACCTTTTCTTTTGGTCATGTCCCAAATTGGGAGGAAGAGGGCTTTGCCAACCAGTAATAGGGAAGATTGGTCTACTCGAAAGCTGAGCTTTTTGGTTTGCTCCCAGCTTTCAACCGCTTTGCCTCCTTTCTCTTGCTTGATTGAATATTATCACTCCTACCCACTTTTATTGCTTTCTAGACTGGGGTAACTAAATGTCATGCTTCTTAAGAAGATTTTGAACATTTTCCTAACTACATCTCTTGAATGAATATGGCTTATTGAGTTTGTCAAGAAGAGTGGGTGTAGTTACTTGATGGTGGATGGATACTACTATGTAACCCAGGTGGCCTTTGTGGTGGCAGAGGTAATGGAAGAGGAGGTGGAAGTGGATGCTAATGAACTCTAGGCTTCTCAAACTATGATCTCACTGGCAACTTCACCTTATCTAATGCTACTACAACCCCTAGCTTCTTATCAAATGCCTTCTAAGGCTTGGGTTTGTATGATTGGTTAGAGAAGGGTAATTGTTTAGCTTCCAATTATAGATTGGCCGCCTTGCTGATTAGCTTCTCAAATGTCTTGATGGTGAAGCTCTTCACCATGAAAGCAATTAGGCCATAAATATTCTTAAGAGAAATCTCAATGACATGCTGTTCTTATAATTGTGGTTCACATTTCATACTTAGGTTTCACCACCTGAGAATATAGTCAACAAGAGACTCATTGGGTTTCTAATTTTCTGCAACAAGATCCTTTATAGTTACTCTCTACCTGGCTCATATGAACCTCTTAATGAAAAGTTATTCTACCTCAACAAAAGACTTCACTGAACCATCAGGCAGTTTCACATACCAATCAAAAGCAACTCTAAAAAGGCTACTAATAAACTGCCTAAAGAGTAAGGAATCACTACCATCGGCATTGCAACAACTAGCCCTAAATATGTGTCTTTATTTTACCATCAAATACCGTGAAGGATGATGACATGAAAGCCCTAGGGTATTGAACTACACTGAATTCCTCTAGGTAATGATGGTTTGATGGAGGTGGGTGTTCTTTCTTTGGATGAGATTGAGAGAACGTGGGTATTGGAGGTGAGGGAAGAAGATATGTTGGATAACTAGCACTCTCATCAAAGATTTCTAAGGTTTGTCCACTAATCTCTCAAACCACAAGAATAACTCAATAATTTGTAATTGCCAAAAGATCCCCTTCATTCTAATAAGAGGGGTTATTTATAGCCATTACAAGCATCTTTCAAAAGGAAAGAATTCAAAACATGGAGGGAAAGGTGGGTGGCCACATTAATGTGAAGTATTAAATTACCTCATTATTTTATGCCATCCACTCATTTCACATGCTATTATTTTATGTGGACTCAACCACCTCACATGTCATGCTTTGAATTTTTAAATGCAAATTTTCAAATATGGAGTTTCTAGAAGAAAATTAAAACTTACATAAATAAAAAAGATGAAATCATAAAATGGGCCTTAAAAAGCTAATAAGCTAAGAACTTGACTTTTCTTTGGATTTAGCTTGAGATCTTATAAATAGACCTTGAGCTCTAATTTTTGGATCTTCATGATTTTATATATCAACTTGCTCGCTCAATTGAACACTGTAGAGTTGAAATCTAAGAAGTCTTTTACTAATTGTGGGGCTAAATCTCCAAATTAGTACGGGTCAACCATGTGTCTTCAATTGGTGGCTTATTCTTCCAACGAACTAGAAAATGATGTTCAAAAGCTGGATTAATAGGTGCTTCTTCGATGATAATATAGTCAACTTCAAAGGAAGAGGGCTTTTGCAAGTTATATCTCCCTAAAGAGTTAGACGAACAAGTGGAGGTTTGTTAATTCCTTCATATGATAGAATATCTTCAATATTAATAACTGATAAATGAGCATATCAAGTAGTAAATCAAGGTGATAAGTTTTAGTTCCAATTTTTTTAAGAATTTTAAACATACCATAAGCTGCATGTAATTTCTTATATCTAGTGGTTCGATTACGCCAAATAATGCTAATCAATACATAATCACCTTCTTTCATTGAACGCTTATGATTTTTACCTTAGAAGCACAGTTTTCATTACTTATATTAATTTGCTTTCTTATATCTTCATGGAGGCTTTGGAAATCTTTAGCAAATGAGAATGCTGTATCAGAAAATACATGAGATGGTAGGTTTGCTACATCTATTGGTCGTCATGGGTTTTGATGATAAACTATCTCAAATATTGATTTTTTTGTAGTTCTAGAAATAGTACTATTATAGACAAATTCTGAGGTTGGTAAATATAAATCCCAATTTCCTAAACTTTTACCTACCAAGCATTTAAGCAAATTTTCTAAGGTACGATTAACTACTTCAGTTTGACCATCAGTTTATGAGTGAAAGGCAGAAGAAAACTTTAGTTTGGTGCCTAATAATATCCATAATGTTTCCCAAAAATATGAGACAAACTTAACATCTCTATCAGAGATAATGGTTAAAGGGAGACCATAGAGTCGCATTATTTCCTTAAAAAATAATTTGGCTATACAAGAAGCATCATTTATTTTTGAACAAGGTAAGAAATGAGCCATTTTTGAGAACCTATCCACTACAACAAAAATATTATCATGTCCTCGAGCTATCCTAGGTAATCCAAGAATGAAATCCATTGATAGGTCTTCCCAAGGCCTATAAAGAACAGGTAAGGTAGTGTATTATCCAGACCTTTGTTTGATAGTTTTAGCTTGTTTACAAATTGAGAATTAATTTTTGAACATCTCATGTTAATGAAGGCCAATAAAATCTATTTTCTAATAAATATATGGTCTTATCCTTTCCAAAATGACTAGCTACACCTTAGCATGTAGCTCAGTGATAAGGAATTCTCTAAGAGAAGATCAAGGAATGCACAATTATTTTCCTTTATATAAATATCCATTTGTTATCAAGAATGTCCCTTGTAAAGTTATTGGCTTATCTAAGTGTTCAAGAAAAACTAGGTGAAAGTCAGGGCACACAATATAATCATCTTTAATTCTATCAAATCATGGTATTCTCAATTCTAAAGAGGAAATCATTAGGTTTACCCTGGATAAAGCATCATTAGGTTTATTCTCAATTCTAGGCTTATGCTTTAGAACAAAAGAGTAGTCTTGTAAAAATTCAACCCATTTTGCATGCCTATGACTTAATTTTTGTTGAGTATTAATGAATTTTAAGGAATGATAATCAGAATTAAGTATAAATTCTCTATGTAAAAGATAGTGTCATCAATGCCTTAAGGATTGAATTACACCATAGAACTCTCTATCATAAGTGGAATATCGTTGTTTGGCTTCATTTAACTTTTCACTAAAGAATGCTATAGGATGTTTCTCTTGACTTAAAATTCCACCTATCTCAATTCTTGAAGCATCACATGTCACTTCGAAGGCTTTGGAAAAATCAAAAAGCCTAAAGATTGGCGTAGAAGTGATAAGAACTTTAATTTGCTCTAAGGCCTTTTATGCATTAGGAGTCTAACAAAATTTATCTAATACAAAATTTATCTAATTTTATTTAATTTATACAAGTACATGCCATTATTGAACTAGGGAAGTGAGGTAATCAGAGACCCCCTTGGGACTAAGTAAAGTCTCGTGCTATCTAAGTTATATACTTGCTAATTCATATACATATACACATATATATAGATTTAAGAATGACATTATGTAGATTTTAAGATGCTTAAATATACGAGTTAAAATAATTTAAACTTACTATATATTTCACTATAAACCTCAATGTACATATCGTTATTATATCGAGGGTATGAGGTATCAAGACCTCTTTCGAACCAACAACCTTGCGACTTAGGGTTTCCAAACTATATACCTTTCAAAATTGTATTTCATACATATATGATTTAAATTCAAGTTTTTATTATTTAGATTAATTTATATTTAGACTAATAAATATTTAATTTTATTATAAAAATAATTTTAGATTTATTAGTGAAAATAGTCACACTATTAATCCAAAGCATGCAATTAAATAAACTTTTTTTTTCTGAAATATGAATGCATGAAATATATAGAATACAAATTTATAAATGATTGAAGCAAACAAATTAACATCACCAAATAGCCTTATTGGAATTAGTAATTCCTAAGGTCATACACATGAACATAATCACACTTAAACTTAATCGAGTTCATTAAGGGCTAATCTTAAAATTTGAGTTATTTAATTCTGATGAGGAGAACATATGATTAAGATTAACTCTTAACCAACTTCTTCTGTTCATTAAGTGATTTATATGATTTTTATTAATTACTTAAAGTTAATTAATTAATTAATCAATTAATCCATAAAGAACCCATATAATTCAATTAAGCCCAACTAAAGCCCAAAATTATGAGAAATTTATTTGAGATGCATAAATATGAAATAAACATGCCCTAAAGTTCTAATTCAATCAATTATAATTGGTTATTATTGAAATCTGGGATTATTACTTGAAATATCCCAAATCACTTTTCTAGTGAGAGGACTTAAAAACTTTTAATTAATTAAATAAAAGCTAGGTGATTTTGAAATAATTAGGACCATAATTAATTTCTCTAGTCACCATTACTATTTTAATACTTATCTAAGTTCCTATAATTAATTTCATAATTTTTCTAATTTTATTTATTTACTAAAAGTATAAAATGTCCATTTTAAGTTTGAAAATTTGAATTTCTTAAATTACTTAGAAAATTAGCTTGAAATAATTATGGGAGGAGAGGACATCCCATGGAACAATCACCCCAAATTTTAATTACCCAAATAATTAAGGCTTAATTATAATAATTAAGTAAAACTTCAAATTCATTTCATCTGTTCATTTAATAAAATTAGGTCTTTTATTTTTCCTAGATCCTCCTCTATTTAAGCTTTTCAAATTGGGTCAAGAGGGCTATTAGATTAGGTTCAAATGATGATTTAAAACTTATTAGTATAATATATTTGATTTAATTTGGATTGGATTTGAATTTAACTCATATTGGTTCATATGAGTTAAATGGGTTAAGTTGACCTATTTGGTCAAACTAGCCAAACTGGATTGAATGAGAGATTGAGTCATGTTTGATTGACCAATTAGAGGTGACTGGAGGCTTTAACTTAGATTGATTGGTTTAGAATATATTTTAGTTCTTTTAGACACTTTAGTTAAATTAGGTTAAATGGGTCAAATGAGTTAAGTTGATCAAATTGGCTTTAATTGGTGGTTGAGAAATATTCAATAATCAATTTGGGATTGATTGAAGGTGTTGATTCAATCCAATTACATTTAGATTAAGTATTGGCTCAATTTGATATTTTAGATTAAATTGGGTCAAATGGCCAAATTGGCTCAATTCAATTGATTGCAATTAAGTGATTAGTCATTATCAACAATCATTTTGGAAGTGATTGGATGGATTAGTTTAGTCCAAGAAGAATCAAGATTTGACACACTTTGGCCTTTTAGGACAAATTGGCTCAAGTAGGTCAATTGGAATAAATTGAGTGTTGGAGCATGTTTAATGATAAATTTGGAGTTGATTGGTAACTTTGATTGCATCCAATTTGGTTGATTGGATTTTGACTCATTTGGACCTTTAGGCCAAATGGGTTGGTTAACTTGGACCAATTGATCAAATATGGATGATTGGAGTGAGCTAGGTGTTCAATTAAGTAAATGGGATGATTATGAGGTTTGGATTGATTCAATTGGATTAAATCAAGTGGAATTGGATTTTAAGCCAATAAGATTCAATCAACTTGGGTTAAGGGTAAATTTGGTTTAATTTGATTTAATTGGATTACAATTAGGTTCAATCAGGTTCAATTGAGGTTAAAGTGAGTTTGGGTGAGTTCAATTTCAAATAGATTGGATTAATTTTGAATTTATCCCTTCTAAGCACAAATAGGTCATTGGGTCAACTTAGCCATTAGACCAAATTGAATCCTAATGGATCAAATTAGGTTCGAAATCATTTGGTCTTGGTTGAGGTTTAATTTATTACCAATTAGTTTGGGTTTGAGGAATCAATTTGGTTTTGAGGTTGATTGGATTTGGGATAAGTGGGTCTTACCCAACCTAAATAGGGTTTAACCTTAAGCTTAAGCTATGAGTCTTTAAGGCTTAGGTTAGTGTTCACCAACCACTGAGAAATGTTTTGGTTCTAGTAAGACCTATTGACCTCAATATTAGAGTGAGTTCTCAACCTCCTCATCATAGATCTAGGACTCTTATATACACTAAGAACTTCTTAGTCTTAAGACACTTCTAGTGATTAGGTGAACACTTAACCTAAACCTAGAGCCTTAGAAGGGTTAGCTATAGGAGTAGGTTATGCCTTAGGGACTTAAGGAGACTTATCTACTCTATGGCCTAGACCCAATCCATGCTCTCCTTCTCAAACCAAACCCCAAATTCAAATTCAAATTCAAATTCAAATTTCCAAAATTCACAATCAATCCCATGATCAAATCCAAGCTCAAAATCCTTCCAAAGCCTTATGATTGAATTCCATGGCCTTAACCTTAGCCAAGTCCAGTTCAATTGATTTTCTTAAAGACCAATTCAATCCCTCAATCATTTATCAAATTCAAATCCAAATTTAACTCCAAATGAATGAAACCCAAAATCAAATCAAGTTCTAAATCCTTCTTAAGCCATGTGATCCACTTTCACATTCTTAACCAAAATCCCATTCAAAACAAATCAAACTCAATTTTCTCACAAATCAATTATTTCATAAATTATCTTCACAAATATAAATGAAATCTATATCCAAATGATCAAAACTAAATTAAGTAAAGACCCTTCTTAAGTCATATGGACCTACCTTCATGAGCTTAACCAAATCTTGACCCAAATCAACCAAAAATTAATTAATTTTCTCATAAATCAATTATATGTTCAATCGTCTTCACAAATATAAAAGAAACCCACATTCCAATGATAGAAATTAAACCAAACTAAAGCAAATTTTCTTCTATGCCCTTTGCCCTACCTCCATGATGTTAGTTAAATTTGCCTTCAAATCACTTCAAACTCAAGTGATTTTCTCATAAGTCAATTATATGCTCTATTATCTTCCTCAATATAAATGAAATATACATTCAAATAGCCAAAACCAAATCCAAAATCAAATTAAAACCCAATTTAAACCCTTTAAGCTAATTCCATAGACTTAACCAAAACCCACCTAGATCAAACCAAAAATAATGAATTTTCTCTTGAATATATCATTCATTCAATCATCTTCCAAATATAAATGAAACCTAGAATCATCAAGCCAAATTGAAATCAACTCAAGTTAAGCCCAACTTAGCCCTTTTGGCTTGAAAATTCCAAATGAACCAAAATCCATCATAACCAAAATTGATTGGGATTTTAAATTTCAATCCTAAACTCATATATAAATTCAACTAAACCTTAATCAAATCAACACTAAGCCAATTATTCATTTAGGTTCACTTAACCCAAAGTGGCATAAAGAACCCATTTGAACCAAGTTCTAATACAACCCAAATTGGATTGAACCAAGCCCATCCAAATTGGATTGACCATTGATCACCCTAGGAAGTTCAATTTCCTTAAACCAAATCAACTCGGTCATTTGACTAAGTCAACCCTTAACCCATATGAAACCCAAACTAGCCAAAACTCATTATACACCAAATCAATTGAACATGACTTGACCATCAATTGAGCCAAACCAAGCCCAATTGGCCATTTGACCCAAGTTGACCCAAATTGGCCTAAAGGGCCAAAATGGGTAAAATCATGATCCAAACCAAATTGATTGTAAACCAATAGCTCAAGTTCATTCCAAATTGATTATTGAACTTGACCAAACCCATAATTGAACTCAATTTGGCCAATTGAATCCAATTGACAAACTTAGCCCAAATTGACCTAAAGGGTCAAATTGGCCAAAATCTAAATTAAGTCAAAATTGATTCAAAACAAAGCCTATAATCATCTTCAATTAACCAATTGAACTTCTGAACCAACACACTAACCAAGCTAATTTGCTTAATTGTCAAATCATCTTGATTATTTGACCCATTTGATTCCAAATGAGTCAAAATCAAACTTAGCCAAATTGATTAAAACTACTTGAATCAAAATTTCAAATCATCATTTGAACTTTAACCTAAGTTTTAAGTTTGACTCACTTTGACAAATTGGTCAACTTAACTCAACATGACCCAAAATGACCCAAATTGAGCAAATTCCTTGAAATTAATCTCTGGCTACTTGGAATCACTAAACCCAAACCTCCCAAACCTATCTTGGTTAGTTTCAAAATCAGCTCTATACCCAATGAGATCTCCTTGGATATACTACCTCTACATGGGATTTTGCCCAAAATAACAAAGTCCACTTCCCTTTCCATTTGGTTGCTGCCATCAAGCACCCATTTTGGGGTCTATCCATCTCCACCTAGCTCACTTGGGGTTATGCTTTCATGGATCAAAAGGAGATGAGTTAACTCACCTCCCTTACAAACTAAAACCCAAAAGATCCAAGGGATGCAATCAGCCCAAATCCAGCCTTGAGCCACCTCCCAAGCCTTCCTCTACTCAAACCGAGCCACGTGGACTTGATGAGGGCAACTCCGACACCCTGATAGTGGCTGGCCAGTCGAAAAATGGGAGACAATCTCGTCCATCCATCACAAGCAATTTTGGGATATACCCCCTCAATTCTCATGGGAAACACACCCATTGGCATCGTCTAAGCTTCCAAGAGAGATTTCAAACTCCCTAGTGAGCTCCCAAGCATTCCCAAGGCCTCCTTTGTTGGAATTTTCCTTTCATGGGTGAAGTCAAAATAGGGCAAGTATCTTCTAATCCAAACTCCACCACTTCTCTACTTGGATCAAAATGCTTCTTCCCACACCATCCCCTCAACCTATCGAAGCTAAATGAATCATTTCCCAAGGTCCAAATCCATCAGAGGTTAGAGTTCGATCGAAGCTGAGCGTCCAAAGCATGAGAGTTGGCCTTCCGAGTGATCCACGTGGAATTGATCCAATTGCTGCTTAACATGGCTTCGTCTCAACCAAACAAAGCTTCCTCAAGCATGTGAGCTGCCACTCTTAGCTCTAGTGAGGTAACACCATTAAAACTGAGCTTCCTCCAATTTATTTTGCAGCTTTTTGAAAGAAATGTAAATGTTGCATGATCATAGCTGCTGGATCTTCTTAGATCCTTCGTGCGATGGTGTGGGTTCCTTTTGGAGCCAATCTGAACTCATGAGCTCGAATCATGTGGGCAATGGCGGATGGGCTCCATCTCTTGTTGCCTGCAGGGAGATTGATCATGTACCGCCCGTTCTGCATGATTGGAATGGACAGTCATGATTAGATCTGTTAGATCCAATCAATTTTATCCCCTTTACACTGTGGGTTTAATCGTGGCCATCCGATCTTAGATCGGAATGCGCATAAGAAAAAGCATCCCTCCACCTGCTGACTTAGCGGCAGATGTGAGAACTTAAATAGCCAATCCCGTGGTGCCATGTGAAAAGCATTCACGTGCCACATGGCGGCGATGGATTAAATTAGTAAAACTAAATAATCCCTTTTTATGGCTAAAATTTCATAAATTCATAATAAATCATAGAAAAATAAAAAAATATAAATAAAGGCTCATTTTAAAGATGTTTTAGAGAGGAATCCATTAAAATTATTCTTAAATGATTTTGAATAGTAATCAGAGCTTAAGTAAGGTTTAATTAAAAAATTAATTAGTCTAATTACTCCTTAATTAATTAACTATTTATCATCAAACTTTCTGAGATTATTTAAGGGGATGACCTCTACCTCACCTAATTTTCTTGGAACTTATTGGTTGATTAATTAGAGAAATTGATTGATTAAGCCCTAATTATCTTCTTAACTTAATTAAATATTAATTAAGCATGTGAACAATAATTAATTAATTAATTGGGCTCCTTAAACACTGCCTAACAGTGAGGAGCTTATGGGATTGGGTTGGGACCTCTTTCCTAATCTCTTTTCCCTAAACCCCTCTCATTTTACTTAAGAAATAGTAATTAAAGATTAATTAACTAATTATTTACTTATTTAGTTAAATTAAAGTTCAAATCACATCAAATCTTCTTTAATTGAATGAGAGGACTCATGGAACTAGGTTGGAACCTCTTTCCCAACCTTTTCTCCTTAAGTCCATTTCATTTGAAGGATAGTTAATCAAATTTGGCAAACTAAGTAAGAGAAATTGATTAATTAACTGATGACTTTATTAATCAATTTCAAAATTATAATCATATATGATCTTAATTAATTAATTCATGGGTAGATCTTTAGGTGTTTAATAGCCTAAAGAGAGTTAATGAAATTATGATTACTCATATGGGTGAAAAAACCATAAAAGTAATTAAGTTCCTTAATCTAATTAACCCGTAATTGTGAGCTAATTGCATTAAGCCCTCTCATTTCAAAGGACCATTGCTAATTTACTTTTCAATTCGTTTGCATATCATAATAGCTCACAATTATTTGGATAATTACTTTAAGGAAACATAATAAGGATTAATTAATAAATTTAATACATATGATAACTTAATAATCCATAAAACTAAGCGAATCATATCTCATTAAACCAAGTTAACTCACAAACATGAGGATGGGTTAGGATTAGCAAACTCCTTCTCACATTCCTTAAGTCAAATTGAACATGAAATCAAAATGACATTAAAGAACTTTGGTTTATTTTAAATAGTTTGATTTGGTATGTTTGTCCTTAGGAATTAGTTGGATTGAATGAATCATATGTTTATATTTGATTATTCCTTTCTAATCATGCTACATATTGTATGTTGCTTAATTCCATGCATTCATTCCTTTTCAAAAATTAATTAAATCAAATGGTTTTCCTTTATGTAAGCTTGCATGTGTTGATTTAATTTAATATATGTGTGGCTATTATCACTACTAAATTCAAATGTATTTTTCAAAACCTTATAAATGAATGGTAACACATGTTGGGGTGTTAGTTATAAATATATAGGATATGCATGTGATTATACCTTAAGTGTATGAAGTGAAGTTTCTTTCCTTTATTCACATTTTGATTTACATAAGCATGAATATAATGGGTATATAGCCTAGACATCCTGGGAATACAAGATTTTAAGTAACCCCAAGGAGGTCATTTGATTACCTCACTTCCCTGGTTTAAAAATGGCATGTACTCATTTGATTTCACTCTTATGCATCTTTAACATAAGAATTTAGATAGACCTTTAAGTCATATACCTAAATAATTTCATTAAGAAAAATATAATCTTTGCATAATTTTCACCTTCTTAATTATAAATACATGTGTATGTATTTAAGAAAAATGGGTATATAGTCTAGATATCCCTGGAATACGAGACTTTAAATAGCCCCAAGGTGGTCATTTGATTACCTCACTTCTCTGGTTTAACAACGACACATACTTATTTATGTTTTATACATGCATGTGTGTAATTGATTAGAGGATGATAATCCGCCCCTGCCCCCCAGCCTTTTTATTTAGAAATACATGCATTCATATTTGCTTAGTCATTGGATTCATTAATCATATAATTTAGAGCTTACTTTCTTATATTCTTACATACAAATTTACATATGGTTGAATATAATGGGTATATAGTTTGGACATCCCGGAAATATGAGACTTTAAGTTGCCCCAAGGAGGTCATTTGATTACCTCACTTCCCTGATTAACAATGACACATACCTATTTAATTTCATCCCATATTTGTATAAGAATTTAGATAGAGCTTTAAGCTAATATGATTTAATAATTAAATCACATAAAAGAATATGAGATTCCACATACACATACATTCATCATTTTAAGTGTGATATATGTATAGATACACTTAGGATTAAATAATATGCTTAATATTTGTGATGATAAGGAATGACTTGATATGTGTTATATGTTAGTAATTCAATTCTATTAATCTTAAGATGCCTTACATGTTAAATGAAATTACTTAAAGTGAACCTAAACCTTGGATTAATTAAATCATTTAATAAGTCATTCACTAAAGAGAATTAAATCAAATTAATGTGCTTTAGAAAGTGACTTAATGTAGGAATGAAAGAGGACAATCCTCTTTCTTCTCTTTACAAACTTAGTTGTTAAGTGTAATTATATGAAACAAAAGAAAACATAAATTAAAATCTCAAATCAATCAAACAACTTCAAGTGATATCAACCTTTTATATTAAATGAAAGTCTTTCATATTTAGAAAATCATAATTATGCTTAGTTAAGACATACCATACAAGTCTTAACACACACATTAGGATTAGGTCACCACTCTAGCTTTATGTTAGGACAATGCATGGTACGATGGGTGTTTTATTTTGTGATGTATTATTTTAGACTGGATGTTAGGGTGTATGTTTCGTAGACTGGATGCTAGGCCGATATTAGCCTAATCATGTTTTCTACAGGGGGTGTGCTTAAGGGGTGCTTAAAAATAAATATAAATCTCTCTATTTCATGTTTCCTAAGCCCCTAAGTATAATCCAAGTTAGTGCAGATGGGCTTGGTTACCCATGTGTAGGGTGTTAAGTCCAAATTATAAATATAACTGCTTGGGTTGTATGTGTGTTCAACTAACACTTATTTTACAGGTGTAGTTAGATTTTATGTTCCTACTTTTAATGTAATTTTCTATTGTGAATTAGAATTAGTGTTATGGGAGAATAAAGATGAACATTGGCTAGAAGGTTTTGTCCTGGGGTGCCATGTGATGCTTTGAATCCTACCAAATCAAAGGAGAAAAGACATGAAGAAATGCAGATATGAGGACATGAAAGCATAAAGAATTAAGGGTAGAGCTCGGCTACACACTTTCTCTTTTCGGGTTGTGCGGTGATACACGACCACATGGTCTCTTATTCTTTTGTGTTATATTTATAAAAATTGATTGATGTTATGTTTAAATTGTGCAATAGAAACAACATACTTTTCATAGTTTCTTTATGAATGGTGCTTTAATGTGTGGCCTCGTTGCGATTAGGCTCTTAGGTAAAAATAAATCTTTTAACAATAATAACTCATAATTAAAGTTTTAAATAATTCATAGCCTCACATAAAGCTTATGACATAATCAAGATAATTAAAATATTTAACAACCCCTTAGCTAAATGTTGTATGTTTCACATCATGCATCATCTTGAATTACTCTTACAAAATGAGGGCCTCCGTCCTTACATATATAGGGATCGCTTGACCTGTGAGAGCCCCTACTGACAGAGTTTCACCCTCTTCTCTCTTTATTTAGCCCATAACTTACTTCATCATGCATTTAGGCATACAAAAATTCCAAAGCCTTTGTCAAAATCAAATAAAATTTGAAAATATTTACATTTGTAGATTAAGTCATTATTTTTATCACTCATGCTCTAACCTCTTAGAAAGTGGGTTTAAGGACTTTAGTCTCTTTCTAATTAATAACAGCCCAACCAAACTTACAAAATCATAAGACTTGATCACTTGGATTTAAAATGTAGGAGGAGTTAGCTGACTGTCATTTCAAGTAGTTATAAGTCCAACCGTTGGATGGTTTACTCTCTTTTATGGAGGTAAACCTTATGCCCATCTTCTCATAGATTTAGGTCATGCTTTAGCTCTTGCTACTGCTCCCTAAATTTAAGATCAGTTGCTATTATTTTCAAGCTACAAGCATAAATCCTCACCTCTTATGCATTCTCACAACCTCGTGTTGATGGATTATAAGTTCTAGCAATCTAATAAAATTCAACTCAAATAAATAATTCTCTTCAACTCCTAAAATTATAAAGCCCAACCGTAGGATAGATTGGAATGCTCAATAGATTTTCTAGTATCATGGACATTTCACCTTATTCCCTTTGGCTTACAAAAATAAGTCTTCTCCTTGATCTATCCTAATTGATTTTCCAATATAACCAATTTGTTGATAGCCTATCTTCAAAATCTTTGGAGATAATAATTTCCTATGTTAATCGAGAGTATTCCAAAAGAATTTACCTTGCTTAGGATATAATTAACTATAGGGGTTTGCCTCCATAAGGAACTTTAGAACCCGATTTAATATAAACCCTACTTTATTTATCCATGTAAAGTAAGAAAAAAAATCTGTAATACATTCGAAGACCCATCATGCCTTAGGAGTCCTTATTAGGTGATTAGGTCCATTGAAGGGTGATGTCCCTATATTTCAAGATAGTATATCAGACTTCAATGTCATACCTGATCACTCCAATAAGTACCCCCTACGATCTGCATGGTGTCCCCATATCAAAATAAACACCACAAGACCTTTGCCTAGATCAGATCCTAGGTCTAAGAAGATGATTGTCAACCTCACTCTAAAAGTGAGGTCAAGATATGGTCGATAAGATCCGTCACAAAACCTTTCAATAAACATGAAATTTTAAATGATAGAAATTCCAACAAATTTCTAGCGGACTACTTCCATAAAAAATTTTAGCGATATTTTTGCCAAAAAATTTCATCGATGGAATTTCTAGTAGAAATTCCCCCTTCACGGATATTCCCACGGCATGGTTCGTCGATTTATCTAAAATGATTTCTAATGGAAAATCCTTAGAAAATCCATCATAAACTCATTTTGATGGATTTTTAGCCCATCAGAATACATTTCTAAATAAGGCTTTATTAATATGACTAAATCCATCAGAAGCTTATATTTTTGATGGAAAATGGGTAATTTTTTTATAGATTTTTAGACGAAAATCAAATGTTTCCCTGTAGTGAATGTCTCAAGGGTTATTTTAAAAATACTAAAAAAATGTATTTTTATTAGATCTGATATACCTAAAGTCATTATTAATGATGAAGGCACGCATTTTTTGTAATAAAAAATTAAAATTAATTTTCACAAAATATGGTGTGAAGCATACGGTTGCTACAGCTTATCATCCACAATAAAGTGGTAAGTTGAAATATCACATAGGAAGATTAAAAGAATTTTAGAGAAAACTTCATATCAAATAGATTAGATGATGCACTATGACCAATAAGACATCAATCAAGTTCTCCTATTGATATGTCTTCTTCTTGATTATTTAATAAGAAAGTACGTCATTTACCCTTGGAAGTAGAACATAAAGCATATTGGGTAATCTAAAAGTTAAATTTTGATATGAAGGATGCAGTGGATAAATGCTCATAGATTTAAATAAATTGGATAAGAATAGAATGGGAGCTTATAAAATGGTAGAATTTATTGAAAATAAAAAGATTTCATGATAAGATGCTCCATTATAAGTAAGTTAAGCATCGAAAACAAGGGTTACCAATAAATTATAGATTAAAATTATTTCCTAAAAATTTGAAATCTAATGATCAAAATTATTCTTTATTATTAAAGCATACCCACATGGTGTTGTAGATATCCAAGATTTGAAAATTCAGAATATTTCTATGGTGAATGATCAAATACTTAAGCATTACTTTGGTGGTGAAGTAAACTAGTTTAAAGAGTTGATTAACTTCATGATAATAAATGAGCAATATCTAAGTCATGTTGAGGGTTATAAACTAAGCACTCCTTAGGATACAACCCAAGATCTATTTTTTCTTATGTATTTTTGAGTGACATTTCAATAACTTTTAAATTTTATTAAATGTGCATATAGTGACTAAGAGCTAATGGATTAACATCATGTCACTATATTGTGGTACTATAGTAATGATGTTTTAACTTATTAAATTTTACTTTTTATTGATTATGTCAAAATTTTCCATGTGTCCTTTGATTGTGTCAGAGTATCACAGTGCTAAGTTGACCGACGTTGTAATGTTAGTCAACAATATGGTAAATTCTAAGCAATCAACAAACATAATTATTATAAAAAGGATAGAATTAAGTAGAGCACCAAAGCTCACGTTAAATAGTGTCATGGTGCTCCATAAATTCACTCAATGGTCAACCACCTTTTTGTATGATCTTTATGGTTGTCGGTTAATATTCAATGCTATATTTATTTCTTTTTGACCACTTTTTCACCATTTTGACTATTTGGCCAAGTGTCTAGGCGCCATTGACTGCAATGTGACTCTTTTTTTAATATTACATTACAGTAAGGATAGTGTTGCGGCACTACATGTCAAGGTCGTGATGATATTGAAGTCTTTAAATAAATTCCTTGAGCAGAAATTTTATTGTTCATTTTTCTATTACCCAAGACTCTTAGAGTTTCAGCTTGTATAATAACTTCTTCCTTGTAAAATGCTTATTAAATTGGCTATAAAGAGGAAGAAGACTAAATGATCTTATAATTCTAGGAAGTTTATTAATATTGACACAGAGTAAAGGTTTACTACTTCCTTTATTCACAAAAACTTGATACTTGAGAGAGGATTCCTTAGTCATAGGGTAAGATAGAAGGTATTACTACATAAAGGAGTGGGAGAAAGTAGCCTATAAGACTTAAGCATTCATTGTTCCTATTGTTAGATAATTTTATGTAAATGCTAAAGCATAAAGATTTTAAAATATTTGTGAGGGAAAATTGATTTTGTTTTAGAAGTACTACAATAAATAACATATATAGGTTAAATGAAAGAGAAAATGATGAATACACAACTTATTATAATGGATACCCTAACTTTGGTAAGATTATTAGGTTTTCACTAAAGACAATCTCATACACAAAAGAAAAGGAAGCACAAATTAATTCATTTTCTTATTGTAGGCATATTTGTTGATGTAAAAGCATGACAATATTTTATCTATACTAAGTTAATGCCTAATGAAAATGTGAACAAACTTATTAAGGATAAAAGACATCCTCTATTCTGCTTTTTAGAAATGTATTTCTTTAGATGTAGAGAAAAAATTTCATAATTTCAATCTTAACATGATTAATGTTACTATAGGTTTTGGGCATCCTTCCATCATTTATTAACTTTACATTTAGATTAGGGCTTTAAGAGATCTATTTGAGGAATAGTTATTATTCTACGCGCTCTTACTAGAGATAAAATTTTAGTTTATGGATCTAAGTATAAGCAATGAGAGTTCCTTTCAATGCACACCACCCTCTAGATCTCAATCCTCTAAATTTATGAGTGAGCAAGTTACTGAGTTGCAACATAGGTTTGATAAGAGTAGCAGGTGGTAGTAGGAGATGCAAAGAAAATTTGATCATGAGATGGAACGGTACTAGTAGTAGTTTTATATATGATTGGTATAACATAACTTTATACAGATGTTCCACAACTATTAGTTGAATGTTGGGCTGATCGGGTATATTTCCTACGACCAGCTTTAGCCTATGGTGGATAAAGTCAAGTAGAAGAAGGAGAGTGGAGGAAGAAGAAGATGATGATTGAGTAGTTTTTATTTTAAATAATTTGTGATTATTTATTTATTTGTTTTGCTTAGTATTTTGCACTGTATTTTATAAGAATTGAGTTTAGGGGAGGTTAGAATGTATTTTATTTTGTTGTGTAATTTTATGTTCTAAGGGTGTAATGCCATAGCGTTACAATCTATTTGTATTTTTTTTATATTTAGTAAAATTTGTAACTTTTACTATTGTTTATCTTTATTAATTGTATTTTTGAAACTTAAGTTGTATTTGATCAAGAAAACTTCAAAATTAAAATTAATTAAGTAATATTTTAATATGATAAATAGGCCGTTCATTAAAATTATTAAATAATAAATTATAACTTAAACTATTAACAACTAAAAGGTCTTATAAGTAGTAGTAATTTCTAGTGAGTTAAGGATCATCATAACACACTCTACTTATAGATGACTCTTATATGAATTTAGTTGGTTGTTATGTCATCAATTTGATATTAGTATTATTTTTCTAATAATTATGACTAGTATGAATTAGACCTCAGAATATACAATCAAAAATTATTGATTCATTTGAATTTTCATTAGATACATAAGTAGAATGGAAGTATGAAAATCATTAATATTAAAATATTTGGCCAATAAGCTAAAAATTTTAAATTAAAAAAGAAAAGAAAATAAATCACTTGAGGCTATGTATCATACAATAATAGTATTTGAAATTCTCATATAATCTAAGCAATTTAATCAATTTATTAATTTCAACTAAATATGCTAAATTCTAATTCTTTAAATAACAAGTGATAACTATTTATAGTAATTAATTGGCTAAAATTCATAGGAATAAATTACATTATTATGGAACATAGAAGAGACTTAATTCATAAGAAATATTAGTTTAAGTAAGAATTTAGCCTATTATAATATAGACATTTTTCATGTTTAATAATTAATTTTGCAAGACTATAATTCAATTAAAATTATTATTTAATGATTTTAAATACTAAAAATTTCTATCAGTTTATGCATTCATGAAATCATATAAGATTACTAGAGGAAAAGTTATAATTTGGTTTGGGGTGTTTGACCAATTAGAATATTTTATTAAATTATTATATATTTTATATTTAATTAATGTAAGTTTTTAACAAGAACTTCTCAATTTAGACTAAAATGAAGAAAATTAATAATTTTAAGGGTAACGCCTAGCCAGCTATGCAATATACAACCGTGATGCCAATCTTGAAGAAATTAATTACGGAGACACATAATTAATCACAGCAACACTTGATCACCCGCACCAAGGTTTTACAATTACCAAATATTTAAGGGGTTTTTACATACGAAACATGTGTATTTACATATTTCACAGTCCAAACTTAAATATTACTTACATACTAGCCAAAAGTGGTATAGCTGCACAAAAATAGACTTCCGTCAACCTTCCATGAACCCCATTCTAGCGTGGAGACTCAAACGAAGACTAACAGAGTGGTATGTAAGTAATATTTAAGTTTGAGATGTGAAATATGTAAATGCACATGTTTCACGTGCTATGTATGTAAAAATCCCAATATTTAAAAAATCAAGATTGTGAAGCGAACGCCTTAGTGCCATAAGAAGATGCATCCTAACGCTAAAAGAAGCTAAAAGAAGCCAAAAGAAGCTTAAAAGTGCTAAAAGAAGCTAAAAGAAGTCATTAAGGTGAGCACCTTGGTGCTGAAGGAAAACGCCATGGCACTAAATCCCTTCCATTCAAAATTGAAAAACAGAGAGTCCATGGTTGTAGCACTACAATCAAGCAGTGAGATGCTATACCCTAACACATTAAATTTTGAGTAGTTTTAGTTGTCGATTTGGGGAGTTACAAGGTTAGTTTTGAAACCAACTTAAGAAGCACATGTTTGTTGATAGAGAGGATGAGGGTGGGTAGTATAAAAACATAATTTTGTTGTATTTTAAGTGATTTTTTATATTTTTTGTGTATAAGTATTTTGAGTGAGACCTCTAATAAGTGTGAGAGTGTTAATTATGTGAAGGAGATTATACTCATGAGATCAAAAAGTAGGAGATAATAACTTCAAGAGAGAAATTTTTTTTGTGCATTCTTTCTTGTTTTTCTTTGTATTTTCAAATACATCTTAAACATGTTCATGTATTATGTTTGAGTTTTATTTACCAAAATATTGAACTAAGTATTTGAACTCTAGAATTATAATGAATCTTTAACTTTCTTCTAAATTTGTGCTGATGTTAGAGTAATTATTTTGCTATTATTGATATTATTATTTTTTATCTTCATGCTTAGTTTAATTGTGCACCGATCACTCATTAACTTAAGATCTAACATGATCTATAAATATCAATATAGTCATTGAGGAATAATTAGAGAAAAGTAAACAAGTTTTTAAAATATATATATAAGCATATTATAGTTAATGATTTGCAATCATTAAGAGAAATAATTAAAATACAATCATTTAATTATAAGTAATATATAAGAATATAACTAATTAATTGTAGAGCTTAGATCTTTTTGATCTCGATGAAGACAAGAAGAAATAATTGCTATTGATTGACAACTTTAAAAGAAAATTATCAACACAAGACTTTCAATAATAGCTTTAGAGGATCCATAGAATCAGGTTACTTTTAATATTTAATTTAGAATAAAAAATTTAGAGAATTTTAGTAATCTTTTATAATAAAAAATTTACTTAAATTGAATAGTTAGATAAAAGCTTAGTGAACATTAGATTAGTAATTAACTTACTAATAAAATTTAATAGGTCCTCATGGGAATGATACTAATCTCATTACTATATTACTTGAACAGTACGTCTTTAGTCGATCAATCTATAAGGTGTAACCATCAAATCATCAATTTAAGGAAATGTTGCAAAGGTGCAAGTGACTTCAAAATATTATGGCTAACCTATCACACCCTAGGCCTAGAAGCCGGTATGCTTCGACAACATTGAGCATTTTTATTAATTTAAGGAACTTATTTTGTACTCACAAGAAACAAATTTGCATAAAAGTAATATAATAGTATGAATAAGCAAGGTGAAATATAAACATATTATTTCATAAATAAAATTTATAAAGAAAATAACTTAGAGTGGAAATAGCAACTAAGGAATTGAAAGCAATTACAAAAACAAAGCTATCCAAACTAAAGATAAAAATATAAATAAAACTACTATAATATATACTCAAAATTATTAATTGAAATCCTATTGGTGAAAGATCTACTCCTATAGTGATGTCCACCTAACACCCTGGTAAAACTTATTACAAGATAAATTTCAATAGATGATTTTGATGGATCAAATCATTTGAACTTCTATCTATTAAAACAAAATGCCATGGTAATGGGATATAGTGAAACAAAAATGACACAGCATTATATAATAATAAAACATTAAAATAATCATACCAATGGGTAATTGTAATAACATAATGCATAAATGAGATTTAATATATATTCTAAAATGAATTATAATTTGATGATGCCTAAATAATTCACATGATAAATTGCAAATAATTCAATTCTAGCATCTCCATATGCAATCATCCCAAGCATGAACATACAATCTCCACTTATGACTCATTCATTGTAATTCATTACATTATATTTCTAATTTAGTATCTAGTTGATTTTAGACATACGAATAGGAAACGTAAAATCAACTCAAGAAGTTTCAATAAGTTTTAGTAAAGTCACCATTGTATGGGTTAATCAACTAGCTAATAACTTAAAGAGTTTTACTAATACATTATTACATACACATAAATAAATTTATACATGTTTTAGATGCAAAATTTTATTATTTATTTCATGATATGACTAGTGTTATAGATATTTCAAAATATAATTTTGCATGAATAAAATTTACTACATTTAAAGAGATAATGCACAAGAAAGTGAACTTCTATAAGTTCAAAAATCAATTCAATACATAGAAGTTTGTAGGGTGCTAATTAGTCGGTTATTTTAAGAATAAAGGTGATGCACAAGATTGTGCAAAATTATTAAATTATTAATCCACACATTAAAATTATGGGAGAGAGTAATCAAAAAGACAGATGACATTAATTTTACAATGCTTATTTCATTGTAGATCATTTGGATGCTATAACATTTGTTAAGATTATAGAAGCATAGAAAATAAAAAATCTACATATATTTATTGATTTAGAGAAAAGCTTATGATAAAGTCTAAGAGATGTTCTTAATTCTAGAACAAAAAAAAAAAGTTAATATTTTATATTCAAGTCAATATATTATATTATCATTGTGTCCAAACACAAAATACAAACTATTTTCCTATTTGCTTATTACATCAAGGATCAACATTATTATCTTTATTACTTTATTATGGATGTTCTTAAAGGCATTTACAAGAAGATGTACTTATGCTTTTTATGACATTCTTCTTAATAAATTAGAATAAATAAACTTAATTATGATCAACTTTAGTCTAAATTTTAATAACATCTAAAAAATATATATATGTAATTTTATTGTAGAAATTTTATGGTAATTAACTTATGATAAGTCATTAATAAGATGAGAATTAATTGTTCAAAAATGATTAAATGATAATATTATTACAAGAATTCAATTATGGTTGAAAGGAATTATCATTATGTGATAAAATTCATTAAACTTATAAAATTTTATAAGATTTAAGATAATGACTTATTGTATTTAATAATAAAAGAGAAACATAACATTTTATGTTATGAGAGATGCTAGGATGATTTTTATAGATAGAATGCAAAATGAGTATTTTTTAGTATCATAGATAAGATTAAGAGTTTTACTTATGGTTTTACACATAAATTATTATTATTAGAGATAATGCATTATTTTTTATTTAGAAATGATAGACTAGTGTTATAGATCAAAAAATATCAAAATATAATTGCATTAAAATCTACTACATAATAAAGAGATAATGAGACGAAATTCTATCAACAAGATTTAAGTTTGTGTTGTTGTTGTTGGTTAAGAGTCTCGAAAGTTGTTGCTAATATCTTAGGTTTGAATCTCGCACATCAAAATAAAGTCTAACCACGAACTTGGGTGGGTGAAAAATTACAAGATTAATTCCACTACATGATAATTATATTATGAATAATAAATAAGATCTATTAAGCTATTGATAATAATTCAATGCTAAAATAAGATTGACAATCCTACAAGTAACTAAGAACCTAATAGTAAAATGAATTACACTAATAATGATGGATATGCTTATCCCTTAATTAATAAAGCT
The DNA here is from genome assembly GCA_021442155.1 of Cymbidium sinense. Classification (NCBI taxonomy): domain Eukaryota; kingdom Viridiplantae; phylum Streptophyta; class Magnoliopsida; order Asparagales; family Orchidaceae; genus Cymbidium; species Cymbidium sinense. The sequence continues at coordinate 151,343,011 of CM038220.1, read as the reverse complement.
ACTTACCTTAAAGTGAGTAATATGAAATTTTAAGTTAATTGAGATTTCACTAACAATGCCAAATCTTAAAGATCCTACAAATACATTAAAAGTTTAAATGATAAAATTCACAAGACTTACTATATCAATTGATTTCACAACCTTAAATAAATACATTAAAATTTATATTCAAATCAATATAATACAAGATCATTTTATTATCATCATCATCATCATCATCATCATCATCATTATCATCATCATCATCATTATTATTATTATTATTATTATTATTATTATTATTATTATTATTATTATTATTATTATTATTATTATTATTATATGCAACCTACAACAACAACCTCTTCTTATAAATTACTTCATAATCATTTCTAAATTTATAACTAAATCATGAATTAGGTAGTAGATAACAATGCATGAGCTAAATTAATAAAAAAACAAAAACTAAATAAAATATAAACTAATTAATCTATGCTTTTCAATAGAGCATCAAAAAGAAAATATTTGCATTTTAGGAGATTATCAACTATATTTATATCCATGTGTTGAGAAAGAGGGAAAAAAGGAAAAAAAAAGAGAGGATAAGAATGGGCAAAAAGGTTAGGACTCATCGATTATATTTGCTAGAGGATGATGAAGGAGGTTAACAGCTACCATCAAGGAAGATAAGAAGAAACTTGGTTGTTGCTCACCATCAAATAGAGAAGAAGAACAACAAACAAGGAAAAGTTGTGGTGTTAGGTATTTAGGAAGAAGAAGAAGAAGAAGAAGAAGAAGAAGAAATAAGAAGGGTATGAATGAGGGCAATGATTATGCCCTTAGCCCATTAAAGTGCAAGTGAAGGTGGTAAGGCAAAGGAAACATTGTGTATTCTACATGATTAAAGTGTGTAGACGGCTTTTGGTGATTCACATGAAGAGAGGGTCAAGGGCTCTAGTGCTTTGTAACAAGTATGTCTTTATAGACTAGATTTGATCAATCCTAACATAATTAAATGAACTTTAAAGAGAATAACCCAAACCATAAGTAATAATAAGCTCCTTATAATGTTAAATTTTTGAATCTATTTTAGAGTTCTTATAGAGATCATTAATATATTAGATTTAATAATATAATGATAACAAATAAATCTTTTTAGACCTCGCAACTAATCAATTAAAAAATTTATACTTTTATACCAAAGATTGGTTTTCAAAACTTTGACAATGATAAGCAACTGAAAAAGAATTAGCCAATAATAGTAAACATGAAAGGCTTATATACCTGATCATATTGTTTTCTATTAGATAGTAAAATTGCAAACATACAACTAAGATTATAGATATATTTGATGTTAAACAAAACTAAATGAATAGAAGATTAAGGCTTCTATTAAATATTCTATGAAAGATCTCTTAGCTTAAAAAAGCTACTTTGGGATCTTGAGATGAGTTAAGGTTAGAGGAGGCCTCCATAATGAGAAAAAAAATCTATAAGAGTATATAACCATAATAAGAAATCTATATCAATTATAAGACTAGAAAAGCATAAGGAAAACATGGTCAACCAATCAAATAATCTTATAAAAAATAACTGATGGAGATAGGCCAACTTATGATAACAGGATGGCAATGAACATTAAAATCAATGTAAGGAGCATTATAAGAAAGAACAACAAGCAATGACAGGTTGAGCTAAAGTCCTTCGATGCATGTCACTTTTGAGATACATGATGCTACAAGAGGGCAATACAGGAAAATAACTGATTTCAATTGACAAAATATATCATAAATCACATGATATTCACTAGAAATATAGGCTCCTAATGGATTTTCAACAAATTGTTTATCATTAGTAAATCATTAGTTTAAAATACATTTTGACAACCAAATTATTCATTAAAATATGATTTGCAATGGTTCAAATAGAGTTTCCATCAAAAATCTTTTTTTGGATGAACTGATAGACCTATCCATGGGAAAAACTACCATTCCTTACCTTTGGTTAGAAATTCTCACCGATAAAATTTTTTAGAAGAAATTTTGCTAGAAATTTTCCTCTAGAGACCACTAAAATTTTTCTAAAATTTGTGTTGTCAAAAAAATTCACCGTCGGAAAGACCTTTCAAATTCGTATCATCTCCACCAATGGAAAATCTATTGAAAACCTATACAAATTAAAAAAAAATCAAAAGAGCTTTGCATATGTTTCAATTTTATACCTATAAAAGAACTATACAATAACTACATACTCAATTCACAATTGTCTCTATTTCAATCACAACTCCACAAAAGTTCATACCAATGAAAAAATAGTTCTAACCAATATTTTCATTAAAAAATTCTAAAACAATAATATTACACCAAATCATTTAAAATTAAAAATTTAACATTGAAAATAACCTGATACAAATAGAATATGAAAAATACATATAAAAATTACAAGTACAAACATAGACCTAGTCATCATCGGTCTTCTTATTGTTGGCATCCTCCTCATTCTCCACCACGCTCTTTCCTTTTGTATGTCTTGATGTATCTTCTCCATTCATACTTTTATGACAATCATCTGAGTAGTCATTCAAGCTTTCATGTCCTTAGCCATTCTAACTATCTCATCAATCAATCAAGATTTAGTTCCAAAGAATGAATAGCATGCATCATATGCCAATCCCTATGAACCTAGGCCATATATTCTTCCTTTATTCTTTCCTCCAACAACTTCTTTTCAAATGTCAAACTCGACAACTTCAAGCTATCCACTTGAGTTGCACCAAGAGAGCTCTAACTATGCACCTACCTTAAATAATAGCCTTACAAAAAAAAAGTGATGTTATTTAAACAAAATATATTTTAATAAAATTGTAATTTTAAATAATAATTTCACTTATGTAAGTCCTCTATGATTAGACATCTACCCAATGTTGGTAATCGAGATATTGATGTGTTCTACTATGTAATTCTATAATAGTGGGCACCCTTCTAAGAATTGTGTTTGTAAATATATCAATGAAATTAATAAAAAGTTATTATAACATTAATAACTAGTAGTAACTAATGACTTACCAATCTTCTCTGATACTTAATGTGAGGAACTAACCCTCCAATATGTAGAGAGTTACCCATACCCTCATAATTAGATGCTTGATTTTATTTAAATTATTCTCTCTTATGAACATAATCTAGAGATGTCCATGCTTTACAACGATTGGCCCACAGTTCCTCCCTAATCCAAAATGGTCTTTGTCCATACTTACATATATCTATGAACATATCATGTATACGGGATGTGCCTCTTGACTCAAATTTTTTTATAATGCTCAGGAAGCCACCTAAATTCTTTTTATTACATAAAATAGGTTAATGATAATTAGTATACCTTTAACAGCAACTATTGCATTGGATATGTGTAAAGAGCTAAGATAATACTTCAAATTCCCTTAGCCATATGTTGTACATTTCAATCAGCATCTTCTTCCATGACACATAAAGAGCATTAATTTTGCTCCTTATTATGTCTCTTATTTTGTGTATTACTTATCTTGATGGATTGAACTTGAAAAAAAAAAGTTGAGTTTAACACCATAAAAATTTTAAAATAAACTTATGTGTCCTCTAAATAAATGTGTGGCATTGGTAGCATAGCTCCATCATGTAGGCATCGATGAATCGATTTGATGAGTTGGTGATGGTGATAACAAGGATCTCTATGAATTGTGTGGACCTGAAATAAGTAAAATGGTGTAGTATCGCAAGCTCTAGAGAGTGATAGGAATGTGTACATGTAGGACTAGTACTGAGGTGACGAGATCGAAATAGAGGTCAAGGTGGTGATAGTAGTGGTAGCCTAAACACTAGGTCAAAAAATAATCTTCTTCTTTATGAAGTTGCTTGTGATCAATCTACGAAGAACATTATCACCACCACTTGATGCCATTTATAACAAAAAAAAATTAAAAATAATTAGATCAACAAGAAAAAAGTAAAGAAACATACTAAACTAAAAGAAAATGATGCATAAATAATAGTAGCATTTAGAAAAGTAATAAAACATAATAATTATATGAAATGTAAATAAGATAGTGTGAAAATACAATATATAAAAAATAAAAAAGAAATATATCCTAAGTATTAGTCAAATTAGATGTAATGTAAATATTTAATTTTTTCTAATAAATAATATAAAAAAGTATTCTACCTCTAACGTACATCTTATATAGTTTCCCCCGATAAATCACTAGAAGTTGATTCTAAGGTATCCTGCTCCTCATCAACCTTAATGTGCTTATCGCCAGATTAACTTCAACATAATCACCATTAGCATCTTGTAGGTTTATTATTGGTTCAAAATCATCACTCAAAAGTCCAAAACCTATCATCTCTTCTTTTTGATAAGCAATATAATAATATTTTGAACTTCAACTATTACTCTAGGCTTGATTTTAATAATTGTTGCCTAATTTATTAATTCTTTTATTCTTCCAAGATATCTAAGGTAATACACCTAAGTAGATCGATGCACAAAGATAGTTTACTTGATATCATATAATCTATGTGTCATTGTTCTTCTATTAGAATTTGGATCAAACTAATCATAGTTGAATAGATAGTAATTTGATCCATGATACTGCAACTACATTATCTCTTATAGAACCCCATAGTAATCTATCTTTTTATCTGAATATGTGTTACCTCTAACTCATGCACCTAAGTTATATGTTTTTCTTCTTTTTGAATAAGAACAAGTATGATATATGTAGCCATCACATCATAAATCTGCCATGTATTCATGACTCGCATAGATTCAAGGTCTTCGTTGTTCACTCTATTCCTCCAATAATAAACCTATTAAGTGGAGCTATATAAGAAAGTGTAGCTACTAATTTAAACAAAAATTTACCAGGTAATTATGATCAATTACATTTAATCTAAACCATGTAGGAAATTCGCCTTCAACCTTCTTATCAAAAATAGTGGATTCATCCAAGTATAAAGAGTTCATGAATAACCTGAACTTATTATTAAATTAACATGATCGATAAACATCATAACTGCAACTAAAATGTAAATATTGTTACATCGATAGTCTTATTCAAGAAAAAGTTGAACTTCATTACAGTTAATAAGAACTTTGAGTACAATGTCATAAGCTCTTTGTCATTCAAATTTTTTGAAGAAATTCCATATAATGCTTTTCCAAAATGTTGGAAAATGGAGAGCACCTTTTATGAAGTTTCAACACTTTTGGCATCATCCTTCTTTGAGTGTGGCTTAAAGTAGTAAGAGAAAAAATTTGCAATCTCTTGAGTCAAATAAGCTTTATATATAGTGCCTTTAGGGCATGCTTTAATCTTAACAGTTCTTTTTAGCTTGTTCAAGAATCTATAGAATTTTGATGAATTAAGTGTGACAAAATGAATAGTTAGGTAAAGTTAATTACTAGTAGATATACATATACCTCTCAAAAGGATAAATCTAGCGATACTACACTGAATCTCTAACTCTAGCTTCATATGATAGATGTATTGGTAGGTGCCCTATTGAGTAAAAAAAAGTAGAGAAGAGTATCCTTTCAAGCTTACACAATATTAATGAAATATTGATTTTAAGTTGCCTTACAGCATTCTTATTTAATCAAGTTGAATATAGCTCCTTAAAGAATAGACTGAGCTTAATCATAGGATTCTAGATTTGATCAAGTAAAACATTGAATGCAATTGGAAATAAGTACTATAAAAATATGGCAATCATGACTAAATCCAAATATTATTTCACTCAAATCAGCATCAACTCAAATTTGATGCATGCTCGTAAGGTAACTTCAATATGAATAAAGTGACGTAGAAAAACTATATAATGTAAATCCATCAACATATAAACCAAATCTAATGTTGTGTGGCTCAATTGCAAAATCAAGGTAAGTGCAGTTAAAATATTTTCACACTTCTTCGTCTGATGGATGACTTAAAATATTTGATTAGTTGCTCTCATGGTGTCATTGTATGTGCATACCTAAATGCATGGATGCGTATAGTCTTTCAAGACGTGGAGTAAGTAACAAGTAGAATAATCATTAGTAGAAATCATCCTTCTTTTTGTGTTGTTTTCTACCATGAGGCTTGAATTTAGATGCACTATTCACATTCAATATCCATTATAGTATTCTTGTAGTACAACATACAATCATTGACAAATAATTAAATTTTTTTGAGCTTTATCCCAACTTTGATACTAATTCATTATTCTATATAGGTCCTTTGAAACTAAGTTTTCTTATCGATTTATATCTTTCTGAAGCCCTAAAAATTTGTTAAAATATTCATGTGGCATATTGTTTTTTAATTTTGATGATTAACATTCTTACTATCATAGATAATTCATTGTGATTTGTGCAACTTTCCCATAATGATCGTTATGTTGCATTTAGCTGGAACTTTTGAGCCTCTTTGTTAGATGTTTCCTCTTCCATAACTTTGAAAAACTCAGCTCTTACAACATTAAAGACCTTTTCTTTATAATTTTATCTGGAATCATATTCAGCTAAAAGTTGTGCATAACATGTTGAGGCCCCTACAACAAGATCAATATGTGGCTAACACACTATGTGAAGTCGAACCAATAATTAGGTTGTAAACCCCTACAATACAAGTCTAATCTGATCTCATTTAGTGTTAAGAAGGCATAATTCTGTGCCTACCACATAAACATCAAACTTTTCTTCTAAAAGATAAATAGAAAGTTAAAATATCACGTGCACGAAGTACTTAACAACATTCAAGAATTTGTCAGTTGATCCTTTTTTTCTAAGATGCAATATGTTATACATCCATGATTGCTCATTATGAATATCTATATGCTATATAAATTATAAAGTGTGAGGATTAGATTCATATTCTGTATCAATTATAGAATTAATATTAACTATATAATCGAAACACAATATGACATACACACGTAGTTATGTTGCTTGCAAGCATTCGATATAACATACTAAGATTACAAGTAGCTACCATTTAAGGATCAAACCTTCTACGGTAAAGATGTAATTAATTGTCTTCTAGGTCTTAAAACACTTGAGATTTTTAATTAGTTCTCACCAATTTACACAACCTAAGGCCCCAGACATCGAGGAAGAATGGGAGGAGAGAGCTTAGATATAAGAATGAATGTTGAGAATCATGAGAAGAAGACATATGATTAGCAAGTGTAATTTAGTTACTAATTTGGGTTTGCATTGAAAGTCATTGAAAATGTACATGACCTTAAACAGTAAACAAGATAAATATTTTTGAAATATTACAATGATCCATAACATGTTAAATCATAGATCTGACTCCAAATAGGCAACTTAGCTTGAGATGCATGAGTTTTAAACAACTTTTAACATAATCAAAGCTATAAATTACAAAAACTTTTAAAAACTATAAATCCACATTTTCTAAAAAATGAATGGATGAAATCACAAATAAATAGCTATACAAACAAGAGAAAGTGGTTCACCTTCAATTCTATAGAGAAATCAGACAAAAAAATGTGTGATTGGGTAGAGATTTAGCGTGCCCTAGCCCAGTTTTGGCGCACTGAGAGAGCAAGCCGAAGCCAGCAGAAAGAAAATAAAGGAATAGAGGTCAGGCATCAGTTCACCAACTCCTAATAAAATAGATTTCTGGTAGACTTTTTGGCAGAAATTCCACTGGAAAAATTTCTGGCTGACAATTTTAAGTGATTTTTGCATCGACAATCTTTCGGCGAGACTTTTAGCTAAAAAAAAAAATTCAACATGAAATATGTCAATACTTCCACCAGTAATTTCACACATATTAAGTCGCTGGAAATTCCGCCAATAGTAGTATTGTTTTTCTTGTAGTGAGGGAATGAAGAGTTGTGAGTAGTGATTACATTATGAAGAAAATATTGAAAAGGAATTATCTTATGAGCCATGAAAGATAATGATACGAGGCAACCACTTAATGAGTTGATGGATTTGATGTTGTCAATGATGAGGTAAATTTTGCAAAAGTAGATGTGTTGTAAAAGAGGAGAACATAGATTGTTCAATTAATGATGATGGGGGATAAAAAGGTTTTGATGTACCCACCGCCCTTAGCTGAGAGGCGAACGCCGGTTCCCCACCGCTCGATTCTCTTCGTACTGCACCACTCACGTGAAAAGAAATGGGAGGTTAGCACTGTAGCTCGGGTTGCTGCTCTCGGGATTAGTCATTCAGAAGGCACACGCCACAAAAGTGGTGGATGGAGAAGGACACCTCGTCGCCAAAAAAAAAAAAAAAAGGTTTTGATGTCTATGACATAGAATTTCTATCTATATATTTCATTTATTTAATGTCACAAAACTCTTAATCTGTGGCACTTGAGATAAAATCATATGTTACGAATCATTCTTTCAAATAAAAACACATCCACTACTTTAAATAATTCTAATTGATTTAATAATACTTTAATCTCAATATAACTATATGTTTAAAATAAGATTTAATTCTCATATTTGAGTGGATAAAACTTATTTATTTTAATTAAGAATTTATTTGGGATGGTTGCAATTGGGTGAAATTCATTGTGAATCTATTATAAAAAAAATTAAATTTTAAAAATATTGACAACTATAAATTTCTTTGTTATGAAAAAAAAAAATACAATATAACAAATTTTTATAGCTATTTTAGCAATTTGATTATGAAAAACTCCTTCATATCACAAAATATATTTTTTTTAAATAACAAACTATTAGCAAAATATAAGTGTGCATTGTGTTAAGCATGGAGTCTAACTTTATTAACTATATGAGATAAAATTTGTTCACGATTTTTAAGCTTGAATAATCTCCTATTTTCTCAACTGATCGTTTGTTGCTTTATTGTAGCAGAGAAGGAAAAAAGAAGAAATTACATAAACATGTTATTTTGTATAAAAGCCTTATCTTCACTTTGTATTGCCTCTGAATCGTTTACTTGGACAACATGATATCCTTCTCTTTATTCAAATGACTTGTAATAACTTATATATCTCTTTTAAAGCTTAAGCTTAGTAAAATATTTTATCTCTATTAGATTATAGACTTAGATGAATCTCATAGAATCACATAAACTTATGTCTTATATTTGAAATAATTTTTTATGTATAAAAAAATGTATTTAATTATGGACATGAAACAATATATAGAATTCAGAAAATTTAGTACAAAAATTAGTACACAACGAATATTTAATTATGAAAAAAAAACTGGGTATGAAACAATATATAGAATTCTGCAAACATAAAGATAACAAAATAAACTAAAATCTATTCAAATAATATGCTTTGTATGCCTGAGCAGAAAATTAACTTACTACACCGACAAACATGATATATTGAAAAAAAATTAGATTGAATTATTTTGATCAATTTTTTATTTAGTTATGATGAGTTTAAAATAATTATTATTTAAAATGAGTACAATACATAAATAATAATAAATTTTATAATTATAAATCCATGTTGCCCAAAAAAAAAATTGATCAAAAATTATAACCAACTGAGAAGAAAAAAAAAATTTTATACAAATACTATCGAACATAATGTAGAACACTTTTGAGATAGAAGGAGAACTAACTGTGCTCTCTAATTCTTCTTAGTCAATAGATACATTGTTCACAATCCTGGCTCCCCTTCCCTTGGCCATGTACAGTCCCATATGATGAAGCAAATCCTACAAGAAAGATAAATTATATTTACTTTCATTCCAACAAATTTTAACCAAAACACAACTTCTTAATACAAGAATGATTACGAAAGTTATTCTTCCTCTTGACTTTGGGCATTTAGTTTAGTAGAGCCCATTGATAGTTTAATCAAGAGTTAAAATGCTACATAAGCACTTTATAAAGGGTCATTTATCATATAACTCTTATATATTTCTATATATAACACTTAAACTTTGATATTTACATTCATAACACTCAAATCTTTAATATCACATCCAAAATACCACTATTATTATCTTTATGATATTGCATGCACCCTTTCATGTATAGTTAAAGTGTTAGATGTATAAATATTAAACTTTAGGCATCAAATATGAAAATACGTAGGACTTGTATGCTATGCATGTAAATCTTCTTGTATGAAAAGATAGATATTAACGATACGTGATTTAGTGTGTTAGTAGTCTACTATCTAGAACTATGCATGAGTGCATTCAACATGATTTCCTATATTTTTCAAACTTGAGGAAGGGAAATTTTTGTTAGCCTCTCTGAAGCAAGGTTTATTGATCAACCACAATATAAAATTTTCCTCCATCATATCAATGCCAGTAAAATAAAATGAACATAATAGGACACAATGACGATGAAGGATTCATGTAGCCGATCTCACATAGTAGGATAAAGGCTTCTACATTTTACTATTATTGTTATTGTTGTTGTATATGAATGCCAATGAAATATATTTTCTTCTTGTTTGTTTTAAAAGAACAGCACATATGATTGGCCAAAGCAGTAAAAAGGGGAATAGAATCAAAAGAATCCATATGATTCAAACCTGGGGATGAGCTAAGGCCCCTTCGATATGTCTGGCGACATGAATGGGAAGATCATAGGTAGCACATCCATGAGAATAAACCACCACATCTTCCAGTGGGGGAATTCGACCAATGTTTCGAGCTGATAAAATGGAGGAAGTGAAGTCCAAAACACAGATATCGGTGCATATGCCGAGAACTAAAACCTGCAACAAATAGTCAGCTAATAAGAACAATGGTATGTTATCCAAATTAAATTTTATCAAGCATCAGTAGTGTTTATATAGTTGATAGAAAACTTTAACTTCAAAAGAAGATTAAAGGTACTGTTAATAAAAACAAATTCCCTATATTCAAAGAGACAGCACTCACAACTTTGATTTCATTTGCTTTCACCCAGTCAACAAAAAGATTAGAACCGTCCTTCTCCATTGAGCAAATGAATCCATCAATACAATCTTTACGCTTTAATGTAGCATTTGATCCTCTAACCACTGTAGAGCTGCATATATCCATGATAAATATCACATAATCACATTATCAAATAAGGAAGATTTACAAACATAATATATATATATATATATATATATAACTTTGCCTATGCATGAAAATA